>OY754308.1:33270163-33638982 GCA_963573325.1 Astragalus glycyphyllos | reverse complement strand
TGGTGTTTGCTGGTGTTTTTAGCAAACAGTCACTAGTTTTATTAGAAGGTTTGTGAGATCAAACTAGAAAAATCTCAAAGCAATTGCCTTTGAATTGCAAAAGTTTTTGTTTCAGAAAATGTAGAAAAGGGGACGATTTGCAAATGATTAACAGAATTGAAAAGAAAAGAAGCAGTAAATGGTGCAGGAATTGTAAAGAAAAAGAAAAACAAATTGCATTGAATCATAAAAATGGTACACGATCACATACAGGGATTCTTCCACTCGTTTTTCGCTCTGGCTTGGAAGTTAGAGTTTCAGGAATCGGGTGTGTATTGTGATTTTCGCGACCCCTGTTTCTTCTCAGAAACAGTTATTTATACAAGGGAAAAAGGGGGGAAATTCGAACTAAGTAACTGCCTAACAATTTGAAAATAAGTAACTGCTCCTACTTTCGGCCAAATAACCGCTCCTACTTTCGACCGAAACCGCTCTGTCACGCTTCGACCAACTGCTAGTCTTCAACGCATAACTGCTCTGTTTTCTGTCTGTCGAAAGCCTGTGTCGATTTTCCTCTCTCTTGCTTTTGCTTCCCTGGAAACTTGTCGAGTTTACCTTGCACACGACCATTTTCTTTGTCGAAACAATATGGTCTTTGTGAAATAAATATAAATCAAGCCATGTTGACCATCTTTAATGTAGCCTGTCGAAATTACAGGCTAACAAATTGCCCCCCAAAAATGTCTTTCTCGACTGAGCTTGAAGTAGAAGAAGAGAAAGAACATTTTTGAATTCACCTTCGAAATAGACTTTGCACTTGAGTAGAACCACTGTATACCTGATGTCGCCACTGTTAAGTGTTGCTTCATATTCAAACCTTGAACTTGAACAGCCTGTAAATTCGGCCTTTGACTATGTTTTGGCAACTTAAATGCCATGTTTTTACGCTTTCTTTATATTTATTCCAGCGTTATTTTAACTTCTTGCAACGTTGGCTTATACTTTTTCAAGTATTTGCCATTTATACGCAAAATTCTTTCATCAGCGCCAATCTCTTCGACCTCATATGCGCCGTTTGAATAAACTTGCAAAATTTTGAATGGTCCTTCCCAACTTGGGGACCATTTACCAAAGACTCTATCTTTTTTATCCATAGGCAATAGGACCTTCCACACTAGATTACCTGAATTAAAGGCTTTAGACTTAACCTTTTTGTTATAAGTTTTAGCTACCCTCTCTTTCTGTCGAATAAGCGTATCTAAAGCTAATAACCTTTCTTCGTCTAAATCAACCAATTCATCAAGCATCATATTCCAATAATAATCAGAGGGAATCTCCCACTGTCTTTGAATTCTTGTTGATTGTAGACAAATTTCAACAGGCAACACTGCATCGTGTCCAAATGTTAACCTATAAGGAGTAGTGTTGATAGATTCTTTGGGTGAATTTCGACAAGCCCATAATGCTTGATCAAGGGTATTATGCCAATTTTTGGGTTTCTGCCCAACATGCTTTTTAATCAAACTAATAATAACTTTATTGGCAGCTTCTACTTGTCCATTGGCTTGCGCATAATATGGTGTCGAAGTTAATAACTTAAAACCAATTTCGGAAGCAAACTCTACCATTTTTCTACCAGTGAAAACTGATCCCTGATCTGTAGTAATGGTTTCTGGAATTCCAAACCTATAAATGATATGATTTTGAATAAACCTTATCACTGCTTCCTGATCAACATTGGCTAAAGGTATAGCTTCAACCCATTTGGTGAAGTAATCAATTCCCACAAGGATATATCTATGGCCCTTCGACGAAGTTGGCTTTATCTCTCCAATCACATCTAAAGCCCAACCTCTAAATGGCCAAGGTTTGACTATGGCATGCAATTCATTTGCAGGTACATGTTGTATCCCAGCATGCTTTTGACACTCTTGGCATCCCTTAGCAAATTCTATGCAATCTTTCAGCATATTTGGCCAATACATTCCTTGTCGAAATAATAACCACTTCATTTTGTGGCCTACTTGGTGTGAACCACACGCTCCACTATGTGTATCGGAAACTGCTAAATATGCCTCATTTTCACTAAGACATTTTAATAGAACTCCTTCAGGAGTCTTTTTAAACAATTCGTTTCCAATTATCACATAGCTCAAAGCTCTGTATTTTACCTTTTTATTGGTATTTCTTGTGGGATTTTGCAAATATTCCGCAATAGGCCTTCGCCAATCATTATTGGTCATATTGTCAAGAGCAAGAATTTCTGCTAAGTCAAAGTCACCAAAAAATTGACGTTTTTCGACAACGACTAGTTCCTCGTTTGCGTTTGCATCTGTTGCCCCCCCAGTTGTTGGTGTTGACAATAGCGACGAAGAATAGTCATTAGAAATGATTTTATCCTTTATTTCAATTAACTCCTCTAGGCTTTGCTTTGAAACTTTATAGCCTGAAGCGATTTGTGCCAATTCATTTGCCACTTGATTATCAATTCGTGGTAAATGTTCTAAGTGAACAAACTCAAATCTGATAAGGTGCTCTTTAATGCATTTGTACTCTCTTGTCAATTGTTTGACAACCAACTCAGAGTCACCTTTTATTTCGACATGACTTGCCCCCAGCTCAAGTAAAATTTCAAGGCCTACTATTAAAGCCTCATACTCAGCCTCATTATTGGAGCAAACATCTCGAATTTTAAACTTATACTTCGTTGGAATGTTAGTAGGAGATATTATTAAAATACCAATCCCAACTCCATGTTTATGGCTTGAGCCATCAAAGTACAACCTCCAAGGATATACGTCTACAAAACTTAATGTTTCTTCGACAACAGAATGGTCTACTATAAAATCAGCAACCACTTGTCCTTCAATTGATTTTAGAGGTTGATAAGTTAAGTTGTATTCTGACAAAGCCAAAGCCCATTTACCAATTCGGCTATGCATTATTGGTTTCGACAGCATATGCTTAATAACATCAAAATGCGAATAAACAGAAACATCAGCTGGTTTTATATATTGCTTTAACTTTGTACACGAGAAATACAAACAAAGGCACAACTTTTCTATAGGAGTGTACCTCGTTTCGGCATCATTTAAGACCCTACTGAGGTAATAAATGGCTCTTTCGACACCACTATCATCCTCTTGTGCTAACATGCTACCTATTGTTCTATCAGAAGCTGCTATATACAATTTGAGCACTTTGTGTTTAATAACAGGCAACAAAATCGGTGGTTTCATCAAATAAGACTTGATTTCGTCGAAGGCTGCTTGATGCATTGGTTCCCATTTGAACTTTTCTTCCTTCTTCAGTCTTAATAATGGCGAAAAAACTTGTGTTTTGCCACTTAGATTTGATATAAATCTTCGAAGGAAATTGATTTTTCCCAGCAACGACTGAAGCTCTTTTTTGGTCGAAGGGGCCTTCGTTTCCATAATTGCCTTAGTCTTATTTTGATTGATTTCAATGCCTTTTTTGTGTACTATAAAACCCAAGAAATCACCTGCACGTACACAAAAGGCACATTTTAATGGATTTAATTTCAATCCATATTTCCTCATTCTTTCAAAAGAACGGCGAAGATGGTCTAAATGACCACTTTCTGAGGAAGATTTAACCACCACATCATCTATGTATACTTGCATAAAATCATCAATAAAATCATGAAACATAGAATTCATGGCCCTTTGATATGTAGCACCAGCATTCTTTAAGCCAAAGGGCATTACTACCCATTCATAAACACCCAATGCCCCTGGACACCTAAAAGCAGTTTTTGACACATCCTCTTCAGCAATGAAGATTTGATTATACCCAGAATAACCATCAAGCATACTAAGATAATCAAATCCTGCTGCTGAATCTATTAGCATTTCTGCCACAGGCATTGCGTATTCATCTTTGGGAGATGCATTATTTAAATCCCTAAAATCTATGCAAACTCTAAGAGTCCCATTTTTCTTTATTACAGGAACTATATTGGCTAACCATTCGACATACCTGGCAGTTCTGATGAATTTGTTTCTGAACAGCCTTTCGATTTCCTCTTTGATCTTAGCCAACACTTGAGGAGCAAATCTTCTTGGCACTTGCTTCACTGGTTTCTTCCCTGGTCGAATTGGTAATTGCATTTCCACTACTTCTCGACTTAACCCAGGCATTTCGTCGTAATCCCAAGCAAAGCAGTCTTTGAACTCCCTTAGCAATGTGATGACTTGGGTTTTTAGAGAAGCATCAATATTTGCACTAATATAAGTTGGCCTTTTTATTGAGCCATTTCCCAAATCAACTTCTTCTAACGGGTCTTGAGCTTGCATATGCTTTGTCAAATCTCTAGGATCCTTTCAAAACCTAATGGATCATTATCATAGATACAGTCAAGTTTTTCATCTATGATTATGCCATTTTCTTCATGTAACTCACTGGCTTCGACAGCCATTGTTTGTTGAATAATTTCGGCCTCCATAGCCGCTTTAAACTTGTTTTCGGCCATATAAGCCGTAATTTTGTCCCATGCATTGGGCACTGACATAAGAACATTTTCAAGAACCAGTGTTCCACCCCGTTGGTCGAAAAACACAATCAGGATAGACACTATCATCTCCCATTATTTCTCTTTCCCAAACAAAACCATAATTTGGGTCAAGATGAACTGAGGCAAAAACATTATCCGCAGGGACATATGCCTCATTAGAAGATGAACATGGCGCAATCTTCGCCATTTGTTTCTCAAAGTTTTCCTTGGTAACTTGGTTCACATCAGCACGGAAGTAGCTCTGATCGGCTTCAACATACTCTACCAAACCATCTTCCTTCCACATTACTAAACGTTGATGCAAAGTTGAAGGGACAGCACCAACTCCATGGATCCACTCTCTACCAAGGAGTAAATTAAAATTCGCTTTAGAGGCTATCACTAAGAACAATGTAGTCCTCTTTATGGAACCAACGATTAAGTCCACCTCAATGGCCCCCAAAGAATGGCCAGTTTTGCCTTCATAGTTGCTTAAGACAATGTTATGTGGCCTGAGGTCAGTATCGAACTTACCAATCTTCTTCAAAAGACCATGTGGCATCAAATTCACTGCAGCTCCACCATCCACTAACACTTTGTTAATCCCAACACCATTGACTTTGGCTTGGACATACAGGGGTTTCAAGTGGTTTTGCATACTCATATCTGGCTTCTCGAAGGTAGCCATTTGGTCTTCGACACAACCATTGTTCATCACATAATAACACATTGGCTTATGATGAGCCATATCCTCTGTAAAATCCTCTTCAACGTCATTTGGTACTGTGATAACATCGTACTCCAGAGGCAGTATTGATACCACATTGCAAACAACGTCAAAATCATCCTCAGAATCATTAAAATCAGACTCCATGTCTTCATCCATGTCGAGATCAGCATTTCTTTCTTTCACTGTTGACAATGGAGGAAATATTCTTTCAAGAGCAGGCCTTCTTGACTTTTCTGTTACCACAGCCTTGCCTTTGGCCTTATTCGCTGCACACACATGACTAGCAACATCAGCATTCCTCTTTGTGGCAACTTCATCTTTGTGAACCTCACTCTTCGCCACTATCATGCTGCGTGGAACTTGATTATTAGCCAAATGACTTGGAACCTGGTTAATGTCAAAGTGTGCCTTCTTCTTCTGTTGTCTTTGGTAACGACGCCACTGTGTTCTAGTCATAGGGTTCTTACCCTTATAGTTATTCTTATAATTAAACTTAATAGCATCAGTACCTGGCTTGACAGCTTTAGCACGTTGATTATTGGGCACCCACTCTTCGACAGGAGCACTAGCACTTGGGACAAAGGATTTACCTGTTGACAGCTTCAAATACCCTTTTGCTGAGGACTTCTCCTTAGCAAATTGTCGTTTACTTGTTGAAGGCTTTGCTGACACATTAGCCTCATAGCCAGGAAGATCTCCTTTTGCAAAGTCAAATTTTGGCCTGTTATCAAGCCATTTTCTTTTGCGTTGTTGTTGATCCTGATAACCTTCGACAGCTTTAGCTGCTTCTTTATCGAAGACAGCACTGCACCTTGGGCAAAGCATAACTTCAGAATTATTCCACTTACACCGATTGAGGAAATCTATCAATTCTTCCTCAGCCTTTGGATACACAGCATGTATCTTCCCGTCATATTCTTTTAGGGTCACTTCCTGTTTCTTACCTTCAGCATACATAAAACCTTTTAATTTTTCGGTGGCAGTCTTGACACACTTAGGAGGGTCTGCCATTTGAGCATCCACCATGCCTACACCAGCTTCGACAGGTTCAGAATACATAGCTTCAGCCTTAGGCAACGGATCAACATCAATCTGCATAGGAGCTTTCATTTTCTTGTCAGCAAATTTGAGTCTTCCTTCGTCAACTGCTTTTTGTACAATATCCCTGAAGAGCACACAACGGTCAGTGTTATGTCCCAAAAAATTATGGAACTTACAATAACCCTTTTTCTTTCTTTGGTCAAGAGTTGGTATTTTAAGGCCTTTAGGCACTAATATTTGACCATCAGTTACTAAAAGATCAAAAATTTCATCACATTTAGTAACATCAAAAGTATAAGTCTTAGGCATAAATCTATCGTTCTTAGGCTCTACAGGGTTATTCCCATTCGCAGGCCTTAATAATTTACAGGTATAAGGAGGACCAGGCTTAAGTTCAGCCACGTCTATCTCCTCTTCTTCGACATTACTATATGTAACGTCAAATTCTTCTTCGACATATGCCACTTTTTCTTTTTTATGATACCTATTCGACTTAGATTTTTCCTCTCTAAGCCTTTCAACTTGTCGAACCCTATCAGCCAAATGAGCCATATCTCGCAAATGAGATGTGTGTAATTTCTTTCTAATTGAGTAATCAAGGCCACCAGCAGCCATTTCGACAAGCTCATGTTCAGGGACTTGTGTGAAGCAACGAGATTTCAACAGCCTAAATCTGTTTAAGTAATCATCAATAGTTTCAGGCATTTTGCGCCGAACACTAGCCAATTCTTTAAGACTAATTTTCGACTGGCCCATGTAAAACTGTGCATGGAATGCCTTTTCTAATTGCCCCCACGTGAACATAGAACCAGGGGGTAAGGTCGTGAACCAAGTGAAAGCATTTTTAGTTAGAGAATTTGGAAAATATTTCATCTTCAAATTCTCATTTTGTGCTAAGTCCCCAGCCTCAGTCAAGAAACGAGCAATGTGTTCGACTGTGGACTCATTTGTTTCACCACCAAACTTAGAAAACTTGGGAACTTTCCATCCCCTTGGTAACTCAGTTTGTAACACGTATTCACATAATGGTGATACAAAGTTAGGCCTTTGTAAACCTATGTTAAGGCCATTTTGCGCCAAAATAGTTTCGACTAAAGTAGCTATATTGTTTTCTGCGCCAACATTGTGTTGTTGCACTTGTCGAACAACTTCATCAGCGTTCTGGTGTCTATTTACCAAAACTACTTCAGGGACGTGGTTTACTGTCCCTTGTAGTTCGCCTACAACTGTCGACGCTTCGACTGCAACTGCTTCTTGGGGGTTAACTGGCGACGCATTACCCGCAATAATAGGAACGTGCCTATTATTAACCGCTGGAACCCCAAAAAAGTCTGCAATCCTACTCATCTGATTTGCCAACATTTGGTAACTGTTATTGGTATTTTGAATCAATGGATTGAAAACTGTACCAATTTGTTGGGTAAGCATATTAACCATATCGTGATTACTCTCGTCTACTTGCTGTCTTAAGGCCAACAAAGACGTATTGGTTAATGCTGGGGGATTTCGACCAAATACGCTCTCAGAAGAGACATGTGTAGGGGAAAAGGTCGAAATATGTGGCATTCCAGTAGGCATGCCATACATTCCCAGAGGAAATGGGGGTAGACACACGTCATTCAAACGTGGGTCTAAACCGTTTCCCATTGCCATGCGAGGGCTATGAAGCCCTGCACTTAACGGCAAAGACATAGGCAAAGATGCCATTTCTGACTGTGTTGAACCAACATTAGTCATTGATAATGAAGGAACGGTTACCGACGATGATGGTCCCGCGCTAATGTTTGCAGAATCCATTGTTGTTCCTTGCCCTTGTGAAACCACAGGGTTGGAACTAGATGCATTATTCGTACCAGAACGAACCATTTTACCACTTCTTAAGTGCATACAACAGCGAATACAAATAAGAGAGTACGAAAATGAACAAAATCAAAGGCAATGTCCCACTGGGCGTGCCAATTTGTTTGCTGGTGTTTTTAGCAAACAATCACTAGTTTTATTAGAAGGTTTGTGAGATCAAACTAGAAAAATCTCAAAGCAATTGCCTTTGAATTGCAAAAGTTTTTGTTTCAGAAAATGTAGAAAAGGGGACGATTTGCAAATGATTAACAGAATTGAAAAGAAAAGAAGCAGTAAATGGTGCAGGAATTGTAAAGAAAAAGAAAAACAAATTGCATTGAATCATAAAAATGGTACACGATCACATACAGGGATTCTTCCACTCGTTTTTCGCTCTGGCTTGGAAGTTAGAGTTTCAGGAATCGGGTGTGTATTGTGATTTTCGCGACCCCTGTTTCTTCTCAGAAACAGTTATTTATACAAGGGAAAAAGGGGGGAAATTCGAACTAAGTAACTGCCTAACAATTTGAAAATAAGTAACTGCTCCTACTTTCGGCCAAATAACCGCTCCTACTTTCGACCGAAACCGCTCTGTCACGCTTCGACCAACTGCTAGTCTTCAACGCATAACTGCTCTGTTTTCTGTCTGTCGAAAGCCTGTGTCGATTTTCCTCTCTCTTGCTTTTGCTTCCCTGGAAACTTGTCGAGTTTACCTTGCACACGACCATTTTCTTTGTCGAAACAATATGGTCTTTGTGAAATAAATATAAATCAAGCCATGTTGACCATCTTTAATGTAGCCTGTCGAAATTACAGGCTAACAACTGGTGAGCAGTCCAATGTTAAAATACACGATGTTCGTTACTCAAGAACCGGTTTATTAAGGAAAAAACTTGTGACAAAATACGTAAATTGCAATGCTAAGGACTGTGTTTTGGGATACACAAGGATTTGGAAGAAATTTTAACAATTCAAATATAGGAAGTTCATTCCTCAATAACCTGTTTGGTGAAAAAATATTAATTCGGTGATAAAATATGTAAAGTGTGATGCTAAGCAATGTGTTTTGGAGTACTTTAGGGTTCAAAAAAATTTAACAGTTCAAATACTTAAAATTTGTCCCTCAATCACTGGTTTATTGAGAAAAAAATTAATTATGGGACAAAATATGTAAAGTGCGACGAGTTCCTCCTAGATTTTGTTTAAAAGACTTAAACATACCTTAAGAGTTGAAATATGCAAAATTTGTTCCTCCATAACCAGTTTGGTAGAAAAATAAACTAATTTCATTTTAAAATATAGAAAGTGCAATGCTAAACAATGTGTTCTAGGATACTCTAGGGTTCGGAAAAATATTTAACAGTTCAAATGCGCGAATTCCGCTCCTCAATCACCGGCCAGGTGAAATAAATTAATATTGTATGAAATACCTAAAGTGCGGCTCTAAACAACGTTTTTTGGGGTACTTTAGGGTTCAACAAAAAAACTTAACAGTTCATATGCGCGAAGTTCATTCCTCAAACACTAGTTTGGTAAAGAAAAGTGATTTTGTGACCAAATATGTAAAGTGCAGCGCTAAGAAGTGTGTTTTTGTGTACTTTAGGGCTCGAAAAAAAATTTAACAGCTCAAATACTCAAAGTTTGTTTTTCAATCACCGGTTAGGTGAAAAAAATAATTCGGTGAAAAAATATGTAAAATGCGACTGTAAGCAGTGTATTTTGGGGTACTTTAGGATTCAAAAAAAATTAAATGTTCAAATACGCGAATTTCGTTCCTCAATAACCAGTTTATGCAAGAAAATTAATTTCATGACAAAAGATTTAAAGCGCGGTGCTTGTCAGTGTGTTTTGGTGTTCTTTAGAGTTTGAAAAAAAATTAGCTACCATCACAAACCCCTTTTGCTGCAGCGAACCCCACACGCTTCACAAGACTATCACAGATTCTCAACAAGAAAATAGTTAAAATAAGAGAGAAGAGTTGAATATTGCAAACAGAAATATGAAGGAGATGAAACCTAAAGATTAGAAGTCGTCGATATAAAAAAATCAAAATGTTAAGCATCTAAAATTTTCATATCAGAAAAAATAAGGTAATTTAACCACCTCAAAAAAAATAGCATCAGAAATATGAAGTATCATACTGAAAAAGTGGGGGTGTACAATCACATATTTGGAGCTGGAGAGTGAGGTAGCTGGCAATTGAGAGCTTGCATATTCGGATCTGGAGTGGATATGTTGCTTAGTGATAAACCGTTGCAGCTGTTCAGTTGATGGTGAAAGAAGATCAATAGATAAAGGATGAGGACTAATGTAGAGAACTGAGTGAGAGAGGATTGATGAGGGGGAAAATGAGCATGAGGGAGATGAAAATTGTGTAATTGTCTGTTTGATGGTGGGATCTGGTGTGTGACACTTTGTAGTTGTTGTTATCGTCATCTACATGAGAAACAGTCGCACTGTTGTCACACTTTGTAGTGCGACTGTGAAAGGGGAAGAGAACAGAGTTTGAGAGTAAGAGTATTTGGGAGATGCGAGTTTAAGAGAGAAAAATACGGAAGTGAAGCAAGTTGGTTTTGGAGAGAGGGTGAGGTACACACAATTTGAAAATTGGAAATAGAACTAAATGACTCTAAATTAGATCAAAAGTTCTAGATATTAATTGAGACATTGAGAATATGCTAGACATTTAGTTATAAAAGTAATAATAGAGTTGAAATTTAAAATACTTGGGAGATCCAATAATAACTTTAATATTTTCCTAAAAAAATATTTTGGTTTCATTTTTAATTAGAATTACTCATTTGAAATTAGGTTCGAACATGGGGTGTCGCGAAAACTCTCCACATGGGTCGGTAAAGCTGGGTATTCGTGGCCAGCCAAGTTCTCCGGCGTAGATTAGTCATCGGCAAAGCTGGTAGAAACTGCGCACCAATAATAGAGTACCCAAAAAAGAATTACTCAACTGAACACTTTTTTCCATTTTAAATTTTAACATCGATATATGCCACTAAACTATTTTGTAATGTTAATATTGTTTAACCAAAAACAATATTTTGCAATAAATGCAATGAAATACTATAAGTGAATATAATATATAGGGTTAGATATGTTTTTGGTCCCTATAAAATTTAAGTTTTTTAGTTTTAGTCCCAAAAAAATTTTCACCTACTATAGGACCTCCAAGTTTTTTTAATCAATTTTAGTCCCTCGTGAATTTTAATAATGCTTCAAGACTTTTAATAACACTTAGAAGCGCTATAAAAGGTCAAAAAATACTATTAAAAGTCATAAAAGGCTATTAAAAATCATGAGAGGTAGAAACTGATGAGAAAAAAATCCAAGGGGGTCAAAAGCAGGTGAAATTTTTTTTAGGAACAAAAACAAAAAATCCAAAATTTATAGAGATTAAAGATATATTTAACCCTAATATATATGCATCTGTTTTGGAGGATGATTTAACACGCACTACCACTTTTTGTGTGTATAACATCGCTACCATTTGATCTCTCGCATTTTTTTTATTGTTATTAAATGATTTCTTTGGTTTGCTTTTTTGAAGGATGCTTTTTCTAATTGTTTCATATTCATATAAAATAATTGAATAAATAATTGACCAGAATTGTATTGAACTAAATTATTATCATTCTAGATAATTTATTAAAAATATGTATATATTTTCAATAGTCATAACTCGTGAAGCGTATATAAGGGAAGTTCTAGTTAGTAAATTATAACAAAAAAAGTTGTGAAATACTATTCTGGACTCATTTAAAAGTAAAAAAACTAACTTAACGCAGATTAAGAAAGTTAGATATATTCATTTAATATTCTTGACTTCATACAAAGGATAAATTTTATAAATATAGAAATATACTATAGTTATATTATTGGGAATGTGTAAGACTCTTAATTGTAAAAGTAGAGACAATGTCATTTGTAGAAATCATTTAATTGAATTTAGTTAGTTAACGTTTACTTATATTTGAATCTAACAAATAAAAACTTTTTTTCTTTATTTTATACCAAATAATTTTTTCTTATGAATAAATACTCTTTTTTATAAATGAGTTTAGAGAAAATACACTTTGTTAAAAAATGATGGGTGTATTCTATCACATATGTGTGTGAAAATAATTATTAAAAAAATTGTGGAAGAATTCGTACAAGAGGTGGTGAATATTAAAAAAAAATAGAAAAGAATAATGATGATGGACAGAGTATAATAGTGATGAATGAGAGTGAAAGAGGAGGTCCCTTGTCTTACCCACCACCCGGCAAAATCCCTTTTATTGCAACTTTCTTGTCCCCCAATCACACTCGTTTCCCCTCTTTTCCTCTGTCTCCTCTCTTTCTTTCTTTCTTTCTTAACCCGTTTATTCTTTTCTGCACTATTTTTCCCACCTGGTTTTCTTCATTTGACTCATTACAAACCTTTTTCATCGCTTTTCCCTTCCCACCCTGTCTTGCCCCTTCATTAACTTCATTTAATAATGTTTGACCACCTTAATAACTTTCTGACCCAAACAGTACGGTTTACTTAAATAGCATCATCATGATATTAGGCTCTGTTTACTTAAATAACAACTAAATATACTTAGTCTCTGATTGGCAAGTCATATCCGTCAGCTTATAGCAGATTTGGCTAGCGGATTTGACTAGCGGATAAAATATTTTATACGTGTTTGACAAGCAGTAGCTTATAGCATTTTGGAGGTAGCTTATAGTATTTTTTGAAACGCTACTTCAAGTAGCGTTTAAACTTATAGCTTATAGCGTTTCATCTTTTTAGACATATTTTACCCTCATTAATTTTATATTATTCCTTCTTTATCCTCATTAAAAGAAAATACTATTTTTTATTATCCCTCCTCTTGACGGTGTATTTGCAGCCCAAGTATTTTTTTTTTGTTTTTTATTGTTAGCTACTGTTTATTATCTATATAAATATATAAAATATATAAATCATACTTATGAATATATAATGTTGCTACTTCGAGATGCCTCCAATCCAACGAGAGGATTAGTCACTGCGTTCGGCAGTTGATAACCTGATCTCGACCAAAAAATATATAATGTTGCTTATTACGCTGTGATTTATTTTTATCTTGCATAATCTTTTTTTATTTTAAATGCATTTTAAATTAGACTTTCAAATCAATATATAAATTAGACTATTAGAATATATATTTGAAAAAAATCCTTAAATATCTTAATAATTAGTTTAATTATCTTTTTTTTTGACAAAATTAGTTTAATTATCCTGAATTTATAGTAAAATAATTTATACATGTTTTACATTGAATAAAAAAATCTAACCGTTAATTAAACATGTCCTTTTATGTCATTTTACATTTATCACATAATTCAACCGCTAATTTTACCAAATACTTTATTCGTCATCAGCTAGCTTATCCGCTATCAGCTATCCGCTATAAGCTATCTGCAACCAGCTAGCTTATCCGCTATCCGTTATCCGCTATTTTTTACCGAACAGAGCCTTACTTGACTCGAAGGGAATTCAAGAACTTGCTTTGTCACTGCTACTTGGTTAATAACAAAGGGCATTTAGGTCAAAAAATTAGTTTGTAAAGTTTTTTTTTTGTTATTGGTAAATTTTATGTGATAAAATGTAATAAATAATTCTAAGCTTAAATTCACGTATAGTCCCTGAGGCACAACGACATATTCAGAAATTTTTTCTAATGGGGTAAAAAATCACTTATAATATTTTCTCAAAAACATATTGTAAATTTTTAACAAAACACATAATTTCATTACAAAAAAAATTCTAAAATACTTAAATTTTTACAAATTACATAGTTTTTTTTATAGTACAAATCACATAGTTAAAAAGTTAAAATTAGTACCAACTTATTCTCATTTTTATTCTCTCTTGTGAATTTCAATATTTAATTTTAAAAATTATTTTTATGGGGTCAAACATTATCTTTTTATGGGGGCAAAATAAATTTGTTATATATATATATATATATTTAAGAAAAAGAAACTTTTTAAAGTGGGGTCAAATGCCCCGAATTATATTAACTTAGATCCGACCCTGCTAAGGGTGTGTTTGGTTTAGAAGAGAAGTTGGAAAGAGAGAAATAGGTGAGATTTAGAGCGATATGTGTCTCTTAGTTTAGTTCGAGGAAGAGAGAAAATATATTATTTTTGAAAAGAGAAAAACACCCTTGAATTGAAAAATAATATATAATTCATTCATTAATTTAATTAGTTCAATATTCATTTTAATCATTTAATTTAATTAGTTAAATATTTAAGTAGATAAAAATTAGGGTCTCCGTCAAAAAAAAAAATTAGGGTCAACAAATTAAGGGTAAAATTGGATTTGTAACAACATAGGACACATTTCCTCTTTCTTTCTTCCCACTCTCTTGGAGAGAAATTAAAAAGTACTAAGAGCCTATTTGAAATGATTTTTAAAAATTGTTTTTCTATTTTATAAAATTTAACAAAAAACAAATTTTTCTTTTAAAATTTTAGAAAATTAAAAACTATTTTTAAAAAGAGATTTCAAACAGGCTCTAAACTAATACCCTTCATTTATCTCTATCTCATTTCTCTTCTAAACCAAACAATAAAAAGTGACTCTCTCTTTTCTCTTTCTCTCTTCCATTCCATTATGTTTCCTCTTTCTTAAGTATTATGATCCTACAGTTTTGGTTGTCTAAGTTTTAATTGCATGAATTTAGCGATTCAGGTATTGTAATTATGTACTTTTGGTATTCCGGCGGGTTCCAAGTGTGCGAAGTGATTCCTCTTAAGCTCAATTTCTAATTGAAACTCTGGATGTATCATGTGTGAGAATGACTTGACACTTAACCTAGTTTGGATGAAATATTATTGGCTTTAAGCTTATAAAAAAGCTTACAAAATTTTCTATTTGCAGCTTAAATCCTCCCCTTCCATCATTCTTCTATATCACAAATTTTAAGGGTTAGAGCCTAAGAGGAGAGATGTTTGATTAAAAAATAGGATATAATAATGAGGTTATGAGAATGATAGTGAATGGAGGGAGAGAATGAAAGAGAGAATCTATATTGGGGACTAAATATTGAGGATACCTTTAACAAGGACTAAAATTGATAAGAGCGTATCTAATAAGGACTAAAAATATATAGATATTGCTAAATGTAGCGAGAAATATCATCCCGAATGTATTCACAATTGACATGGCTGAATATAAGCCTTCATATTTGTCATTTTACAACTGTTCACATATTGAAACATCATGCCTGATCTATTGAAATCTTTTCGCAAGCCTTTCACATTGCATATCCCAGTGAAAAGTTGTAGAGCTCAAAATATATTTAACTCTAAATTTAAAATTTAAATTATTTAATAAGTGAATTTTTCATATAAAAGTGTTATCCTTAAAGGCATTGATTAACCTTCTCATGTTATCCGTTAAGTCGCCTGATTACATCTTAAGGGTTCATTTGTTATTGATTAAAAAATAAGTGATTTTGATGTTAAATAACTTAAAGATTAAATTTTAGATATTTTTAAGAAAAACAAAAGTTGTTTTATATTTGAGTAACTTAATAAAAATCATTTTAAAAAAAGAATCACTCTAAAAAAAATTATAAGAAGTTATTCAAAACAACTTCTCATTTTAATATGTTTTTAGATTATTTTTAAATTCACGTTTTTTTTAAAAAAAACTATAACAAATGGATAGAAAACCTAATTATTTTTTGCCCCTGCAAATATCACCATAATCCAGTTATACCTCTGTAAAAATAAAAACTTTAAAATTACCCTTGCAAATATAAATCGCTTGCGGTTATGCCCCTCGGTCAGTTTCTCATCAAAAAAATAATTTAAATAAGGTTTAAGTATATGTTTTACCCCTGCAAATATCATCATAATCCAGTTATGCCCCTGCAAATATCATTATAATCCAGTTATGCCCCGTCAAAATCTTTAATTTTTCTATTATGCTGATATTTACAGGGGCATAACTGAATTATAGTGATGTTTGCAGAGGCAGAACATATATTTAAACCTTATGTAAATTATTTTTGTGGATGGGAAGCTGACCGAGGGGCATAACCGTAAGCGATTTATATTTGCAAGGGTAATTTTAAAGTTTTTATTTTTACAGGGGTATAACTGAATTATGGTGGTATTTGCAGGGGCCGAATACATATTTAAGCCTTATTTTAATAAAAAAAAGTTATTATTCTTAAAAAATAAAAAGAGCTTCAACAAAGGGACTCTAAATCTTATTTAAATCTATTTTTTAATGCTCTTCATAATTTGAATAGACTGAGTCATGAAATAAGCATTGCCTGCTACCCATCATATCATCCCAAGCAGTACCATTCATTACTTGTTTCCTTGTCCTCTAATATTGAAACTAACTTGAATATAAATCCACCATATTTTTTCACTCACAAATGATATTTTTCCATAGTTGACTATTTTTGTTAGAGGCAGGGGCCACGGTTATGCTTTGCCAATGCCAGCAAACTTCTTCACACACTGTGTACAGCAGTATAATCATTCATTGTCAGTAAATCGCTGTGAATATGTCTTTCCCTGGTTGCTCTGCAACTACAATGCATGGATTTTACTAAGGGCACCCCCACCACACTGACCCCTCAAACAAAGACAAACAAGGATCAATGAGCGTTTTCTTGCGTGTCCCTTGGAGTCAGTACTCTATTCACAATTTGACATGATCAAGTGACAGAGTGTAGAACTTCAATTTTACTCCAAGGTCCATTTGTTAAATTGTTATAACACTTGTGATAATTGAACATATAAGATATTTGTGAGAATCATTATATTTTATTAATGTATTTCAAAATCGTAATTAATATAATTAGTTGTTAAAATATGACTTATGTACTCATTATTTATGGACTTTTGGTTAAACTGAACTAATCATAGATTTACACCCTGTAAACCATATTTGTAAATTTTTTCTATCGGTATAATCGTTTGTAATGATTTTGTTTAGTCTGCAGACAAGTGGCAAGTACTAACGTAAACTCGCAGAGTGTGATCCTGAATTTGAATTGGGGTTTTCTTTGCTTAAAAATATGCAGTTGCATTAGTTTCCCTCAAAGTGTGAGACAACTGGACATTCCAATCTCAAACAATAAACTTCTTAATATTGCAAAGAGCGGTGATGAATAGTACGAAACGAATCGTACGAGTGGGCATAATAGTAATGATAATAATAATAATAATAATAATAATATCGTTGTTTACTTATTTCTTATCTTTCGTTTCGTACGAAAGATCTTTACTCTATAGCAAAAGATAGCTGCACAATGATATTAACAGTCTCATGCACACTGGAGGATCCAAAAAAATAATAATAGTAGTAGGGGGCAATTGCCCTCGATCACAACCCTATACCATACGTGCATCCGCCGCTGTTCACGGAGTAGGTGAATGACAAAAGTAGAATTAGAGTAGCAAATAACTTCACGATATTTTTTCTCTCACACTTCGGAAATTTTTGGTATTTTTTTGGTATAAATACAAATATATTCTCACCGGTTATAATCTTTTTTTCTTTGTCAACATCCTACAACAAACATCAACTGGCATCTATCATCATGATATTTTGAGCGTGAAAAAGAAAATCAAAGAAAATAACGAGGATGTTGAAAATGAGGTTGCATGTGTTCATTTGACATGTGACTCCTATGTGGATACTTCCTTCTCAATGTTTTCACTGTTGTTTTACCCTCTCCCTGAAATAATAATTCTCAATAAGTGTATGTAGTACTCTATGATGAATGTTGCATAAATAATTAAATACCATAGTGATTAAAATGTTATAATATTAATAATAATAATGTTTCACATCAAATACTCATTTTTCTTTGGAAAAAAATGTAATCATGTTATGCCAAATATTTGATGTCGAATTCCTTGTTCATCATATTCTTTGTTCTCCCCCACCCAAAATCCATCATACTTATGCTCATTTGTGTAATTCACGTTTTGTTTTTTATTTTTAATTTTTTCATTTTTATTTATTTCCACTTTCATATACTTTTGCTTTATTTTTTCTCTTTAATTTATCTTCAAACTTTTATTTGTAATTTTTATGTTTTTCGTATCTGTTGTTTGGCTATGTTTCCTTCGTACGGAACATCATATATTTCTTCGTGTAATGTTTTCTTTGCAACGAAGAAGGGCCGCAACTTCTACAGGTCATCAGCACAAAGAATTTAAGACTATATTTTTATTTTTATTTTGAAAAGATTAAAATATTTATAGATGATGAAGGATCTAGGCTCAAGTAGAGACAAATCCAAAACAGGTACGTACATGGAAAATTTAAGACTAACTTGAATCCAAAAATAGTGGAACCTACACGCTACACATATGCTTAGTTGAAGCTAAAATATATTTAGAGTGATCGATATAGCAATGTCTATAATTAAAAGGTTAATATGTTTGTTTTTTTATATATAAAACGGGGCAAAAAGCCCAAAAGAGGATTACACAGGGAGTTGAAACTCCAAGAGCATCAACATCAACTAAACACTTAATGCAATCAGGGGGTTCTGCAAGAACAGAAAAGGATTAGCCACATTCAAACTATTTTGTCGAGTTTAGGTTAAGCATGTTTTTAATCGCTATAAAATACTATCTTAAAAACATAAGTAAATAATGTTCAAAATTTTAGAAGTAAATATACATCAAAAAATTGAAAATATCAGTACTTAATTTAAAAATAGTGTATGATTTTATGATAAAGTTAACTTAGTCTTTTTGTATAAACTAAAAATTAAATTAAGTGATAAAAAATAAACTTATTATTAAAAAAAGTATAAAAATAGAGAATAAATTTAAATTTTCAACAAATGAAATACAGTTTTCACAGGAGTAGTTTTAATATTTTTCTAATTTCTTTTTATTAGAGACCGGAGTGAGTACTTAAGTCAAAAAATTTAAATTGGAATACCAATCAGTTTAATGTATAATATCTTGTAGACTACTCAATTTTTTTGATATACTTTTACTGTCGAATAATAAAATTTTAGTAGTGAAACATCAAATAACTTTTTTTGATTCCTTTAAAAAATTTATTCGCTTTTAGTTTCTAATGAAAAATGGGGTAGTGTATGGTGAGAGACTAAACACCCATTTTGTATTTGGCCTTTTTTTTTCATACCCATACCCTCATATTAGCCAAATAAACTAAAATACCCTCATTTTTTTAAAAAAAAATGTGAACTTTCCGGAAATACACATAAATTTGGAAAGGGGGTAAAAAAATTTCCGGATTTATGTGTATTTCCGGAACGCAACTTTTTAAAAATAGCTTCCGAATTTAATTTATTTTTATTTTTTTAAAAAAATCAGTTTAAATTAATTAAAAAATCAATTTAAATTAGTTAAAAAAATCAGTTTAAATCTATTTAAATACGATAACGATAACAAACGAAAAAAAGGCGAAAATATAATATAGTCGATAAAATACGAGTACATATACAAAAATAAAACCAAAACAAATACATCTACGGATGAAAGTCTAAGTGTCCTAAAGCCTGGAGGAGGCTGTCATATCCATCGGCTGGAATGCCTCCCTCACAACCCATAGCATCGAGTATGTGTCCAGCGGCAGCATCCATCGCATCTAGATACGTCAATGGACCAACTCCCTCAGCTACAGCCTGATGCTCTGGTACATGCTGCTCTGGTCCATGTTGCTCTGGTACCTCCTCAACTGCAGTCAGTCGTGAATGGACACCTGCCGATACCAAGGTAGATAGTCATCGGTGCACTCACCCGCCATGTCTGCGACTCTGCTAGTACGAACAAAAATCCGTGCTGGGGATGGATACACCGACAATCTCTCTAAAATGGAGATCACATCTGGACGTGGGCCTAAGATGAGTGCAGGAGGGATCTGCTGGATGCGCCCAAACTGCTAGCGGACCCGGTCAGCCATATATGTGACCGCAATGTCGCCCCAAATCAGCCAACCTCTAAAATGTGCCATAGTGTGGAATGGAACGTGCAGTCTGTGGTCCTCCCAAGGCGTAAAAATGACCTGGTCTAGCCGCAGGTTATCATCCGCTCCCGAAAATGTATCAACTTCAGATCATCGCACTTGAAGTTCTTCCACCTGCTGCAACGTGGAAGCCTAGTATCAGGGAACATCCTCCATCGAAAGATAGTGGGGAAGTACTCATAAATCCAGCACTGAAATAAAATAATTAATTATTTCAATAAAACCAATTAAAAGAATAAAAGTAATTAATTAATTAATTAATTAATTAATCACCTGTAGCAGAGAAGCGTATCCGTCAATCTGCCTGATGTCCCAGTAAGCGGCCAAGTTCAGCTGGTCATAGAGATATGCCAGAGCAGCTGGACCCCAAGCCCACTGGCCACAAGTGTCAAAATCTGAAATGAGACTAATCCACTTAGCAGGCACGTACGTGTGACTCTTGTCGGAGAAGATGGTGCCCCCCAACAAGTGTAGCATATAGCACTGTGCTGCATGATCAAACTGCCCCCGATGCATGTTATCTCTGTAGGCATCCTCTAAAAATCTGAATCTGAAAGCCGGAGTCCTGCAGGAATTAAACTCGAGCCAGCAGGCCGCCCCATCTACTCCGAGATAATCCACCCCAGCCTGAACGGCCTCAGCAAATGAAAGATGTAGAGGCAGCCAAATGATTCCCGGTGAACGGCAAGTGGAGCAACGCGACCACGTCGTCCAATGTGATGGTCATCTCCCCCCAAGGCATGTGAAAGGAGCTAGTCTCAGAATGCCACCTCTCAACAAAAGCAGATACAAGCTCATGGTTGATGTTGTTGAGAGGTGTGGCGTCCAACTGAAATAGCCTCGCCTGCTACAACCATGCTGCAATATGATGGTGGTGCACCTCAGGTCTAATACTGGATATTTTCCCCCGTGAGATGCAACCTTCAGCGTACCTCAGTCCTGTAAAAAAATAAAAGTAATTAATAAATAATTTAAACTAATTAAGTAATTAATAAATAACTTAAAGTAATTACCTCCCCGGCCAGTAGTCGACTGACGCGGTGATCCACTAAGCAGTGCAACAAAGGCCGCTCAGCAGCCTCAGCCTGATGCTCATCCTCAGCCTGATGCTCAGCAGGCTCCTGTATATATGGCTGCTCAGCCTGTGGTATCTCTGGCTGCTTAGCCTGTGGTATCTCTGGCTGCTCAGCCTGTGGTATGTCTGGTATGTGTGGATGCTCAGCCTGGTCATGTCGCTATCGGACACGCCTCTGACGCTCAGAAGCGTGCCCGGCCTGTCTGACCAATCTGATCCTCGTCCTAGTCCTAGGAGCAGCATCATCTCCCGGTGTAGATCCAGATGTCTCACCTGGTGTAAAGTCTCGACTGCTAGCCACTGAAAAACGAAAAAAAAATGAGTTAAAACGGATTGTTTTTTAAAAAAAACAATAACCTTCCGAATTTAGGTGTAAATCCGGAAATTTCAACGTTAAAATTTTCGGATTTACACCTAAATTCGGAAGGTTGTTTTTAAAATTTTTCCGAAAATACATGTAAATTCGGAATGTAAATCCGGAAATTACATTCCGAATTTACATGTATTTCCGGAAATTTTTTAAAAAAAATTGAATTTGCCTTCCGAATTTATATGTATTTCCGGAAAATTTACAATTTTTTTCGGAAATACGTATAAATCCGAAAAATTTAGGGAGAAAACTCATTTTTTTTCCAGAAATATACGTATAATGATGAGAATTGTACTTTTTTAAATTTTTTTCAGAGGTATTTTGGTCTATTTTGCTAATATGGGGGTATGGGAGACAAGTTGGGGGTATGAAAAAAAAAAGCCTTTGCATTTTATAAGTGAAAAAGTAAATTTTATGCATTCTTGCTAATCTTACATTTATACTATCATTTTTCAGAATGAGGGACACATTACGTATATAAGCCATCGTTACAATCATTTAAAAAAAATATTTTTTGGAAGAATATTTAAATAATTAGAAATATTGATTACAACAACTTATTTTAACTATTAAAAGTGTGAATTATTTATCTCCTATATTATATCAGAAAGTCCACAATTAGAGTTTGAAACTAAAATGCACGTTCAGCATTTCAAATCTTTTTTGCGTCTGGGTCTTTTTTTTTTTTTGGTATCGGATCCTCGCGGGCGACCCACGCAGTGTCCCAACACTGTCAACGAATGACTAATCTGTGCTCGCTACTTGAGGCTCTTAATCATTTCGCTGGCCAACACCCTATTTGACGTAGGCGGGAATCAAACCCAAGAGCAAACCGGATCGACTCCCACCACGTCCCAGCAGGAGCCCGAACCTTTTTGCGTCTGGGTCTATTAAGACTGCGACTGACTGAGTTCATGAACAAATACATTAAAAAAGAAAAAGAGGTCTATACCAAAAACAAAGTATAAAAAGAGGACAACATAGCTATTACTCTCTCTTTGTGTCTCCAATAACTAGGGTTTATGATTATCCTCTTGCTCTTTCCGTTGTGATCCTAATCTTTGTTGTTGTTGTTGAATCCTGATCTTTAAATATTAATTTAATTTTACACAGTGTGATTTTTCTAATAAAACACACTGGATATAAAAAAAATTATGCAAACATTTCTTTTTCATTATGGGTGTGTCATGTGTGTAAGAATTTGACTGTTTGAGTAATTTGGAATCGACTGATTCTTTACTTATACACTCTTAATAATATTATATCCTAAATGCATATGAATGATAGATATTACCTAGGTACATCATATATGACTAACTATATGTATGAATGTATTTTCTACAACTCTCAATAATAACACCGTGAGTAGTGGTAGTGTGCATAGTGGAAGTGGTAGTGGTAGTGGTAGTGCATGGTGTTTATTTGTTATTTCATCTAAGTAGACCGTTATTGGATATGTACTTCATGAGGGTATGATGTACTGGATTTTTTGTGAGAAATGTATCATTTAGATTGTTACGAAAAATGGAGGGTGTGGAGAGAGAGGGTACACTTGACTTGGGTAAGAAGAGACTCGATCCAAGATAACTCAGTTGTAGTGATGGCTAAAGTCAGTGGTAGATCTACATGTACTCTAGGGGGTTCAAGCGAATTGTCTGAAAAAATAAAATTAGCACCGATACCCTTGGAAAAAATGTTTTTGCATCAGTACAATCACTCTCGTGGCTTTCCTCTTTGTTTTTTCTATTCTTTAATTTTTTTTACTATGTTAGTCTATTTAATTGGAATTTGTTATGTATTTTCTGAATACGTTGATTCTTTTAGTGCTAATTTGTATTTAGGAACTTGTTAGTTCTATTTAATTTGTTTTGGTCTAGTGCAACACAAGTTCTGAACTCGTTAAGATCTTATTTTTATTACATTTTTAGTGATGTGTGTTCGAAAAATTATGTACCCCCTAGCCTAGGTCCTGAATCCACCACTGGCTAAAGTTCTATATTTTGCCTCGGTAAATGACCTTGCTATCCATGATGTGAGACATGCTGGAAATGTAACTAATATCCCTACTCTAAGTTTTGAAGCTAAACATGAGCTTGCTAAACCCGTAACTCGAGAGGAGATTTATGAGGCCTTCCATCATATGCACCCCTTCAAGTCCCCAGGCCCAAATGGTTTCCAAGGTATATTCTTTAGGCAATAAGGGAATATAGTAGGTGAGGATGTGTTTAATCTTGTTGCTAATTCCTTCGCTACAAGTTCTTTTGATCCTAATATAGCTTCAACCCTTATTGCTCTAATTCCCAAAGTGGACGACCCTAGAACCTTCAAAGATTTTTGGCACATTAGTCTTTGTAACACTTTTTATAAAATCATTACCAAAGTTCTAGTCACTAGATTGAGACTTCATTTAGAACATATTATTGGTCCCTATCAAAGTAGCTTCTTACTTGGGAAAGGAACTAGTGATAATGCAATTGTCCTTCGAGAAGCCCTTCACTCTATGCACAAAACTAGAAAGAAAAAGGGGGATGTGGCCTATAAAATTTATCTGGAAAAAGTTTATGATCATGTTAGTTGGGATTTTCTAAAGTCTTGCCTGATTGCTTTTGGGTTTCCAGATATTATATGTTGATTATGAATTGTGTCTCCTCGTCCCAATTGTCCATCATTTGGAACAGTAAGCGCATGCCTTCTTTCACTCCTACTAGAGGGCTCATGCAAGGGGACCCCCTATCGCTCTATCTCTTTGTTATTTGTATGGAGGAGTTGTCTCATACCATTATGGAAGCTATGAATGAGGGAAAATGGAAGCCTATGAAGTTATCTCATAATGGGCCCGCCCTTTCTCGTCCCTTTTTTGCAAATGATGTTTTGATGTTCTCAAAAGCCTCTGCCTCCCAGGCCAAAATAGTGGTTGAGATTTCTAATGCCTTTGGTAAAGAGTCGGGGCTTAAAGTGAGTGTAACAAAATCCAGGTCTCTCTTCTCTAAAGGAGTTCCCCACAGTAAGAGAAACAAATTTGCAACAATCGTTGGCATTAGAGAAATCAGTTCTATTGAAAAAGTACCTAGGCTTTCCTGTGTTCTAAGGGAGAGTTACCAAGACAGACATTCAATTCATTATTGAAAGAATTCAGTTGAGATTACCTTCATGGAAGAATAAGTTGTTGAATAAAGAAGGAAGGCTAACCTTGGCCAAATCAGTGCTTAACTCAATTCCAATGTACTATAAGCAAGTTGTCTGGGTTCCTTAGACAATGTGTGATCAAATTGACAGGCTCACTCGCGACTTCCTTTGGAAAGATTCTCAAGACCATGGCATCAATCTTGTTCAGTGGGACACAATTACCAAATCAAAGCCACATGGAGGTCTTGGAATAAGAGTGGCTCATGGTATGATTACAACTATGCTGGGCAAATTACTCTGGGATTTACATTTTGGGAAGGAAAAACTCTGAACTCCACTATTGACTGAAAAATATATGAGGAATGATTTTATTTTGCAGGTCTCAAATAAAAATGGCTCTTACACTTGGAATTCAATCACGAAGGCTATGGATATCTTTAAAGATGGCTTTCAATTTCGAATGGGCAATGGAAGCTCCTCCTTTTGGAACTCAACTTGGACCGATTTTGGTGCACTAGCCAAACTAGTCCCTTATGTAGACATTCATGACATAAACCTCAGAGTATCTGATCTCTATGGTAGTGATGGATGGAAGCTAGAAATCCTCTATACTCAATTCCCTTATCAAATTCTTGACAATATAAATGGACTCTCCTTCAATATGAGTGTTGATGCGGATGATGCTTGGCTTTGGGATTACAATATATCTGGTGAGTACAATCCAAAATCTGGGTATAATTGGCTTCGTGATAAAAGGCATCACAATCCTATAATTGATGACACTAGAGCATGGAAGTGGATTCAGTCTCTTCCTAGATCCGAGAAGATTATATTATTTGGACAACATCTCAAATGCAATCCCTACTGCTAACATGTTGCGTCACAGGGGAATGTTGAACTCAACTTCTCATCAGAGAAGTGAAATGGCGATGAAACAGTCTTGCATTGCTTAAGAGACTGTAATCTTCCTAAGAATATTTGGAGGTCTCTTGGCTTTGATTCAAACTCGTTCCATAATGTGATTGATCCTATGGAGTGGTTTATGCTTGGTATTAGAGGCACCAATCCCCGTATTTTCCTATCTTCTGTCTATTGGCTTTGGAGATCACACCATGCAAATCTCTTAACAGATGAAACAATTAACAACTACTCTCTCAAGTTAGCGATTCATAACCTTGCAGGCACTATCAAGAATTGTTTCTCTGGCGTTGTTATCCCCTCCCAACCCGCCTAGGTTGGTTTCTTGACACCCCTTTAGGGGTAATGAAATCGTTTTGAATGTTGATGGTAGCAGCCTTGGCAACCCTAGGAGGTCTGGTTTTGGCGGCCTCTTGCAAAATAATAATGGAGAATGGATTGGTGGCTTTGTGCATGAGATAGAGGACATCGTTCGTTGGTGTGCTACTTGGACTCTCATAATGCTTTGCAGCTTGTCACTTCTCTGCTCAACACGTGGAGCAAGCATGCGCCTATGGTGCAAAACATTAAGGACATTTTTCATAGAGATTGGCATGTGCACGTGATTCATACGCTTCGGGAAGGAAACACTTATGTTGGCTTTTTAGCTAAATCAGGAGCTTCTGGCAATGATCATTGGATTGTCTTAGAGTCACATCCCTGTGGGTTCTCTCGCACCTGCTAGTTGATGCCACTGGTGTTGAGTTTGTCCGTGTTTAAGCTTGTTGTTTCTTTTTCTTTTTGGTTCCTTTTTCCTTTTGTTATCAAAAAAATAAACAAACACACACTCAATATTTCATAGGAAATTTGTGTAAAAAAATATATCCTAAGGGTCTGTTTGATTCGCAAACAGGTAAGTACTAGACTGGACAATACAGTATTGGACAACATGTTGTTCAGTACACTGTTTGGTGACCACTGGACAACACAAGGAAAAAAAATGTAAATTTTACTATAATTCTCTTTATGCGGATATGAGAGAGAGGGTATGAGAGAGAGACAGAGAGAGAGAAAGAGGGAGAGGGAAAGAGAGGTAATGATATGAGAAGGTATAGAAGAGAGTTGTGAGGTAGATGGAGGGAGAGAGAAAAGAGAGATAAGAATGAGATAGAAGAGAGGTTGGAGAGGAAGAGAAAGGATAGAGGAGAGAGAGGAAGAATGATATGAGAAGATATATAGAAGAGGTATGCAATGTAGAGAGAGAGAGAGAGGATAAAGGAGAGAGAGAGAGGGAGAGAGAGATGAGAGAGAGAATAGAGGAGAGAGAAGAAAGAGAAGAGAGATATTAGAGAGATAAATTATTGAGTATGAAATAAAAATATTATTTTTGTAATTTTTGGGGTGAACAGAAAGTTGTACTGCAGGACGGAAAGTTGTAATGTGATTTTGTGAGAGACAGAAATTTGTAGTTTTGACAAGTCCATTGCCCCTACAGTTGTCCAGTACCATGAATAGTTTTTCAAGTCAAACAGGGTACAACTGGAGTTGTCCAGTCCAATCCCTTGTCTTTTATCAAATCAAACACACCCTAAATAATAATCAATTTCATTGCAATTTTAAAACAAACCTGACATAAATAAAGCAAGAGTGTGAAAATAAATATTCTATTCCCCTTTTAAAAAAATAATAAAAATTCTTTCTTTTACTAAAAAATTCTTTGGAGGTAACCGGCAAAAGGTATTAAAAAGACTGTGAATTAAGATTAAAAAAGTATTTAAGTAAATAAGTATGTCTGGAAGTGGAGACAGACACAGCAGTCGTTGTCTGTTTTGCCCCTATTCACTTTTTATTATTTTTCATAAAAAAATGCTTCATTTACTGTGATTTTCTCTTTCTGTTTTGGAACAGTAGTAGTATGATGGTATGTATGTATATGCACACTCCAAAACTTGCTTTTGTTGCTTTGTGCTTAATGGAAGGCCCTTGAGTTCTGTCTCAATGCTCTTTTAGGTTTCAGTTTTCACTCACTCACTCACTCTCTTATTCTTCCCTTCTCTCTGTCCAACCAACCAACCAAACTCAACATTCAAGAATAATCTCTCTTCTCTTCTCATCTCTTCCGTTAAACTAACCTTCCATTTCCTCAGGTGCCTCACTCACTCTTTCAATTTTTTATTTATTTTTCTTCTTTTGTTTTGTTTAGATGTTTTTCTCTTGCTAGGTTTCGTGTTTGTTTATGTTTTTGCAGATAGAATGTTTTAACTTTCTCAGTGGTTGGTTCATTCTCATTCCTTAGCAAGTTCTTGTTTTTATTATTATTTTATTCTTTTTTTAAAAGGAAATATTTTGGGAAAGGGTTAGTTTGGTTGTGTGTGGATCTGTTTTAACAAACACCCTTCTGTTTTTCTTCCAATTTTGATTTTATTTTTTTTCATTTATGCTGATAAATGTTGTTACTTTGATGATCAATATGTTGGAGCTTCTTTTTTGGAAAATATATATTTACAATTTTTCATGGCCTTTTTCATTTTTTGTTTTTTTGGACCCTGATGTAGCTCCTTTAATGGGGTGTGATGGAGGGGGTAGAGGGTCACTGTTTTTAAATGTTAATTAGGAAGGGTATTTTCCAATTTTACTTGTTAGGTTTTTTTACTTTTTATTCTGGAATCATTTTTCATGATTTTTTTTTAGTATGCTTTATCCTGAAATGTTTTTATGCACTTACATTAATTTCTTTTGTTTCATTGCTGTTTAAATTGCCTGCTAATGCATTGATAGCTGTGTGAGGGTGAGAAGAACTAATCTTGGCATTACAGCCAATCATTCATAGATGATCAATTATAGATATAATTAAAGCCAAATTTGACTTCAATTAATGAATGAATATAGTCTAGATTTGCTTCTTTATGTCCCAGAGCATTACCATACAATTAGATGCCTTCATATTTATCCTGATTAATCTTCTTTTAATTTTTGCAAGCCTCCATAAATGCTTTCAATTCAAGTAGTTAGATGAAATGATGACAGTGTTTTTACCCTTTATGGAATGTAGTAAATTTACTATAATTCTTTTTTGTAAATTTATTTTGTCTTAATCATTAGTAGTACAATAATTTTCTCTCATGAAATATATTGAGTGAATTGTGATTTTAAAATGGTTTCTTGTAGGGAAGTTTCATTCACTATTTGGAGTCTAATGTCTCCACCACTGTTAATTACTGAAGAAGAAGGGAAGAGCAACACCTCGACGATAGCATCCGCATCTTCACAATCCTTAGACTGTTTCGGATTGAAAGAACGAAACTACCTCGGATTATCGGATTGTTCATCTGTCGACAGTTCTACTGTCCCAAACTTATCTGATGAGAAAAAAGAGAACCTAAATTTGAAGGCTACAGAGTTAAGGCTTGGCCTACCTGGATCCCAATCACCTGAAAGAGATCAAGATCTTTTTTCATTGAGCTCGACAAAACTCGACGCGAAACCGCTCTTCCCTTTACTCCCCACAAAAGATGGTATCTGCTCATTGTCCCAAAAGACTGTTGTTTCTGGCAACAAAAGAGGTTTTGCCGATGTTATGGACGGGTTTGCTGAGGTGAACAATTTTCCTTTGATTGTTGAAACAGATGTTTCATTCTGCTTGAGTTCTGAGTCTGATTCTTTACAATCTGTTGTGCAGGAGAAATTTGCTGGTAATGCAGGGATAAATATAATGCTATCACCTCGACCTTCTGGAGTTCAGCTGACAACAATTAAAGAAATACCAAACAAGGCGTTACAAGACCGTCCTTGTGCCGGAAATGGAACCGGTCATAACCATACTACTGATGCTTCCATCAGTGGCAGTGCCCCAGCTTCTAAGTAAGTATAAAATGAATTATAGTAAAGTTTATATATTTTTTTGTTTGTGCTGTTCATTGTCCACCAAACACTGCACAACACAGAAATTTGTTTAGTACTGTTCTGTCGAGTATTGTACTGTCCAGTCCAGTCTAGTACTTACCTATTTGCAAATTAAACGGACCCTTAGTATGTGTTTGGAAGCCCGCCTTTTCATGAAGCCACCACACGTCCATCCAGAAGTTACAACTAGTAGCTTCACAGTAAACACACGTTAAATCCTATCTACTGCATTTCTAAACACACTCTTATTTTCAGGAGAATCTAGTCGGACAAATACGTTAAAAGGGATCTTTTGTGTGTTTATATAATTATGGCTATGCTAATTAGTCGTTATATATGACAGAGCACAAGTTGTTGGATGGCCTCCTATAAGATCATTTAGAAAAAACTCACTAGCCAACACTTCAAAGAACAATGATGAAGTAGATGGAAAGCCAGGTCCAGCTGCTCTTTTTGTGAAGGTTAGCATGGATGGTGCTCCATATCTTAGGAAGGTAGATCTAAGAAATTATACAACATACAAGGAACTGTCTTCTGATCTCGAGAAGATGTTCAGCTGTTTTACCTTAGGTAATTCGCTACAACTTTGATTTATTTTAACAAGCTATCTACTGCTAGTGATTCTTAAGATGAATTTTACGACACTCTTGTACTATATTAGGTCAATGTGGTTCTCATGGAGCTCCAGGAAGAGAAATGTTGAGTGAGAGCAAGTTGAAGGACTTCTTGCATGGTTCAGAATATGTGCTTACTTATGAAGATAAAGATGGTGATTGGATGCTTGTTGGAGATGTACCTTGGGAGTAAGTCTTTATACCTTCTATAAGCTTTCTTAATTGTTGACTTCTCTCTCTAGTTTGCATTATATTCTTAACTGTTGTTTTTTCTTGTGTCTGCAGTATGTTCATTGAGACATGCAAAAGGCTTAAAATCATGAAGGGTTCTGATGCAATTGGCTTAGGTATGTATTATTGAAAAATAATTTATTAGTTACAACACTTGTCACTGCAAAACTATCATATGAATTGATTGACTGGAAGCTTCTGCTTAATAACTAGAGATACTGATTGTCTACATAATACTAGATTTATGGTGTAGCTGCCCATTTTTAAGCAATTTTTTTTTTTGAAACATGATGCAAGTCTGAGTTCATTCACAAATGGAAGAAAAAGGCTTTGAATATAATATTTCAGTTGGATTGAGTATGCTTGAAAGCTATGATTGAAAGTTTATCTGGTTTATATTCTAATGTTACTACTCTGGAAAACTACTATTGAGTATTGACAGTGCCTCTGGTGTAGTCTGCATAGTATTAATTCAATTTCAAATATTAGCCACACTGATAATAATGCTCTCTTTAACAGTTAACACCAATTGACATGCTTAAGTTTTTGCTTAAATAATTTTCATTTTCTTTGCAGCTCCAAGGGCCATGGAAAAGTCCAAGAGCAGGAGCTAGAGTGTATGTGGACTATGTTTTGGTGGTTAAATATGCTTTAGATGTTATTTATCATTCCAAGTTCCTAATGTTGTCTTGGTCTTTGTGTTACATTTGTTATTTGTTATTTTACTTTAATACCTCATGATGCTACCTTAAATATTAGTGTTTGTGGAGTCTGTAATTTTTGTAGGAACCTTAATGTTTGGGTGAGTTGAATGTCTGTTAAAAATCAGAATCTGTATTTTGTTCTGTGATTTGTTATCCCTTAGTTTTCCTTGTTTCACCCTTGAATTACATTTTTTTTTCATGCCTATCATGTTAAATCAAATGACTTCTGCCACTATCAAGACCTAAGAGCAAGCTTTGGCCTATGCTATTAGGAATTTTCACAATCAATCCTATTTTGATAGGAAAATGTTGTGGTGTATTATGTTAGTAGATAGTGTTTGAACCCTGGACCCCTTCACCAGCTCTTTAAGATTGTGTTTGGCAAAAAGTAGCGGATAGCGGATAAGTTAGTTTATAGCGGATGAGTTGATAGTGGATAACTGATAAGCTAGCGGATTGAATTTAAAGTGTTAGGTAAGATCAGCAGGCGAACTAACTTATAAAAATAAAATGACATAAATAGATATTTGTATTTAATGTTTAAATATGAGAGACAATATTTATTTAATGAAGTATAAATGGGGTATTTAATTAAAGTAGTAAGGGTAAAAATGAGAGGAAAAATAAAACGCTATAAATAGACATTTGTATTTGACAATTTGTTATTTGAATAGGTTATCTTATGAAAATTGTGCAGCAAAATTCACTTAGACAAATTATCTAAATATATATTAAAGTTGATTATTTGGTCTAAGCTATTGGGGGAGTTTGAGTCTTTGTAGTTTACTTGCTTACTTGTTAGAGTTAGACAATTTGAAGTGAAAGTTTATAAAACTAGTACCACTTAATTGGAAAGGAAATTGATTCTCGAAAGAGTTGCTTTCGTGTCGACTTCCAATCCAATGACATGCAAATGCAAAAGATGGGGAAGGAACTTACGAGACTTCCTTGCGCCTGTACGTAGTTTGACCTTTGCCTTGAACTACTTGCACGAAGGTCTTCCCTTCTTTGTGAGTAGACAAGCTAGCTACCTTGTTTCCCTCTCGAAAACCAAATGTATTTAGTTTGTTTCACAAATGCGAACCAAGTTACAAAATGGGGATGAAAGGGTGTCAGGAAAACCAGTCATTTAAAATAGATCACCAGTCATTTAAAATAGATCATTTTATGTTGAAACTTTATGAATTTATTTTCTCAAAAGAGTTTTTCTCTTTCTTTTCTATAAATATTTAAGAATCTTAGTGAATGTTAGTGTGAAAATTTGGTTTTCTTTAATGTTGTGTCAACTAAATTCATCAAACACACAAATAAACTAAAATGATCGATCTACTTGCAAATTCGAACAAGTTATGTGGTAATCTCACCTAGAATCAAGGTTGTCAAAACCGGACCGGACCGGCCGGTTGAACCGGACCCCTATCCGGTCCAAATGAACCGCAGAACTGCCTGGGGCGAAAACCGGGAATTGAACCGGATAACCGGCTGAAAACCGGAAACCGGACAGGAAACCGGCCAAAAACTGGGGAACCGTGCAGAAAACCGGATTTGGTTTATTTTCCTTAAAAAATGGTATACCAAGTTGATTTTTGGAAAAAAAATGATAAATGATGTTGATTTTTGGTATATCAGATATTTTTTATCATTTTTTATAATTAAATTGATGTAATAAATAAATAATTAAAAAACAAATGTGTACACTAATATTACTATGAGAGTATTTACATTATAGTATCTAATTATCTATGATTGTTGAATATTATAGTTTTATTATGTCATATTATGATTCTTTTTTGTTTTTTATCCTTTATATATTGTAAAATATATATTAAATAACCTATTTAATTAATTCCGGTTGAACCCCCGATTCAACCGGTTGAACCCAAGAACCCTTGAACCGCTACCTCTTCCGATTCAATGTCCGGTCCGGTTTTGATTACCTTGCCTAGAATAATGGTTATGTGTTAAGTCGTGATTCACCAAGAAATAAATTGAAGTCCTCATGACTTTAAGATTTTGTTAAAATATGTGTGTCTTATTTGAGACTTAACTTGATGTTCAGGCTGAAGTTCCTCAATGGAGTTTCTCAAAATCGAAGGACCTGCTTTTTGTATGATGATAGGGCCTTTTATCTCGACAGACAACACAAAAGATTTAATCTTGTGCACCTTCTCTTTTGCATTCATGTTTCTCGACAACAATTTTTTCTTTTTGTTATGTTATAACCTAGAGAATTTTGTTCTATCATTAAACTTATAAAACCAAAATAGTTTTGGTGTCCAACAATCTACTATCTATTTGTACGTAATAAGTTACCAAAGTTACTTTTCTAGACATCTTATATTGTTAATACTCTTTATCTTTAGGGTCAAATTGTCATTTGGATTTCTTCTACTTCTCTTTCTCTCACTTTAAAATTTAATTCTCTCTCCTCTCATTTTAAATTTATTCTCCCTCGCCTTCCATACATTTTCTTCAATTTCTCCGTCCTGATTTATTAACTCTCTCTCACCCTCATCTTTTCCCTCCCTCCATCTTTTTCCTTTTTCCCACACAAATTCATTTAAAATTTCAACTTTTATTCTCTATCTATATATCTTATAATTGAAATGGCTATTGAAATTCATTTCTAGAGTTTTTAGTATTAAGAGTTGTGTCCTTTATTTGAGTACAAATGTTCTTAAAGTATTCTATTTCTCTACTTTATATTCTATGGTAAACCTAAATTTGTTTCTCCCCCTCCATTCTCTCTTCTTGTTAATAGTCCCGGTGAGGAAACAATATACATGTTCTCAGTATAAATATTTTTTATATTTTATCTTTATAAATGTATATTTTGTTTCTTAAAAATTATTATTTTAATTTCGAGTCCTAACGAGAAAATATTTTCTCTTATATTTTCCTTTAAATATGTATATCTTTATGTGTGAGCTGCGGGGAAATTATTAGGCATACAACCCTAATTACATCGAAGTAGCTACTATTTATAGTAAAACATGAAAGTAAGTGTCTAATTAACTACGTGTGAGTCACGTTCATGACGATGACTCACTTATTGTCGTGTTTAAGCCTACAATAACTATATTTAATAATCGCTTGTGATCATTGTGATTGCTTGACGGTCAAGATCTTGCTCTTCGTCGAAGTCTTCAAGAAGCGTGTAACATGAGATCTTCGATATGATTGCTAGTACCAAAGAGGTCATGTTACACGCCTTTTGACAGTCAATATCTTACTAGTATTTTTGAAATTTGGATTCCACATTCCATCTAATTTCCTGTTCTTAAAAGATCACAAATAATTTATCTTCATCAGTGCCCATTCATTTTAGTCATTAATAAAAATTAAAAATATTGGGTCTCGTTTATAGAACACGGAGAATGAAGGTGACACATGACATGTAATTATGATTTCTATTCATTGGTAGTATAGAGTTATTAATGAAGAATGAAAACACAAATTATTAAAATGATCCAAAGGGTGCATTTTCAAACAAAAAATTAAGTGTGTGTTTGGTATCACACGTTGGGGGACTCCAAAACTCGCGTCCACTTAGATGCTCCAACGTGGACGCGAGTTTGGTATTACGTGTGTTCGCCTCCCAACATGGAACCAAACATATGCTAAGTAGCATTAACTAGTTTAATGGTTGTAGTCAAACTTTGAACAATCAATTTGAAAATATGTTATAGTAGGAGACTGATCTACCATACTGCTCGAAGGACCCTATCCTAGAGGAAGAACCAGACCACAAAAGTAACAGACTAACTGGAAATATAGAAGTAAAATAGGCATAATGCGTGACGATAAGAAACACTAGGAGCACAGTGTGAACAACTCATTACTATAAATAGGAAACACTAGGTTGGAAAAAATGATTTTTTGATTGACGTCTCAACACTGACCCATTAGGTCACCCTAACGCTAGAGTGGCGACATTGTCTTCTCTTCAAATTTGAGAACATAACACATACATACTTCCTCCGGTCTCATTTATAAGCAAAAAACCACTTTTTAGATTCATGGAATATAATCTAGATATAGATGAACCTAAAAGTGTTTTTTTTCTTATAAATGTAACCAACAACATAATTTTACATCTTTGTTTGGTTTCCCTGTTTGTTTTTTTTTCATTTTTGTTATGCATAGTTTCCCCTGCTGGAAATGTTTTCATGGTAAACGGTTTTTCATCTTTGATAAATCTTGTTAATGATTCGATCCGCTACATCTTTTCAAAGGATTTTCTCGAACAAATTTAGATTTAGATGCATCGTATTTTACGTTATTCACAACTATACTAACTTGATCAATGTGCTACTTTTGACTTCTCATTATAAATATTGAACTTAATTTCCGGTTGTCAATGCTATTATATCTTAAGATGAATATTAGTATTTATATAAGCATTGTTAGTGATGCACGATGTATTTGAAAAACATTGAATAAGCATAAAGTTACACTGAGGACGGCTTGCTGTTTCATCTAGATTCTAGTGATTTAATTATTTATTTGAATTTAATCATGCTGTGTTATAATGGCATATGATGGTGTAGCTGCTGAAGGAAACATGTATAATTTTTTGTTAAGAAAAGAAATTACAAAAAGCTAAAGAAAAAGAGAGGCGCAACCTTTTTTTTAGTAGGAAACACAACCTTTACGTAAGAATAGTTTATCAAATTATATAATACGCATATTTTTTAAAGTGACAAAAAAAAAACCCTTAGCAATAGAATTTTTCAGGTGCTTATATAGTGCTTATATTTAGATAACATTGGGATCCAGAGACAAAAAAAGTTGATCCGAGTGGTAATGGGATTCGAACCCCACTCGCAGTCTTAGATTCGAATTTTCGAATTTAGAAATCTCTCCCATTATAGAAGACCTTAGCAATAGGATTTTCTAGGTGTTTCTAATTGTGCAAAATTATTACACACATTGACAAATCTTAAACACCAAAAGTGCTATTAGGGGCAACCGAGAACCATGCAAAGTGGCCAATATAGTGGAACCAATGTGGCAATGTCCATGGTTCTCTATTGAAATGGTTAATTGGGTGGACGAACAGAAGATTAGATTTGGTTGGCTCCTCAATTTATTGAAAACTCCATAATGTGATAAGATTACAACCTGTAGCAAAAGATATTGGTGTGGGAATCTAGAAGAACTACCTATATTTACTATCACAAATTAAAATTCACCTTGGAAGTATATATATTACGTTTTTCTCAGAACATTGATAACTACGGAGTGTCCTAATACTTTCAATGGAAAGCTAATATCTGCTCGTGCTTAAGATCATATTTCACACCGACCAACACTGAGTTAGTCTACTGCAAGAATCAAACCCGGGAGCATCAGGTCGACGTCGACCCTCGTATCCTTGGATAGATTAAGCCACTGGTCCAATGATGCTGGTTAGAAAGCATACTACTTCAGAGTTATACATTTATGATATTCTAAAGAATTCCGGTTATTTTTTTAATATTTACAGACTTGCGGTTAAATACGCTTAATGCAAGTTTGTGGTAACAGACACATAAAATCTATGATGTGATGTTACAGTAACACCTGGATGGTGATCCCTGTAAAACTAGAATTGAGTAGAATGAATCAATCAGTTTATTTCATTTGATGAAAAATCCCTTTTATAGGGTATGGACTACATTTCAGTTTGTTGCACAATACTAACAGCTTTAACAAATAGAAAAACTGCCTCTATTAACTAACTAACTAATAGTGACAGGGGCATATTAGACCTTTGACAATATCTGAAATACAACTCTTAGTAATCCTAATATCACTTAACATCCTCTCTTAAACTGAATTGCACATCTGCAATCAGTTTAACTTTGAGACAGTGATCATGCCCAGCTGCTTCCTCAATCTCTCAAATGCTTCCAACTTGAGACTCTTAGTCATGATGTCTGCTGCTTGAACTTCAGATGCACAGTGAACCAGTTCTATTGCTCCTTTGTTGCTGAGTTCCCTTAAGAAATGAAAACGAACATCTATGTGTTTACTGCGACCATGTAACACTGGATTTCTGCTGAGCTTTATGGTTGATGTATTATCACAGTGAATGACCATGCTGCTCTCCATTTTCACTCCTAGTGTGTATAATATCCTGCTCATCCATATTCCTTGACAGGCACAAACTGCTGCTGCTATAAACTCAGCTTCAATTGTGGATAGAGTCACAATTGGCTGCTTTCTAGAGCACCAGGACACAACTCCATTTCCTAGTAAGAAAACATACCCTGTGGTGCTCCTTCGATCATCTTGATCTCCTGCATAGTCACTATCTGAGTAGATCTCCAAAGCTTCTGATCCTCCTTTCTTGTACAAGATTCCATACTCCACAGTTCCTTGCACATACCTCATTATTCTTTTAGTTGCTTCCAAGTGTTTTTCAACTGGCTTCTCCATAAATCTGCTGACAAAACTTACTGCAAAAGCAATGTCAGGTCTAGTGGCAGTAAGATACATTAAACTCCCTATTATTTGCTTATAGAGAGTTGCATCAACATTCTCTCCAACATCATTCTTTGATTGCTTTGTGCCTGCCACACTATTGGAGTCTTTACTGGTTTTGAATTCTGCATATCAAACCTCATCAGAATTTCTTGTGCATACTTCTGCTGATAAATGAAAATGCCCTTACTATTTTGAACCACCTCAATGCCTAGGAAGAACCTCATCCTCCCTAAGTCTGTCATGTCAAACTTTCTCTTCATTGATTCCTTGAAATCTTCAAACATAACTCTGTGATTGCCTGTAAATATGAGATCATCAACATACAGACTTATAATCAAACAGTTTTCATTTGTATCATATTTTGTGAACAAGGTGTGTTCATATGGGCATTTGACAAAGCCTTGTTCCTCAAAATATGACTCAATCTTGCTGTACCAGGCCCTTGGAGCCTGCTTCAAACGATACAGTGCCTTTTGAAGTTTATAAACTTCATTCTCTCTCCCTTTTACAACATATCCTTGTGGCTGTTCCACGTATACTTCCTCTAAGAGATCACCATTGAGAAAGGCACTCTTCACATCAAATTGATAGACAATCCAACTTCTCATGGCAGCTATTGCAAGAACACTTCTTATAGTATCCCATCTTGCTACAGGAGCAAAGACTTCATCAAAATCCACAGCATGTCTCCGTGAGTATCCCTTTGCTACTAATCTAGCCTTGTGTTTCTCTATTTCCCCTGCTTCATTTAACTTGGTTTTATATACCCATTTCACACCAATCTTCTTGGCACCCTTAGGTAGAGATGTCAACTTCCAAGTTTTGATTCTTTCTATGGAATTTATCTATGCTTCCATAGCTTCCCTCCATACTTCATGTGTGACAGCCTGCTCATATGTAGTGGGATCTTCTATAGGGCCAATTACTGCCAAGCTCATTAGTTTATCAGTTTCATCACTGATTTCACCAAAGAATGAAGTTTCAAATCCTTCCAACCAAGCTGGTGGCCTTCTGATTCTAGGTTCACTGGAGTCAGTTGTTTCTTGTTCACTGCTTTGTGATGTGCTTGCTTCAGGTACACTGTTGTCTATCTCTTCTTCATTGTTATCATCATTAATTGCTCTAATTTCTTCAGGTTCATCTTCTGTACTACAAACAGCTTCACTTTCAACTGCTTTCTCAGTTTCCCAGTTCCATTTTTCTTCCTCAAAAAAGACCACATCTCTGCTGACAACTATTTTCTTCAACACTGGATCATATAATCTATAAGCTTTAGATTCATTACTTATTCCTAAGAAAATGCACTTCTTACTTTTATCATCTAGTTTCTTTCTCATAACACTTGGCTTATGAGTATAAGCTATACATCCAAACACCTTCAGGTGACTCACAGAAGGTTTCTTATCACTCCAGGCTTCTTGTGGAGTCATATCTTTCAAAATAGTAGTAGGACTTCTATTTATAAGATACACAGCCCAGTTCACAGCTTCTGGCCAGAAGTTTTTGGGAATACACTTACCTGCAAGCAAGCTTCTAGTCATTTCCATCAATGTCCTGTTCTTTCTTTCTGCCACACCATTCTGCTGTGGGCTATACGCAGCAGTGAGTTGCCTTTTGATTCCATTCTCAGTACAGTAATTCTCAAATTCAACTGAGGTAAATTCACCTCCTCTGTCTGTTCTCAGACACATGATGCTTTTCCCACATTCCTTCTCAACAGTAGTTCTAAAATTTTTAAAACACCCTAGTGCAGTAGACTTTTCAACAAGAAAGTATATCCAAGTTCTCCTACTAAAGTCATCAATAAATTTAAGAATATACCTCTTTCTTCCAACTAATTCTGGTTTGATTGGCCCACAAATATCTGAGTGAACTAGTTCCAACTTGCTTGTGGCTCTCCAATTTGATGTCTTTGGGAACTCCAGCCTGTGTTGCTTCCCTTTCAAGCAATCCTCACAGTTTCTGCTAGACTCTTTGATGTTAGGAAGTCCCTTGACCATATTCTTCTGAGACAACTCCTTCAAGCTCTTCATGTTCGGATGACCAAACCTTCTATGCCATAGATGAGATACATCCTCACTTGCAATGTACAGACAGGATGCAGATACAGCAGGAGCCATCACAGGAAACAATTTGTTCTTGGTCATCTTTGAGGTTATTATCAGACCCATTTCATCATGATAAACTTTGCACTGGTCTTGATGTAAGGAGATAGACACTTCAGGCTTTTGTTGTAGTTGTCCAAGGCTAATGAGATTATTCTTTAGCTTTGGAATGTAATACACATTAGTCACCACCAGAATCATTCCTTGCATTCGTATTTCCACAGTTCCTTTGCCTTCAACAGTAATCTTGGATCCATCTCCGAATTTTACGGTTTCTCTGAAAGTTGTGTCAAGCATTGAGAACCATTCTTTCTCTCCACACATGTGATTGCTACATACCGAGTCCAAATACCATATTCTTTCTATTGCAGTTTCAATTGCAGCCATTAGAAGAACTTCTTCATCCTCATCAATCTCAGTATAATGGGATTTCTCTTCACTATTTGGATATTCATACTGAAAATGTTCAAGTTTCTTGCATCTATAGCATTCTACAGTGTCTTTAAAGGATTGTCTGCTTCTACCTCTTCCACCTCTTGTGGAGCCACGACCTCTTCCCCTTGCGAAACCTTTACTAGCACTACTCACTTTCAAGGCTTTTTCTTCTTCTTTTAGGGGTTGCATCCTTTGCTCATGAACCAGAAGGCTCCCTTGGAGCTCATCAATGGTCATCTTTGTCACGTCGTTTCCTTCATCGATTGCTGCTACCACGTAATTGAACTTCTCTATCATGGACCTAAGTATCTTTTCAACTATCTCACCTTGATCCATCTTGTCACCCTAAATCTTCATCTTGTTGACAATTGCGAGAGTTCTCCCAAAATATTCTGACACAGATTCTTCTTCTTTCATTCCGAGCAATTCAAATTCTCTTTTTGTTGCGCGCAATTGAGAACGCTTCACTTTTGTCGATCCCTGAAATTTTTGCCTCATTGAATCCTAAATTGCCTTTGAGGATTCTTTGTTCAGAATTGTCTCGATAAAGTCTCAATCAATCGATTGAAAGAGATAGTTTCTTGCTTTCAGATCTTGTAACTTCGCTTCGTCATTCGCCTTTATGTTCTCCGCCGTGGCCGGTGATGGTAGCGCCGGTACTCCTCCTTCCACTATGTTCCAGTACTCCTTGGAACGAAGGAGATTCTCCATAAGCATCGCCCAGTGGTCGTAGTGACCATCGAATTTGGGAATCGATGCATGCATGTAGTTTCCGTTTCCATTGTTGAGGAAAACACGATCTTGATTGATTCTTTCAGGTCCCTTCGTACAAGCTCTAGATACCAATTGTAAAACTAGAATTGAGTAGAATGAATCAATCAGTTTATTTCATTTGATGAAAAATCCCTTTTATAGGGTATGGATTACATTTCAGTTTGTTGCACAATACTAACAGCTTTAACAAACTGATAAACTGCCTCTATTAACTAACTAAGAGTGACAGGGGCATATTAGACCTTTTACAATATCAGAAATACAACTCTTAGTAATCCTAATATCACTTAACAATCCCATGCAGTTGGAAATCAACCGACAAATCGATAGAAATGTGCTCCAAGAACACGATAATAAAAAAAACTAAAAATTCCTGAAATATTGTGAAAACGCAGTGAACTGCAGACTGTTTAACCGGAGTGAATCTCAATTCGTTAACACCCCATTTCAATCATGGGAAAAAAGGGGTTCAAATCCTCTCGAGTTACTAGACAGTTCTAGTAGAAGAGAGATAGTCACATCAAATAAAATAATATTATTTTTAAAATAATATTATTTTATTCCATGAGTCTATATGTCTCTTACTGGAACTATCCGGTAAATAGAGGGGATTTCAATCCTTGGAAAAATGGAGGTGTTATGCTGGGGATTGATGGAGTAAAAATGATAAGGTAAAAAATAGAAGGAGCAATAGAGATATTTGGCTACTTACTGTTATTCTTTAGTTTCAATTTACACTTCAATGCTTTTAAGATCCTCTCTAGCTAAGCCAACCACAATACACTTATAATTTTTCACTTTTTTCTGAATATTTAATTTGGCAGTATAGTAGAGCCACAGAAGGAGAAATAGAGATATTTAGTTACTTACTGTTATTAATTTTACTAAAATGGCCTATGTATTGGACACAGTTGTATAACTTCCTTAAAAGTCACCTTCATTCATATATGTGCTGGCGACAAATTATACATGCTTTGTAATAAATCTTCATTAAATAGTAACATGTTTAGTACCATAGCCTGTCATATAACAAAACTGAAGAAACAACCTTACAAATGACAACCATGAAATGAAACATGTTAATTTGGTAGCTTCATTAGTCTCTTTCCAACCAAATTTCTAGATTTTTCTATTCATTTCTGTGGCAAATATGCACATTGCCAAAATACCCTTCAATTTTTATCACAAAAAAGTGATTAAAATCAAAATTGAAGCTACGCAGAGCCATTGATATACACAATGTACTATGCTTCATTTATGTGTCTTATGATGCCACATTGCACTAAACACTCACCATGCATTAAGCGAAGGCTACAAATCTTTCTCTCAACTATCTTTTCTGTTTGTTGAACAATCACTCCACGCGTTTGTTCTGAGACCAAGACATTATGCAGTGTCATATGTTACATGTCATTGTCACATGTGCAACATTGTGGTCTTTGAAATGTACTTGACTAGAACATTCTGTGTGTTCTCATCGTTTTGCTGTGGCAGAATTTATTTAAGTTAACTAATTGTGTGACACGTTTAGATGGTGAAAACTGTTCCTTGCTTTGCTTGCACCGTTCATAGTAAGATCAACTCACTCTACTAGAATAAATATGACAAGACTTGAAAGTCACTGAAAAGTATTTGAAATTGAAATGTTAAATACTGATGAAGATTGAAAGCTACTCAATAGTTCCTATTTGGGCTCTTCTGCTAGGTGCTTGTTCTATTCTTACTTCCTAACAAAGGTTTTAACTTATGGTTCTCCTTCTTTTAAATTGGGAAAAATCTTGAACAAATGTGGTGCAGCTTATCTTATACTTGTGCTATTGATTGTGTTGTGCACTGTAATTCCGACCTTGAAGGGTGGTCCGAGGTAGTTAGTGGTTGATGTTCTTAGTCAATGGCTGTATCCGATCCTGCTGGTGTTGTACCTGCAAAGTCACTCCGATGCCAAAGTCAGTGGAGTAGTCTTAACAGAGTAATAAATGAGAGAATGCTTACCTTTAATGCGGCAATGAATGTTGTATTTATAGAGTGGGGTGGAGTTGATTCCAATGAATCAGGACCGTTCGATCTGGTGGTTTGATCTGAGCCCTTGATGTTCGGACTGGGCCCTTTTGATATTGGGCCTACAAGGGGTGTGATAGATGTCAAAAAAGGGGGTGTATATGGAAAAAAGCCATTCCATAACAGTTGTCCCCCAAGTCTGGTCGTCTTTAGAAGCGATCTTGACTTGATGAGATACGAAGTGTTCTTTCTTACCGATGTTGAGTATAGTTTCTGATAGTACTGAAGTTTTTTCAACGGTTATAATAATTTTTGAATTTTGAATTGGCGCCTTTGCATTTATTGCGCCTGTCAGGGCGCGTTTCCCAATGATGGCTGATGATGGTGACGCTTTGGTAGGCGTGCGCGTGTGTTGAAAGCTATTGATGGGAGGCGTCGATTCGATTTAGGACCAATCCAATTCTGGGAGGCCCACTATAAATAGGGGTTAGGTCCCCTCATTTCTTCCTGATTTTCAATTTGCTCTGCATACCGATCTTCATATCCGAGTTTAAGTTCATCGATCAGGAGGATAGTGGCTAGAGTTTCATCATTCCAGTGGGTTCAAGTGCTTGACTTCCGCAGAAGTCTATCAGCGAGAGCTTTATTTGGGCGAGGTTAGTTCTTTTCTCAATCTCTCTATTTGTTTTTTCTTTAAACAGTCAGATTTTCCCCCATTTCTTTAGTTTCCACAGGGTGGGGGTCGTCAGGTCGGGTTTCAAAATCGGTATGGACTCGTTTAGGTCGTTATTCCTGACTTCCCCATGCCCCCATTCCTGCAGGTTTTAAAACTGGCGGTTACCAAACAAACTCGTAGGCAGATTTCACAGCAACTCGCGAATGTGATGGCTTCTGGTGGAGAGAATGTCGAGGGTCGCCGTCCTGGAACTGCCCCGGTTATTCCCAAAGTTCAAGATCATCCTGATTCAACCCCGACCAGCGAACAAGTGGAGGAGGATCCTGAGTTTGATCGCCATACTTCTGATGGTGGGGAGCAGTTTTCTGAGGATGTGGTTGTCGTTGGTGTAAAAAACACTGAGACCGACGTTGTCGTCGTGGAGACGGTGTCTTCCAAACAGACGCATTCCGATGATGAGCAGGGGTCTTCGCATACTCAGGAAGTTGGGGTTTCTGAGTCGAAATCGGAGTCTAGTACCGAGTCATGGGAGAGAAGCCATACGGGATCCGAGGTTGATAAGGCCAAAAGACTTGCTGAAGAAGTTGAGGATAGGCAAGATTATTTGCAGCAAAGAGACGATGAGGCTGCTGATGACGTGGCTGCCGAGGCTGATGATCGTTCCTCTGCTTTGACTGATGGTTATTCTAGCACTGGTCCGGGGCAAGTCGATCTTCGAATGCCTTATGACGTGAATGTTCCTCGCATTCTTAATTGGGTCGCTTCTTTTGTTACTGAAACAAGGTCTCTGTACGAAGCAGGGGAAGATATGAGCGTTTTTGTAGATAAGTTATCCATTCGGGGCCGACTTTGGAATGTCGAGGGTATGAGATCTAATGAGCATGCAGCGACCTGGCCAGGAGCTTTGAAATTTGTTATGTATGATGTATTGGTATCGGATATGCATATCCGTCCCCCATTTACTAATCTTCAATAGACTGTTTTGGCGAGATTGGAATTGGCACCTTCGCAACTTCACCCCAATGGTTGGGCGTTTCTTCGAGCCTTTGAATTGATATGCCTCGAACTTAAACGTCCAGTGTCCGCCGATCTATTTTTTCATTTGTTTGAGGTTAATAGGAATAGCGAAAAAGGCGAGGAAGGAAATGCTTGGGAGCATGTGAGCCTTCGGTCTCTGAAAGGTGCCAAGATTTTCCGGGCTTATTCAGATTCGCTGAAGGGGAGGTGGAAGGAGCTTTTTTATTTTGTGGAGCCGGTGAATAGTGAGGCAATTGACCATGTGGGTAGATTTGATTCGGATGGGAGAACTTTGGTGTCCACTAAGTTTCCCATAGGATGGGGACTTGGTCATTATAACCGATCTCCCAGATCCTATCACGTCGGCGAATCTCATCTTTGCCGTGCTGATATCCTGACCAGAGATATCCTGTTGTTTATCTCATCTCAAGTACCTTATACCAAGCATAAATACCGAGGCATCCCTGTCGATCGATTGGTTAAGTGTGCTACCAGAAGAAAGGTTATGGGGGTTCTAGGTAGGGCCAATTTTTTTGGATTGTCAATTTATCTTTTGACTAAGAATTGTTAATTTGTCATTTTGACCAATTCGTCCTGTTTTTTCTTTGTTTTCAGATACGATGGCAGGGAGTAGGATTGCTCAATTAAAAAGGATGGCGTTGTAGAACCTGGGGGCCGAGGAAGGTGAGCATGCAAATCAAGAGGTTCCAGAGAATGCTCCCGATCTTAGCGGTGTCGTTCATGTTTCCCCAATCAGGACCGTCCATGAGGAACAGCTGGAGAACTCTGTGGAAGATCTTCAACATCGGAAGAGAAAAGCCCCCGCTGAGGGTGCCTCTACAAAGCAGGTGAAGATAGCCCGGAGAACTGAGGAGAAGAAGAAGGTGGTGATTCCAACAGATCCTAAGTCTTCTAAGGGGCATAGATCTTCTAAGAAAGCAACTCCTGTTCTCGTGGATGCGAGTTTTATGGAAAAGAATATGGAGGAATATGTTACCGATCCAGTTAGTGCGGCCGCAAAGCTGTTTGTTCACTTGGCCGATATTACCAAGTTGCAGAACGTCGTCATGAAGGTGAGGTTTTCTTTCTGGAGTTCGTTTGTCGTTCTTTTTACCTACCTTATTGACTTTAAACTTTATTTGTTTTTCAGAGTTGGTAAACACTAAGAGGGCCAAGTTATTCAATGCTCTGAAAGAACTGGCCGAAAAGAACAAAGTCCGGGGTAACACTATGAGCGACTTAAAGACTTTGAAGGCTTATGTGGACGATCTTGAAAAGTCCCACAATTCTGCTAAGTCGCAAGTTGAGGATAGCACTGTTCGCATCGGTCAGCTGAACGATCGGATCCGATTGCTTGAAGGTGAGAGGAAAAGTACTGAAGAGACAATTAAAAGGTTGGAGGGTCAGATTCAAGAGCTGATGGCGTCGCTGAATTTTTTTGAAGAGAACAAGGCTGAGACTAGTTCCACTCCTGAAGATCGATGCGCCGTGCTTGAGAAAGAGCTCGCCCAAACCCGTGCTGAGCTGGTAAAATCTAAGAAGGAAGCGCGGACTGCTGCCGATCTTTCTCTGGAAATGGCAGGAGATGGCTTCGATCTTGCACTTGGTCAAATTGCTCTCGTCTACCCTTCTCTTAATCTTGACAAGGCCGTCCTGAATGTGGATCACGAGATTGAGGGAGATCAGATTGTGAAAATCGACATCAAAACCAATGTGAAGACTGTGGTTCATCCCAAGTCTGCCTGATTTATGTTCAGATCCAGTTTTGTAAGAGTTCCGGGTTTATACAGAGAATCATGCATAAGCTCGGAACTTCGTCAAGTTGTATTTAGTTTTTAGTTTTTTGTATATGAAACTTGAGGCCACGGCCGTATCCGAGAAGGTTTTAATGAATTTAAATTTGTTTATGTAAGCTTGATTCCTTGAATGGCTTAACCACCGTAATTGTCAATTTTCATAGTCTTGACCTTATAGTTCGTACTTTATAGTTTTTGATAAGATCAAAAAAGATAAGTGTGGAACGTAGGTAAAAAGGGTTTGAGAGGAGCTCTCAAACAAGTAGAGAAGACCTGTTGAGAATTTTCGTAAGATCGGGCCTAAGGACAGATCAAAAAGATAAGTGTGGAACGTAGGTAAAAAGGGTTTGAGAGGAGCTCTCAAGCGATTAGAGAAGATCTGTTGAGAATTCTCGTAGGTAAAAAGGGTTTGAGAGGAGCTCTCAAACGATTAGAGAAGACCTGTTGAGAATTTCCGTAAGATCGGGCCTAAGGACAGTTTACCAGGACTCGGCCCAGATTTAACTCGTCCATTAGGGTTCTTGGCTACTAAGGCCAATGATCGATTTAAAGAAAAATCCTTAAAGGACCTTTCGAACCTTTTGGGCAGTTTACCAGGACTCGGCCCGGATTGAACTCGCCCCTAAGGGTTGTGACTGCTTTGGCCATGTGTGGAGATCTTATGAGATCGGTCCAAGAATTTATTCTGAAGATGTTTGTAGATTTATAGTGGTAGGAACTACCGTTACAGGAAACTGGCACGCGCAAAACAGTCGTGTCCTTAAATGTAATAGCTCTTTAACTTTGTGGCGTTCCAAGTTCGGAGGATCTCCTTTCTGCAAAGTGTTTCCAATTTGAAAGCCCCCGTACCGGTCTTACTTTTAACACGGTAAGGTCCTTCCCAATTGGGTGCTAATTTTCCTTGTGAAGCATTTTTCAAACCAACGTCGGCTCTTCGGAGGACTAAGTCGCCGGGTTCAAAATCGCTGGGGACGACCTTGGCATTGTATCGGGTCGCAACATTTTGTTTGATGATGGCTTCTCGAAGTGTGGCTTGTCCTCGAACTTCGTCGATGAGATCGAGGTTTTCTTTCAAAGCTTGGTAGTTTTCCGCAGGAGTTTTGGGATTTGCTACTCTCCAACTTAGCTCGCCGACTTCCACTGGGATGACCGCCTCGCTGCCATAGGAGAGCCGGAACGGCGTTTCTCCCGTAGAGCTTTGAGGGGTGGTTCTGTAAGCCCAGAGAACATACGGGAGTTCTTCTACCCAGTTTCCATTAAGGAGTATCTTGTTGGCTGCTTCTACTTGACCGTTGGTTTGCGGGTGTTCTACTGACGTGAAATGATGCTTGATTTTAAAGTCGGACATCATCTTCCTGAAACCTTTGTCGGTGAACTGAGTTCCATTATCAGTAATAACGGTTTCGGGGATCCCGTATCTACTTATGATGTTCTTTTTAAAAAATTTCAGACAGTTCCTTGCAGTGATGGTGGCTAAGGGCTCTGCTTCAATCCATTTGGTAAAATAATCAATTGCCACTATGAGAAATTTGTTTTGGCCTGGAGCAGTTGAGAACGGACCTAGGAGATCTATTCCCCATTGTGCAAAGGGCCATGTTGAGGATAGGCTTCAGAGTTCGATTGGTGGGGCGACGTAAACATTGGCGTGGACTTGGCATTTTTTGCACTTTTTTTACGTAGTTCTTAGCTGGAGGAAATCTTGGAGGTTCTCCGGCTCCCATGTGTTTATGTGTTTTTTGAACGGGCTTCCGGGGCGCAGCCCCATTCCCATGAAGTAAACTTGGAAGGCATCATCGAGGTTCCGAACTTGAACTGCTTCCTTGTTAAACCTTTCTATATATTGTCTTAAAGATTCGGAGTTCTCCTGGACGATGGATGCTAAGACATTTTTGTTTTTTTGGTTTGCTTTTGGAATGAGAAAAATTAGCTGAAAATAATTTGGCCAGCTGGTCCCAGGAGTAGATTGTGTTTGATTTGAGGGTCTCAAACCATTCTGAGGCTATTTTTTCCATTTTTAGGGGGAAAATTTGGCATTTCATCTCTACTGGAACGTTTCGATACTGCATTACTGTGTCAAAATAACTTAAATGTCTGTCAGGGTCGCCTGTCCCGTCATATGTCTTGAAGCCTTCTGGTGGTTTTTCGAGATATCTGGGCACCGGGTAACGGTCGATCTTTTCCGTGAAAGGGCCTTTGCGCTTGGTTGTTTGAGCCCGTGGCGGAGATCGGTGTCGATGGTGTGGGTGCCTGCGGTCATGAGGGCGATATCCTCGAGGTGAATATTCTCTACTCCTGGATCGTTGCCTGGGAGAAGAGGATGCCAGAGAAGAATGAACTTCGGGTGAATAATCAGCGTCTTCCCTTCCGACGTATACTCCGGCTGGAGGCAAACGGGAAACATTCCTTCCGAGCCTATGAGGAGGAGAGCGATGGTAATGTCGTCTTCTGGGTGGAGATCGATGGCGTTTTCGAGTCGGATATCTTCTTTCGGGGAATCCCAGTCGGGCGAGACCTGATTCGGGAGATTCCGGGCCCGGAGCTCCGCCACCTGTCCTTCAAGATCCGTAAATCGGTAACTCCTCTCTTGGTTTGCCGCTTCACGTCGGTTCAGTAGTAGGACGAGCTGTTGGACAGCATCAGTCGGGACAGAAAGTGGATTTTGAACTTGCGCTTGAGTGGAGTCTGGAGGGTTTTGTACGAATCCTTCCAGGGTTGGCTGAGGTTCGGTCAAACGGGGAATGACCGGTCTCTAGATCGGCTCGGGGGGGATACCCGCCGCGAGGCTGTTTGCCTTCGAACGAAGATTTCGAGTTGTCATTGATTAAGGTGAGGGGAGAAGATCTTGGTTTGAGACCTCCCACTGTGGTCGCCAATGTTCTGCACTGTACTTCCGACCTTGAAGGGTGGTCCGAGGTAATTAGTGGTTGATGTTCTTAGTCAATGGCTGTATCCGATCCTACTGGTGTTGTACCTGCAAAGTCACTCCGATGCCAAAGTCAGTGGAGTAGTCTTAACAGAGTAATAAATGAGAGAATGCTTACCTTTAATGAGGCAATGAATGTTGTATTTATAGAGTGGGGTGGGGTTGATTCCAATTAATCAGGACCGTCCGATCTGGTGGTTTGATTTGAGCCCTTGATGTTCGGACTGGACCCTTTTGATATTGGGCCTACAAGGGGTGTGAATAGATGTCCAAAAAGGGGGTGTATATGGAAAAAAGCCATTCCATAACAGATTGCATTAAGACCAAGTGTCATTCAGGGTGAGCGCCCAGCCCATCGGGCCAAATTGAAAAATCAGGCCTAGTTAAAGAGCCTAGCCCAATCCAAATTATGGGCCAATGGGCGAGCCCGGCTTGTGCTATACTAAAATTGACTGCTATATCCTTAAGCACGTGTTGATGTTTGATCACAAGATGGTTCCTATCGAATAACATTTGTTGAGAGCTGTTCCTCGAGTGCATCTTATAATATTGAGGGATTAGTCTATGACCCATGACTGTGAGATACCTTAGGTTAACCTTGTTGCATATTGAGCCCAAACTCGAAGGCCAAAACTTGAGCCCTATGTCATAAGTCACGGGCTGGGTTATCAAGAGAATCACCAAAGCATATGGTGTTAGCCGTTAGGGAGCCCGGGAAGCACCGGGAGAACCAACGAGCTAATGAACCGAACCAATAAGAAACTTGGACACCACATCTCCACCCAAAACCTTATGGATTATCATAACGACTGTATAAGAAATCAATAATTATCCGCAAAAGTTGTCGAGATTAATAGAAAGTCAGTATCTAAACAACATACTTTCTCGTAAAACTGCATCAACTAAGCTCATAAATAAGGCCAACCGACTTGATTTTTCAGTTGCGTGTTCATTCTCTCTCTCTCTCTCTCTCTCTCAGTTGACCAAACATTGACTTTGACATTAGAGTCGTTGCAGTTGCAGATACCCCACTGTCATGGCTACCACAACTCCACTGCGCCATCTTCCATGCCAACGGTCCAGCTTCTCATTTTGGGTCACACGAGGTTCACTCTGATTCACACCCAAAAAAGTCTATAATTCTAGATACTTGAAAATCTCAAAATTTAAAACTTTGTTCTTTTTTTGGTAATCCAATGTATTCTCTATGACGATTGTGCAGATTAATCCTTCAAGATATCGGAGATCTATTTAAGGGGTTGACATTTCTCTACAAATATTTTTCTATACGCATTAGCTAAGAATCGAACCACGACTAACTGATTAAGGGACCCAAATATCTACTAGTTATGTCACATCATGTTGGTAACCTTGTTCTTAGTCAAGAGGGGAAAGGATACAAGAGAGAACATGGATCGTGGTTGAGTTATGATGCAAGACCGTCTTGTTTTAAACTTTAGGGTTAAATAAGTTTTTGGTCCCTATAAATATAGCGAATTTTGTCTTTAGTCCCTCTAAAACTTTTTGAGCACTTTTGGTCCCTACTTTATTTTCCGTTAGCACTTTTAGTCCCTGCTTTAAATGTCACTAACGGTGCTGACGTGGCACCACTTATGTGGCAGTTTTTTATGCGCTGGCAGCCACATGTTATTTCCAAGTCATTTTTTTAATGCCACATAATATATAAATTCTGGAAATAATAAAAAAACTAAAAATAAAATTACGAAAACAAAAACTACACAACATAAAAGAACGATTGAGAAGTGTATTGCTTGCTGGGTAAAATCTGAAATATGCTTTCATACAAATTTCTCTTATGGTGAAATCTGAAATCCCAAATATTAGGCATTGCTTTCATATGAAATCCCAAATAACATTTTTAATAAACATGATATCTGAAACGCCAATTGGGAATGAACATTGGAATGTGATATCCGAGAGAGAAATCGGCCTAAATGTGAAATCTGAAAATTAATCTTTCTTCTTCATCTTCAAAACAAATTAATATGCACATAATTTCAAGGGATTTTGAGGAGAAATTAAAATTAAAATAGGGACAGAATTATTCACGCTCTCTCTCCTTAAAATCCCTAACCCAGAAAAACACCCAATTGAAACCAGAACTCTTCAAGCTCTTCTCCCCTCAAAATCCCTAATTTTCCCTTTCTCTCTGCACTCCCTCTCTCTGCGAGCAACACATACCGACGATAGCAGCAATGGAGTCGCGTTTGGATCTAAGAACGGTTGTGCATCGATTCACTGTTGAAGGATGTTTTGATCTTGAAATTATGTGCAGATTTGGAATTATGTTTGGATTTGAGTTAGGGATTTTGAGGAGAGAGAGCGTGAAGAATTCTGTTGCTATTTTAATTTTAATTTCTGTTTTTTGTTTATTTAATTGTTTTATTAAATCCAACGTGTCAGCTGAGGTGTGTAATTTAAATGACGTGACATACACCCTAAAGTGCCAACACATTAAAAAACTGCCACATACGCAGTGCCACGCCAGCGCCGTTAGTGAAATTTAACGGCAGAGACTAAAAGTGCTAACCGAAAATAATATAGGGACCAAAGTGCTCAAAATAATTTAGAGAGACTAAAAAAAATTCGCTATATTTATAGGGACCAAAAACATATTTAACCATAAACTTTATCATGGTAAATACTTGACATATGATGCGTGCTACTGTAAATACAATTGAGTGTTCTATTATATGATACTATGTGAGATTAATTAGAAATGGTTAGTGGCAATCCTAGCATTTATGGAGCATTGCATGTGCTCCAATTATTGCAGCCACAATCACAATCACCATTCACCAACCTTGAGAAAAGCCTTTCATTCTTAACAATTAATGTAGAACTATTTTTGGCCCTTGGTACATTAGATTTGTGGAATTATGTTGCTTGTCCGTGTGAATTTTAATTATATATAATTATTGGCAGATTGTAGGTTTCTCTCAATTTCTAATTGTCAATCATAGAGATACGTTTTAATGAAAGCAAAACAAATGGCTACAGGAAAAATATATTTTACCTTTAAAAAATGTTGTTATTATGGTTGATAATTCAAATGTAAGTGGTTAGTCCTATATTAGTGAGGAATGAACTAAATGAAGGTGAGGTGAACCATATACTCATTAGTTTTTGGGTGGAGAGGTGATATCCCAATCTCTTGGTGATCTAGATTATTAGTGTTAGACTCAAGTGTAATATGAGTGTAAATTAAATATTCCAAAATTCAATAATATTGGATCTTGTAGAATAGTCGTAGCATTAAAAATTGAACATCAATATTTAACGTGGAAAACTCCTTTAATATCAAGAGAAAAACCATGGGACAAACTCCAAAGAACATTCCATAGTTGCTATTGCCTCTATTTATAAGAGTAAAAGGGCGCGTGAATATGTTTGCAACACTATTAAACTTGGTTGCAACGAAAGTTAGAGTTACCATTCTAAGCTATATACACAGCTCTCTGCATGTGAAGAAACGTTGGCCTTGCAATTAGTGCGCAAACCATTTTTTACTTTGGCTGGACAACTTACAAGGGTATAACAATTAGCTCGTTGTTATTTTTGGTACTCCTCCCTACATTAGTTAATTTATAAGCTCTCCTAAGTTTGATATATATTTTTTAAATAAAGGTATCTTTCACGCGCATTTGTGAAGACTAATCTCTCGAAGTGCTGAGATAATCTATTTGAGGGGTTGATCTCTCCCACCAGATGTTTTGAATACGCATCTGCTAGAAATCGAACCTATAACCAAACAGTTAAGAAGCTCAAGTATCTACCACTTATACTACATGTTGAGCCCAACTATCCCTAGGTTTGATATTTTAGGTCTAGCAATTTGGTCACTGACTCATCATTCAAGTCCGTCCCATAGGAAACAATCTCTCACTGGAAAACCTTGGTACGGATGAATGGATAGATTCAATTATTTAAGTCCAAACAATGCCAAAAAAACAGGCCCATTCTCCATCTAAGGTATAGAGCCTAATTAATCACTAAAGTCGTGTAACAAGGTTTCTGATTTGGAAACCAACCAGCTGATTTGAGAACCACATATCCTTGCATATCTTCATTTTCTGTCCATTGCCAATAGTCCATCTAGCTTCTTTCTCTATTTTTTTGATAAGCCAAAATTTGTTAATTGCAATAATCAAAAGAGTTGTGCACAAGATGTCCCACATGCTACAGAAGCAGGGGACGTGACAGATAAAGAAAAGCATGAGGCAACAGCCCTCCACGAAAATATGATTTACTTAGGAAAGTTTTTTCCCCTTAAACATAGCATTGTGGTGTAAGAAATGATCAACCTTTGAAACGTTTATGTTATGGTTAAGCATCCATTAGTTTATGGTTAGAAGTTGTTTTAGTTATTTTTAGTTTGTTAAGAGTTAATAGGACACGCTTAGCAGAAGGTTTCTAGTAGTTAGCACTATATTCAATTCAAGTTCATTTCAAGATAATGGGCAAATTGCTCAGTTCCAAATTCCCTGTTTCTGCATACTCTTTTTTTTACCGTGTTATTGGTGCGCAGTATCTACCAGCAGACTTTGTTGGTGACTAATCTACGTCGAGAAATCTGGCTGATCACGTGTACCACGACTTTGCTGGTCCGTGTGTTCTCCGCTCGCAACAGAGTTTTTGTCAAACCCAAAATTAAAACAAGAGACCTTAGGTGGGATCTGAGCTCAATTACTACTCGGACTAGCCCCTTATTGTCTTGTTTCTGCATACTCTAATATGGTAATTGAATTTCTTCCGCAAATTTAACAGAATCTTCATCTTCTTCTTGCAATCTTACTAGCCTTTTTTTTTTTTCAGTTTTCTCTTCTTGTTTCCCATAGAATACACTTATTTCAATCCCTTTCATGTTGGAACTCATGTCCCGAGCAAAAATTCGACTTTCTACACCGGTTTAGAGAGCAGTGTTGTTTACACAGGTATAGTTAGTTGGACAATTCACGCGGATTCTTTTAATATCCAACACAAAACGATCCTTCTAAACACTTAAATCAATTTGCAATGGAGAGGTTTTACATCCGGTTATTAGAGAAAACCTCATGATAAAACATTTTTTTATTTCTATTTTACTTTTTTTTTCTTCTGTTTCTCAGTTCAAGAGATGGTCAAAAGTCCGAACATAATTATAAATACAAAAACATTGTAAGAAATAAAAATATAGAACCCAATATAACACAAGTGTATTCACATAAGTTATCATAATATATATACATGGCTTAAATATGTTTTATGTCTCTGAAAATATAGCGTGTTTTAGTTTTAGTCCCTGCAAATTTTTTTGTTTTAAAAGGTCCTTGCAAAAATTACACATCATATTTCTGTTAGTCGACTGTGTTTTTGTAACGTTTGACTAACCGAAGGACTTTTTTAAAACAAGTTGTTTTCGCAGGGACCTTTTTAAAACAAAAATTTTTGCAGGGACTAAAATCAAAACACACTATATTTGCAGGGACCTAAAAGATATTTAAGTTTATATACATTATGTCAATATACAATATAAAGTATCTAATACAAAAGTACAATGGAAAAAACATTTATGAACTTAGGTGATATTTCACAAGCTGGTTTCATCTCTTTGTTGCTCGCATTTTCTCATGATGTGGTTTATTCCATCTCCGGTCGGTGGCAGGTTACTGCTCCTTCAAGTAAGGTAGATGACATGATTCACACAAATAGAATGGAGTTTCATGAGAACACCCCAAAGTCATTGTTTAATTTCATAGCCAAGTGTCTAACGGTAAACTCAAGAAGTATGAATCTAGTGAATTTTAATACTATTATATGTTGTGTTCTCTTTGAGACTCAGAAACAGGCATTTCTTTTTTTGTGAAAGGAAAAAAGTAAAGGAGAGTTAGGAAACTTTGTTTAAATAAAGTAAATTAAATAACAAATTTGACTTATTTAAGCAAAGTTTCGTAGCTCTTTTTTCCCTTTATCACAAGGATAAATGGCCAGTTCTGAATTTACACTAATCCTAATTATTATATTGGATTTACTGTTATACACTCGTGTCTAATAAATCAAACCATGATTTCCGTGATATTCAAGAAACTCTAGTTACTTTGTGTGAACCATGCAATTTACCGTGCTGGCCATCTCACTCGTAGATAACAACTACTTTTCTTTTAAAGTTTGTGTTCATAAGCTGTAATATTGAATAATGTTTGATTAGTCCCTATAAACATATAATTATTTCTAAAAACAGTCCATGCATGCATATTTATATAGAAATAAGTAAGTTTGTAAATATATGATAATGAACCTTGTGCATCCTTACTCCCTTGTCTCTTAAAATCTATGTCCTTACTTAGTAAAACCTCTTCAAGTTCACCCAGATCTTCCACCTTAAGAGTGAAGGACACAGGAACTAAAATGTTAGATCTCTGAGTATACTCTTCCAATTAATCTCCCTTGGTTACACAATCCCGAGGTGGACTAAAGCAAACCGACAAAACCTCCTCATAGTAGGAAAAATTCATCGTCTTTAAAGTGTCTCTCTAATTTCTCAAGAGCAATGCAATCGTGACAATATTCAAAGTTAAAACATTAAATGAAAAAAAACACACTTAAACATAAAACATATACAAATCCATAATTCTTTAAACATATATAGCTATTGTCATATATATATATATATATATATATAGATCCATAAATCGTAAAACATATATAGCTACTGTCATTTATACAGATCCATAAATCATAAAATATATAGCTACAATCATATATACAGATTCATAAATCATAAAACATATATAGCTCTTATCATAATACGGATCGATAAGTCATAAACATATACAAATCTATAAATCATAAAACATATAAAGATCCGTAGAGAGAATGTTAATCAAAAGAACTAACCTTGCAAAAAAGAATGCAGCACAAATCCACTGAAAAAATGCGTATAAGAACACAACATTCACTATAAAATAAGAAAAGAAAAGAAGAAGTAGAATAAATATCGGAAAACAAAGAGGTACAACAAGGAAGGAGAAAGAGGAGAAGAAGAACCTTCGTGGGTCTTGGGAACATTCATTGTTTTCCTCATAAACCATAGGGTCGAGTTTAGTTATGTTATAATATTTTTTTTAGACGTGTTTTTTATTTTTTTATTTCCATCAAAATTATAAAAATCTATATTTACCTAATAATTTAAATATATATCAGCTAAAAAAATACAAATATATTTTTACGTGATATATTGAACTTGAAAGCGAACACGTAAGGGCTTTCCATTGAGCTGGATATAACAATGTAATATAAATAGACGAGCAACAAGAAGTAAAGTACTCAAAGTAAGAGCGTTGTCATAGGCTCTCTGAATCCAGTCCCATATGGCTGCTTTTCATTTGCCTTTTTGATAAACCACTTGTGAAGTGCAAAAGCCAAAAGCTCTTCTTTTCTCAATCCTTATCAACAAACAATCAAATTCCTCATATACAGGAACTAGGAAGAAAAAACACACACCACATTTTGTGATTGTGAAAATGGTTGCTGGATGGAGAAGGGCGTTTGGCACATCAACAAAAGAGCCTAAAGTATTAACAGAAAACCACCAACAACATTGGAACTCCGATTATGGTACCAATCAAATTTGTGAATTCCCATCTAGCCCCTCCCTCCGTTGCCGAACCAGCCCAAATCTCCAACCCAACAATGCCTCAACAAGTCCTAAGTGGTTTCACTCTTCCCCTAATTCACCATCATCTTATTACTCTCTTCTCAAAGCCACCTTACGTTTATCTAAAGTAAGTCAATTCCCAATCTACCCTTTTATTTTTCAACATTTTAATTATTATTTCTCACTTCTCTTCTAACATATTTATTTTTGAATTTTGTGTAGAGTTTATGTGGAATTTGCAACAAAAGTGTGAAAACCAGAGAAGGAAAAGCAATTTTCACAGCGGAATGTTCTCACATCTTTCACTTCCCATGCATAGCTGCTCACGTGAATAACCAGCAAATTATCACGTGCCCTGTGTGCAGCACAAACTGGAAAAACTTACAACCGGAGAGAACCGTAGAGGATAACACACCACGAGATGTCAAAACGACGAAGTCGTTGAAGGTTCACAATTACAACGACGACGAACCACTATTGTCGCCTATCTCCGTTTCTCGCTTCAACACCATACCTGAATCTGACGAAAACGAAGAAGAAGAAGAAGAAGAAGAAGAAGAAGAAGAAGAAGAATACGACGAAGAAAATAAAGAACCAATTGAATCTCAATTCCACGGCTTTGAAGTTTCTTCGTCATTGAAAACTAGAACATTTGATGCGTTTTTGTTACCAGAGACTGCTATTGTTGCTTCTAACAGAAGCTTTGAGACCATACTTACGGTGTTAAAGGTGAAGGCGAAGCCGTGTAATGTGGTGGCGCATCGGCCACCGGTTGATCTTGTTACAGTGCTCGATGTTAGCGGTTCAGTTTCCGGCGAAGAGCTTTTGATGCTGAAACACTCGATGCAGGTTGTAATATCCTCGCTGGGATCTGCCGATCGTCTCTCCGTTGTTGTATTCTCCGGTGGTTCTAAGAGGCTGTTTCCGTTAAGGAGAATGACCGGCCGGGGACGGAGAGCGGCGCGACGCGTTGTTGAGGCTCTCGGTGTGGCTGAGAACACCGGAGATGGTGCTCCGGCAAAGAAGGAGGCGTTGAAGAAAGCCGCGAAGGTACTGGAAGATCGACGGCAGAGTAATCCCGCTGCCAAGATTATACTCCTCTCAAACGGTAACGAAGATCGGAGATTATCTTCCTCGCGATTCTCTCATCTCAATTTCCCTGTCCACGCGCTTAGTTACTCACACGCGCAACAAGACGGCGCGTTTGCGGAACGCGTGGGGAATTTGTTACGAGTAGTTGCTCAAGACATCAAGCTTGAATTGAGACTCAACACCGCAGGGGAGATCACCGCCGTGTATTCACCTGGGAGTGGTTTCACCACCGCAGTCTCGCCGGGTTCCGCCGTTATTGAAGATCTACACACGGCGGAGGAGAGGGAATTTTTGGTAGAGTTGAAAGTGCCTTCTTTATGTAGGTCCCACAACAATGTTCTTTCCGTACGGTGCTCGAACCGCGACCCGTTCAGTCAAGAGGTTGTTAGTTCCAAGGAACGCGCAATGATCGTTCCGCGTCCCCGTGCCGTTGGATTGTTAGATCCTAAGATCAAGCGGTTGATGCGTTTACACGTCAGTGCTCGAGCCTCAGTGAAGCAATCGAGCCAAGAATTGGCTCACAAGTGTTTGGAGGAAAAGATGGAGCCGCTTACGCCGATGTCGGCTTGGAGTGTAGCTGAAAAGCTGGCTAAAGTTGCTATGATGAGAAAGTCTATGAACAAAGTCAGTGATCTTCATGGCTTTGAGAATGCCGGATTTTAATATTTTTTTTCTTATTTTGATAGTGGGAGAAAATGTTAATAAATATTTTGTATCATAAATTGTTGGAAAATAAGTTTTTAATAAAGACAAACTCAAATGTATGTTAGATGAAAAGCTTGTTGGAAAATAAGTTTTTAATAAAGACAAAATCAATTCTTTAGTTAGATTTTTTGAGTGACAAAAAATATATAAAAAAGAGCAAATCTCAGCTAGGCTTCACAATTGGACTTGAGGAGATAAAGAATAAGTTCTAAATGACAAAAAAATTATATAACCCAAAATGTATATAATGTAAGAATTTTTAGTCTAAATGTCTAATCTTTTGGGCAAAAATGTAACTTGCAAACTTGGTGTGAGATTGATTCTATAGTGACAAAAATTGATTTCAATTATATTGATTATACTAAAAGTAAGTTAAATGTAACGTGATTTATCTTTGGAAACATTCAAGAAAAAAGTGATTTTATCAATTATTTGTATAACTTAGATTAAAATTGTTTTTAGTATAAAATTACAAAATATCAATTCTAAAACAAATTTATAAAAAAGGGAAAGATAAATAAGTAAAGAGCAACTATGGAATATGTCAATATGCAAAGTAAAAGCAATTTTCTGCCACCTTATAAGTTCAAGTGAAATCAAATTTAGACCAATAAATTTATTTATTTGGTGAAAAAGCCAAACATTAATTTAGCTAGCAAAGTTAAATCACTAGCTTTTAATAATAATAATAATAAATCACTTTTAGACTACCAACAAGGGTTGATCCAATTGGTAACTAGGAGGAGAACCACACGCGCCGGCGTTGATTAGTCATCGACAAAATCGGTGGAACCTGTTTACCAATCACATGGTAAAAAAAAATCACTTTTAGACTCTGCAACTCAAGCAAACCAACTCTAAAAGTGAAATCAAAGATAGAATTAATATACTAACCTTTTTTTTGGAACAAGAGCTCAATATACAAACTAACTACTCTCTATTAGTTCTAATCTTAAATGGAAATACAAATAAAAAAATGGGAAAATTATTGATGAAAGTGGCCCATGAGTAATAATAGGGACAAGCAGTACCAAACGGCTAGGCCCTTTTGTGAATAGAAAAGAAAAGGATTGTGATGGTAAAGTGAGATCCGATCGCAGAGAATTTGAAAATAATATAACATAATAACAATGCATGCATTATTGGAGTTAGCTTAGCACCTTTTGTTTTCAAATATTTAATAGCAGCGCTGTTGCTGTATCTCATCAAGGAAAATGTTAAAAATGAATACTGTTGCTGTATATATAAGGCATCAGCAGTTTTGTATGTTTGCAATTCCATATTAGCTGTTAACTTTGTTCTCCCGTGGTATACTCGCGTCCGGAGAATTCTGACCACTTTGGTGGGTCTCATCTCATCATGATTTCAATTACTTTATATTTCCTTGACATTACATTGCATAGACGTTTCAACTTGTAACATATGAATCATTGATACCGACACGTAAACACTGATAATAATTTAAGAAAACGAGAGCGATCGAAAGAAATGACATGTGTGGAGTCCTGTGGACCTCGTGTCGGTGTCCGAAACCAACACTTAATTACAAACACTATTTCAGACTGAGTCCCTCAATCCAGATCTGAGCCTAGCACTTTGGTCTAAGTATCTTACCCGAAGCCACGACGGTGATCTGTGTTCCTAGGCTTAGCAAGGTGGAGATCGCGTGCCTGCATCAGATGGCGTACGTGGATCTCACCCCACCTTCTATGCGCCTCAGCGCGCCTCTACCTAATCAACGCCTATAAATACCCTTTCATTCATTGCATCAGGTACACATTCCTTTTCTACCTCATATTACTACCGCTTCGCTGACTTGAGCGTTGGGGTGTCATTGCAGGTACAACCCCCAACACTTGGGCTCTGAAGGACGACTTTCATAGGAGTGCTACCGACTTACCATCCCGGCATTTCCGGACTTGGGTAAGGTACTGAACAGACACCAAATACGTCATGAATCTGAAGTACAATCCTATCCTAAAACAAAACCATGTATTTGAGATTTTTGTTGATGCTATGCATCCATGATTTTTGAAGTACAAGCAAGTAAAGATCTTATCATCTCGATTATGCTTGGTTGCTATCTATGTGTAACGCACTAGCTAGCTATCTGGTGTGGGGTTTTGCTTCTGTGGTGCCAAACAATAACATCAAAAAATGGGAAGTTATGGCAAGCAACTATAATTGTGACGAGTAAGAAAGTAAGAGAGTGTGTGTCCCACTAATGGGAAAGTATTCATTTTCTTTCTTTAATATGGAGGATAGATAAGACGCGTCTCTTCCTTTTTCTCTTCATTATATGTACATCTTATGATAAAGTTTTATTCATAGTGTGTGTGTGTACTTGTATGATAAGATTCATGTACCTTATCTTTTGTTGGAAAAAAATGCTTACATGGTAATCGAGTTTCATGGTGACACGTGTCAGCTCTTTATGAAAGAAAGGCAGTGTAAATGTAATACAACAAATTTAGAGACGGTGCGCCAAATTATCAGTGGCAATATGGCATTCACTTTTTCCTATGTCAGCAACGAAATAATGTTGCTGAGTTTTTCTTTTTGACCAATATAATGTTGCTATGCTGAGTTGATGTTCTGTTTTTGGATCCTTGTTTACTTATAAAGAAAATTTGAACCAATTCACTAGCTCAATAATGGAATAACAGCATGCATGTTCATTGTTTAAAATGAGATGTTTTGGTTCTTCTTAAAGTCTCCGACCCCACTCATTCTATATAGGGGAGAGAGCCCTAACTAATTTGGAAGTAAAATCTGATGCCAAATTGTTGTATCGCGGGGATTCGAATTCGGGTACTAACCAAACTCATCAACTTACATGATAATTAATACTAATTAAAACACGTCTTGCTCATTATGAATGAGAATCATACAATCTTTAGCAAAAAAGCTATTATTAGGAATTGCAAAAGCTATTATGAAAAATGCAAAACTCTTCTTTTCTATTGATGAAATGATATGAGAACTTATCTCAAGTACACTAAAAATTAAGTTTGACGTTGTTATGACTCAGTCACAAAGTTGTATAAAGACAGAAAGAGAGAAAAGGTGTTTAACAAAAGATATGGAGCTTAAATCTAGGTGAGAAAGAAAATAGAGAATGACAATATACTTTATTCTTAGAGAATTGTTGGAACAATTGCGAAAACACTGACGAACACGAACAAAATAGGCTGAGTCGCGGACTAGGTCGCTCTCTTTAAGACGTTTCGCGGCTCTGCCAAAGGTGTGCAAGCAGTCTCTCCTAGCTCCGTCGTCCCCAGGATAAAACAGTCTTCTCAGAAAATATGGTCTTCCCTGTAACCACCAAACTCACACTCCCTTCTCTTTAGTAAAATTCTTATTCATTTCTCAAAATAGAGAAGTATCTTCAGGGATTGCAAAAACACATCGTATCAAAAGGAAAATCTATTTTCTCATATTTTTCACATCTATACTTCTTTCCTATTTTTCTTCATAGAATTTTGTTTCTCATTGTTCTATCTATTTGTCTCTAGTCTACAAAACCTAGTTTTATTATTGTTATGGTGAGTCTTTTAAACCATATACACCCCTTCTTTCGCATCTATTCACACCCCACAAAGGCCCAACATCAAAGGGCCCAATTCAAACATCAAGGGCTCAGATCAAACATCAAGATCGGATGGTCCTAATTCGTTGAAGCAAACCCCACCATACTCTATAAAAACAACATTAATGGCCTCATTAATGGTAAGCATTCTCACATTTATTACTTTGCTAAGACTACTCCACTGACTTTAGCATCGGAGTGACTTTGCAGGTACAACACCAACTAGGATCGGATACGGTCATTGACTAAGGACATCAACCACTAACTACCTCGGACCACCCTTCAAGGTCGGAAGTACAGTGCAGAACATTGGCGACCAAAGTGGGAGGTCTCAAACCAAGATCCTCTCCCCTCACCTTGATCAATGACGACTCGAAATCTTAGTTCGAATGCAAACAGCCTCACGGCGGGTGATAACAATCAAATATGATTGTTATTACCTCTTATTTCAAGCTTAAATCATTGTTAATTCTCAAGCAATTTAGTGATTAATGTTGTAAATATGTTAGTTTAGAATAATTAAAGGTGCAAGCTTAATTATGTTATTAATGGGCACTTTTGTGCCCAATTGTGGTTTAATATGTGTGTTTAATTGCTGCAGCACCTGTGTGGCAGCATTGCCATTTTACGCAACATGAGAGAGAATGTAGCAAGAAACACGGAAATCAAGGCAAGGACAGCTGTCAGCGTGTGTCATGCGTGGGTGTGCGTGCCAATCATCGGTGATGCGTGAATGACCTAGGGTTTTGGGCAAAAAGGACATTGTGCCTTGAAAATGACAAAATGTGCCTCCACCATTTAGGGTTTCTCTCATCCCAAGGCCTTCCCTATATAAAGGCACTCACCCCCAGAATTAGGTTAAGCCGAATTCCTGAGGTATAGACATAGCCTCCAGTTTTTGTGCCTCCATTGTTACTTAGAATCAATTGCTGGGATATTGATTGCTGCAGCAACGTTAGATCTACTTCAACTTCGAAGGAGCTACATTTTGAGAGCTGGAATTGCTTGGTGGATCACCATTGAAGCTGTCTCAGCATCAAGACTTGTAGCTGAACTTCTCTTCTCGGGTTTTAGTATGAAATTCCTACTTCCCTTGATGTTTAGTTTAGTTGTAATGTTGTGTAAGCTCAATATGAGCTAAACCTCTGTAGTTGGGATGCTATTATGAATTTAATGAAGTTAATTTGTTCTTAATGCTTGTGTTATTGTGTTGAGCACTTTATCTTGTGTGTTTTTACTATTTCCATCTTAGATTAGGATTGGCCGTCTAATCTAAGTAGATATACATTCACAGACATGGTTTGTATATATATCTCACAAGATAACATGGTATGTTGCACTATAGACATATAGTTGTTCCTTGCTTGAGTCCTAGACATAGGAGAGGCATAAGCCATGAGGTAAAACACTTAGGTGTAATGCTGCTTGTTCTCCAGTAGCCTAGGGAAATAATCTCTTCCGAATTAGACATAATTTGGGGCGACTAAAGCCTAGTGTTAAGCATTAGACATAATGCGCAATTGCGGCAGCACCTAGTGCTGCAGCACTTAACATAGCATTTTGAGCATTTTAATGGATTTATTGAAATATTGCATCTCAACTTGTCCCAAGTCTGATTTCCATTACCCTAATACCTTTTTAGTTGTTTGTTACTTGTTACCCAACCAATTGTGTGTCATTTACTTTTGTTACTAAAATCACTAATTGTTACTTTGATTAAACTCTTGTTTGGCAAATTAATCCTCGTGGGAACGATCTCTACTTTCATTATATTACTTGTTACGATTGTGTACACTTGCACAAAAGAACGTTCACGTTTTCAAGCAACAAGTTTTTGGCGCCGTTGCCGGGGATTAAATTGATTAAACACTGTTTAATTAATTGGCAATTTAGTGATTTCTTTTGTTGCTAATTCTGGTGCTCTGTTTTTGGTTGTTCCAGTAAGTTAATTGCTGCAGCAACTGTTGCTGCAGCATATGTACAGACGCAGATCACCAGAATATCAACTTCATTTTGAGATAGAAAGACTGTTTAGAGCTTTGAGAAGGGGACACGACCATTCTGGTCTCATTTCTTTGGGAAGAGCTGTCAATATGGCTACACCACCACCTTCTAATCATGGAAACACACCACCTCCTAGCAACCATGGTTCTGACAGACATACTATAGTTGCCACTGAGCAACCTGAACATGTGAGACAAGTTTTGAATGAAACAGTCATTGGCATGGCTAATGACAGGGACAGACCTATGAGGGATTATGCAATTTTTGACCCTCACACTATGCAAACTAGCATAGTGAGGCCTGAACTTGCCACAAATCATTTTGAATTCAAGCCAATGATGTTTCAAATGCTTCAAATAATAGGGCAATTTGGTGGAGGACCTACTGAGGACCCACATTTGCATTTAAAACAATTTGTGGAAGTTTGTAGTAATTTCATTCTCCCTGGTGTAAGTGATGATGCCTTTAAACTTAAACTTTTTCCTTATTCCTTGAAGGATAGAGCTAAGGTTTGGTTAAATTCCTTGGAACCTAACTCTATCACTACTTGGAATGAGATGGCTGAAAAATTTATGACAAAATATTTTCCACCTATCAAGAATGCCAGGATGAGAACTGAAATTACATCTTTTAGACAAACTGAATTTGAAACATAGTTTGAAGCATGGGAAAGATTCAAAGAATTGTTAAGAAAATGTCCACATAATGGGTTGCCTGTGGTTGTTCAAATGGAAACTTTTTACAATGGGTTGGAACCTCAAACTAGACTGATGTTGGATGCTTCTTCTGGAGGAGTCTTACTGAATGGCTCTTACCAAGATGCTTATGATCTTATTGAAACTATTGCTGCAAATAGCTATCAATGGCCAACAGCCAGGGTTAGTGCTCAAAAGAAAGTTGCTGGTATGCATGAAGTGAGTGAAGTTACTGCTTTATCTGCTCAGGTTGCAGCTTTGTCCAACATGATCAAAAATATGAGTGCAACACTTGCTGCAGCAACTGAATCTGTACCAGAAACTAAGGTAGCTGCAATTGAACAAGTACCAGTGGGTTCCACCAGTTGTGTGTACTGTGGAGGAGGCCATGTATTTGAAGAATGCCCTGCAAACCCTATTTCAGTCAACTATATTGGGTATGACAATAACAATAATCCTTATTCTCGTACCTACAATCCTGGTTGGAAGAATCATCCCAATTTGAAGTGGAGCAACAATGATAATACTGTTACACAACCAGGACAACCTACTCCATCCAAGGCAAAAGAAGAAAGCTCTATGGAAACTATGCTGAAGGCCTTCATGAATGAAACTAAAATTCAGTGTCAAACCCAAGGAGCTGCAATCAAGAACTTGGAGAATCAACTTGGTCAAATAGCCACTGCCCTGACCCAAAGACCTAGTGGAGCATTACCATCCACTACTGAACCATCATCATCATCAAAGGGGAAGGAACAAGTCAAGGCTATATCTCTAAGGAGTGGGAAGTACTTGAAGGGACCATCTACTAATCCTAGTGATGGAGCCACTACAAAAGAAAAAAATCAAAAAAATGAGAAACAAAAAGCAACAGATGCTGTCACAGCTGATGCTGCCGCATCTGGTGCTGCAGCACCAGTTCCATCACCAGTTGCTGATCAAGCTTATCCACCTCCTCCTTTTCCTCAAAGGTTGAAGCAGGCTCAGCAAAACAAGCAATTTGGCAAATTTTTAGAGGTACTAAAACAACTTCACACCAATGTTCCTCTAGTAGAAGCACTTCAACAAATGCCCAACTATGCAAAGTTCATGAAGGATGTGCTTTCTAAGAGGAAAAGACTTGGAGAATTTGAAACAGTAGCTATGTCAGAGGAGTGTAGTATGATCATGCAAAGCAAGCTTCCAAGCAAGTTGAAGGATCCAGGCAGTTTCACTATTCCATGTTCAATTGGTAAAAACTATAATAGCAGAGCTCTTTGTGACTTAGGTGCAAGCATCAATTTGATGCCTAAGTCTGTTTTCACTCAGCTGGGTATAGGGGTTGCCAGACCTACAACTGTTACTCTCCAACTTGCTGATGGATCTATTGCATATCCAGAAGGAATCATTGAAGATGTCTTAATGAAGGTAGATAAATTTGTATTTCCTGCTGACTTTGTGATTTTAGATTTTGATGCAGATAAGGAAGTGCCTATAATTCTTGGAAGACCTTTCTTAGCTACTGGCAAGACTCTAATTGATGTGCAAAAAGGAGAATTGACTATGAGAGTCAATGATCAAGAGATCAAGTTCAAAGTGATGAATGCTCTCAAATTTCCTGATCAAGGAACTGAGGAGTGTTCCTTTGTGATGTCTCTTGATTCTGCGGTTCAGGAACACTTCCACAAGCAGAATGATCATTTGGTGAAAGCTCTTGATGAGATTGATAAAAGTGAACTTGTGGAAGAAGGTATGGTGCACAAGGAGGCCATTGTGAAGGAAATCTGGAGTAGGCAATATGAGTCCCTTGAGCTTGGGGATTCTGATCTTAAACATAATGTGCCTTCTATTGAAAAACCTCCTGTGCTTGAGCTTAAAGAGTTACCCAAGCACCTTAAGTATGCCTACTTAGGGGAAAATGATTCCTTGCCTGTGATCATTGCTTCTGACCTATCCAACAGTCAAGAGCATGATCTCATTACTACCCTGAGGAGGCATAAGAAGGCAATTGGGTGGCAAATGGCTAATATAAAGGGGATTAGTCCTACCATCTTCATGCATAGAATCAGTCTTGATGAAAATAATAAGAATAGCATTGAAAGGCAGAGGAGACTAAATCCTATCATGAAAGAAGTGGCGAAGAAGAAAATCATCAAGTGGCCATTCAAGTCTAGATGGTCTGGGCCATTCAATTTGATGAAATTATACCCTCATGGAGCTGTGGATCTGTATGATGATGCAAGTGACAAAACCTTCAAGGTTAATGGTCAAAGATTGAAGAAGTACTATGGTGAATCAGTGGTGAGGAGTAAATTCACCACTATGATTAAGGATCCATGACCTTTGAAGGAAGTCAGACTGAGGACTCTTAAACCAAGCGCTACTGGGAGGCAGCCCAGGGTTTTTAATCTAATAAATTAGTTGTTTTGTTTGTTTGGTGTTTGTTGCAGGAATTAAAATTTCAGCAAGTTGAAGTTTGAGGGTGTGACAGCAGTTGGTGCAGCAGCATTGCTTCCAGCAACTGATGTTGCAGATGCTGATGTTGAAAGCTCAATGTTCTCACCCTCTAAGAGAACAAGAACCAAGCATGCCCCCAAAAGGAGGAAGATGTTTGTCGTGCCTGAAGATGTGGAGCTGAATGTGGAAGGTGCAACTGCTGATGAAGACGCTGCTGTCAATGCCACTGTGGAATCTGTCTGCAAAAGTGTTGATGATGCTGCAGCAGCTGATGCTGCAGCAATGGAAGCTGCGAAGATGGTTGATTATGAAAAGAGATCAAAGGCTGCGCTGGACTCTGTGCTTGCCCAAAAGAAGGCAAGTGTTTCTGCTGCTGGTCCTGCTGTTGCAGATGCAGGCCCAATGCTGCAGCAATCTGATGCTGCAGCAACAGAAACCACAAAGTCACCAGAGGCCCCTGTGATCAAATCTCCAAGAGTGAAGAGGCCAGTCAGAAGAGGAACAGCAGCAAGGCAGAGCCCAAGAACTAAATGAGGATTCCTTGCACCTTTATCTTTTAAATTCTGTCTTGTTAGTCTTTCAAGTTAAATAAATTTGTTGAATGTGTTGTGTTCGTGTTTGCATTCAATAGTTGTGTTTGTTTGTTTTTATTTCTGTTTTGCTTTAAAATAGGCCTCTCCCTTATATTTCATGAGCAGTGGGGACACTGCAAGGTCTTAAGTGGGGGGGGGGGGGGGGGGGACCTATGGTCATTGTAATATATCAGTATGCCTAGTTAGTTGAATGAAAGTTTTTAATTTCAGTTGTTAAGTTGAGCAAAACTTAGTGATGTACTGGTGAGAATTGAGTGATTAGTGCCCCTGTTTATGAGTGAACTATATTGCTCCTGTTTTTACACTTTGCATGAAACTTAGGAATGACTTAGTAAGTTAGAAATGATCTGAAGCTAAGCTAGTTGCAGGTAAACTTAGAGACTTGCCAAATTTTTACTAAAAACTTAGGGTAGCATAAGAAACTAAGTTTGGGGGTTCTTTAAGTTATATTAAGGCAAAGCATGAAGGAATGGGTTTAGGTCAAGTGCACATAGTCAATTCGTTGTATTAAGTTGTAAATATGTGTAATTGTTGTCATTGCCCATTGAAAAAAAAAAAGAAGAAGTAATAAGAGAAAAAGAAAAGAGTGAAATAAGCTGCCATTTTGAACTGAGTAGGGAGGCTATTCTGTGGAGACACATTATAGTTTCAGTCAAAAGGATGATAAATGGTAGTTAGGTTGATTGTGAAGTAGGGAGGCCAATTTGTGGTGACACACTTTGGTTTCAGTCGAAATCAGCAGTTAGCCTGTGTGAAAAGTGAGGATAGAATAAGGGCAATGCAACATCAATGTCAAGTATTGTGTGTTTTTAAAATTCTGTTCTAGTCTGTATTGCTGCAGCAACTGTTGCTGCAGCATTGAAATTTCAGTTGTAATAAGTGCACTGGCCTAGAATCCTATAATTGCTAAATCAAAGCCCTTTGTCATGCTTATCCCCCCTTTCTGTGCTGAATTGTTAGTCTACCCTTAGTTTTGAAACATCTTTGGCTATCTCAAAAGAAAACCTCTCTAGTCTTTAGTTAAGTGAAGTTTTGAACCTTGCTATGTTTTGAACTGAGTTGAATGCCACACACACACACACTACTGAGCAGGAGTAATTTAGGGAACTTATCATTCAGTGGGTTTGCAAGTTGAGTGGCCAATCTGAAAGTTCTATGCTCAGCTTAATATTCTGCTTTGTGTGCCTTTATGAATAATTCAACTAGCTGGTTTGTTGCTGATATTTTGCTTGTCTATGTCAAGTGTCATTGCTTGAGGACAAGCAATGGTTCAAGTTTGGGGGTGTGATAACAATCAAATATGATTGTTATTACCTCTTATTTCAAGCTTAAATCATTGTTAATTCTCAAGCAATTTAGTGATTAATGTTGTAAATATGTTAGTTTAGAATAATTAAAGGTGCAAGCTTAATTATGTTATTAATGGGCACTTTTGTGCCCAATTGTGGTTTAATATGTGTGTTTAATTGCTGCAGCACCTGTGTGGCAGCATTGCCATTTTACGCAACATGAGAGAGAATGTAGCAAGAAACACGGAAATCAAGGCAAGGACAGCTGTCAGCGTGTGTCATGCGTGGGTGTGCGTGCCAATCATCGGTGATGCGTGAATGACCTAGGGTTTTGGGCAAAAAGGACATTGTGCCTTGAAAATGACAAAATGTGCCTCCACCATTTAGGGTTTCTCTCATCCCAAGGCCTTCCCTATATAAAGGCACTCACCCCCAGAATTAGGTTAAGCCGAATTCCTGAGGTATAGACATAGCCTCCAGTTTTTGTGCCTCCATTGTTACTTAGAATCAATTGCTGGGATATTGATTGCTGCAGCAACGTTAGATCTACTTCAACTTCGAAGGAGCTACATTTTGAGAGCTGGAATTGCTTGGTGGATCACCATTGAAGCTGTCTCAGCATCAAGACTTGTAGCTGAACTTCTCTTCTCGGGTTTTAGTATGAAATTCCTACTTCCCTTGATGTTTAGTTTAGTTGTAATGTTGTGTAAGCTCAATATGAGCTAAACCTCTGTAGTTGGGATGCTATTATGAATTTAATGAAGTTAATTTGTTCTTAATGCTTGTGTTATTGTGTCGAGCACTTTATCTTGTGTGTTTTTACTATTTCCATCTTAGATTAGGATTGGCCGTCTAATCTAAGTAGATATACATTCACAGACATGGTTTGTATATATATCTCACAAGATAACATGGTATGTTGCACTATAGACATATAGTTGTTCCTTGCTTGAGTCCTAGACATAGGAGAGGCATAAGCCATGAGGTAAAACACTTAGGTGTAATGCTGCTTGTTCTCCAGTAGCCTAGGGAAATAATCTCTTCCAAATTAGACATAATTTGGGGCGACTAAAGCCTAGTGTTAAGCATTAGACATAATGCGCAATTGCGGCAGCACCTAGTGCTGCAGCACTTAACATAGCATTTTGAGCATTTTAATGGATTTATTGAAATATTGCATCTCAACTTGTCCCAAGTCTGATTTCCACTACCCTAATACCTTTTTAGTTGTTTGTTACTTGTTACCCAACCAATTGTGTGTCATTTACTTTTGTTACTAAAATCACTAATTGTTACTTTGATTAAACTCTTGTTTGGCAAATTAATCCTCGTGGGAACGATCTCTACTTTCATTATATTACTTGTTACGATTGTGTACACTTGCACAAAAGAACGTTCACGTTTTCAAGCAACAAGTTTTTGGCGCCGTTGCCGGGGATTAAATTGATTAAACACTGTTTAATTAATTGGCAATTTAGTGATTTCTTTTGTTGCTAATTCTGGTGCTCTGTTTTTGGTTGTTCCAGTAAGTTAATTGCTGCAGCAACTGTTGCTGCAGCATATGTACAGACGCAGATCACCAGAATATCAACTTCATTTTGAGATAGAAAGACTGTTTAGAGCTTTGAGAAGGGGACACGACCATTCTGGTCTCATTTCTTTGGGAAGAGCTGTCAATATGGCTACACCACCACCTTCTAATCATGGAAACACACCACCTCCTAGCAACCATGGTTCTGACAGACATACTATAGTTGCCACTGAGCAACCTGAACATGTGAGACAAGTTTTGAATGAAACAGTCATTGGCATGGCTAATGACAGGGACAGACCTATGAGGGATTATGCAATTTTTGACCCTCACACTATGCAAACTAGCATAGTGAGGCCTGAACTTGCCACAAATCATTTTGAATTCAAGCCAATGATGTTTCAAATGCTTCAAATAATAGGGCAATTTGGTGGAGGACCTACTGAGGACCCACATTTGCATTTAAAACAATTTGTGGAAGTTTGTAGTAATTTCATTCTCCCTGGTGTAAGTGATGATGCCTTTAAACTTAAACTTTTTCCTTATTCCTTGAAGGATAGAGCTAAGGTTTGGTTAAATTCCTTGGAACCTAACTCTATCACTACTTGGAATGAGATGGCTGAAAAATTTATGACAAAATATTTTCCACCTATCAAGAATGCCAGGATGAGAACTGAAATTACATCTTTTAGACAAACTGAATTTGAAACATAGTTTGAAGCATGGGAAAGATTCAAAGAATTGTTAAGAAAATGTCCACATAATGGGTTGCCTGTGGTTGTTCAAATGGAAACTTTTTACAATGGGTTGGAACCTCAAACTAGACTGATGTTGGATGCTTCTTCTGGAGGAGTCTTACTGAATGGCTCTTACCAAGATGCTTATGATCTTATTGAAACTATTGCTGCAAATAGCTATCAATGGCCAACAGCCAGGGTTAGTGCTCAAAAGAAAGTTGCTGGTATGCATGAAGTGAGTGAAGTTACTGCTTTATCTGCTCAGGTTGCAGCTTTGTCCAACATGATCAAAAATATGAGTGCAACACTTGCTGCAGCAACACTTGCTGCAGCAACTGAATCTGTACCAGAAACTAAGGTAGCTGCAATTGAACAAGTACCAGTGGGTTCCACCAGTTGTGTGTACTGTGGAGGAGGCCATGTATTTGAAGAATGCCCTGCAAACCCTATTTCAGTCAACTATATTGGGTATGACAATAACAATAATCCTTATTCTCGTACCTACAATCCTGGTTGGAAGAATCATCCCAATTTGAAGTGGAGCAACAATGATAATACTGTTACACAACCAGGACAACCTACTCCATCCAAGGCAAAAGAAGAAAGCTCTATGGAAACTATGCTGAAGGCCTTCATGAATGAAACTAAAATTCAGTGTCAAACCCAAGGAGCTGCAATCAAGAACTTGGAGAATCAACTTGGTCAAATAGCCACTGCCCTGACCCAAAGACCTAGTGGAGCATTACCATCCACTACTGAACCATCATCATCATCAAAGGGGAAGGAACAAGTCAAGGCTATATCTCTAAGGAGTGGGAAGTACTTGAAGGGACCATCTACTAATCCTAGTGATGGAGCCACTACAAAAGAAAAAAATCAAAAAAATGAGAAACAAAAAGCAACAGATGCTGTCACAGCTGATGCTGCCGCATCTGGTGCTGCAGCACCAGTTCCATCACCAGTTGCTGATCAAGCTTATCCACCTCCTCCTTTTCCTCAAAGGTTGAAGCAGGCTCAGCAAAACAAGCAATTTGGCAAATTTTTAGAGGTACTAAAACAACTTCACACCAATGTTCCTCTAGTAGAAGCACTTCAACAAATGCCCAACTATGCAAAGTTCATGAAGGATGTGCTTTCTAAGAGGAAAAGACTTGGAGAATTTGAAACAGTAGCTATGTCAGAGGAGTGTAGTATGATCATGCAAAGCAAGCTTCCAAGCAAGTTGAAGGATCCAGGCAGTTTCACTATTCCATGTTCAATTGGTAAAAACTATAATAGCAGAGCTCTTTGTGACTTAGGTGCAAGCATCAATTTGATGCCTAAGTCTGTTTTCACTCAGATGGGTATAGGGGTTGCCAGACCTACAACTGTTACTCTCCAACTTGCTGATGGATCTATTGCATATCCAGAAGGAATCATTGAAGATGTCTTAATGAAGGTAGATAAATTTGTATTTCCTGCTGACTTTGTGATTTTAGATTTTGATGCAGATAAGGAAGTGCCTATAATTCTTGGAAGACCTTTCTTAGCTACTGGCAAGACTCTAATTGATGTGCAAAAAGGAGAATTGACTATGAGAGTCAATGATCAAGAGATCAAGTTCAAAGTGATGAATGCTCTCAAATTTCCTGATCAAGGAACTGAGGAGTGTTCCTTTGTGATGTCTCTTGATTCTGCGGTTCAGGAACACTTCCACAAGCAGAATGATCATTTGGTGAAAGCTCTTGATGAGATTGATAAAAGTGAACTTGTGGAAGAAGGTATGGTGCACAAGGAGGCCATTGTGAAGGAAATCTGGAGTAGGCAATATGAGTCCCTTGAGCTTGGGGATTCTGATCTTAAACATAATGTGCCTTCTATTGAAAAACCTCCTGTGCTTGAGCTTAAAGAGTTACCCAAGCACCTTAAGTATGCCTACTTAGGGGAAAATGATTCCTTGCCTGTGATCATTGCTTCTGACCTATCCAACAGTCAAGAGCATGATCTCATTACTACCCTGAGGAGGCATAAGAAGGCAATTGGGTGGCAAATGGCTAATATAAAGGGGATTAGTCCTACCATCTTCATGCATAGAATCAGTCTTGATGAAAATAATAAGAATAGCATTGAAAGGCAGAGGAGACTAAATCCTATCATGAAAGAAGTGGCGAAGAAGAAAATCATCAAGTGGCCATTCAAGTCTAGATGGTCTGGGCCATTCAATTTGATGAAATTATACCCTCATGGAGCTGTGGATCTGTATGATGATGCAAGTGACAAAACCTTCAAGGTTAATGGTCAAAGATTGAAGAAGTACTATGGTGAATCAGTGGTGAGGAGTAAATTCACCACTATGATTAAGGATCCATGACCTTTGAAGGAAGTCAGACTGAGGACTCTTAAACCAAACGCTACTGGGAGGCAGCCCAGGGTTTTTAATCTAATAAATTAGTTGTTTTGTTTGTTTGGTGTTTGTTGCAGGAATTAAAATTTCAGCAAGTTGAAGTTTGAGGGTGTGACAGCAGTTGGTGCAGCAGCATTGCTTCCAGCAACTGATGTTGCAGATGCTGATGTTGAAAGCTCAATGTTCTCACCCTCTAAGAGAACAAGAACCAAGCATGCCCCCAAAAGGAGGAAGATGTTTGTCGTGCCTGAAGATGTGGAGCTGAATGTGGAAGGTGCAACTGCTGATGAAGACGCTGCTGTCAATGCCACTGTGGAATCTGTCTGCAAAAGTGTTGATGATGCTGCAGCAGCTGATGCTGCAGCAATGGAAGCTGCGAAGATGGTTGATTATGAAAAGAGATCAAAGGCTGCGCTGGACTCTGTGCTTGCCCAAAAGAAGGCAAGTGTTTCTGCTGCTGGTCCTGCTGTTGCAGATGCAGGCCCAATGCTGCAGCAATCTGATGCTGCAGCAACAGAAACCACAAAGTCACCAGAGGCCCCTGTGATCAAATCTCCAAGAGTGAAGAGGCCAGTCAGAAGAGGAACAGCAGCAAGGCAGAGCCCAAGAACTAAATGAGGATTCCTTGCACCTTTATCTTTTAAATTCTGTCTTGTTAGTCTTTCAAGTTAAATAAATTTGTTGAATGTGTTGTGTTCGTGTTTGCATTCAATAGTTGTGTTTGTTTGTTTTTATTTCTGTTTTGCTTTAAAATAGGCCTCTCCCTTATATTTCATGAGCAGTGGGGACACTGCAAGGTCTTAAGTGGGGGGGGGGGGGGGGGGGGAGGACCTATGGTCATTGTAATATATCAGTATGCCTAGTTAGTTGAATGAAAGTTTTTAATTTCAGTTGTTAAGTTGAGCAAAACTTAGTGATGTACTGGTGAGAATTGAGTGATTAGTGCCCCTGTTTATGAGTGAACTATATTGCTCCTGTTTTTACACTTTGCATGAAACTTAGGAATGACTTAGTAAGTTAGAAATGATCTGAAGCTAAGCTAGTTGCAGGTAAACTTAGAGACTTGCCAAATTTTTACTAAAAACTTAGGGTAGCATAAGAAACTAAGTTTGGGGGTTCTTTAAGTTATATTAAGGCAAAGCATGAAGGAATGGGTTTAGGTCAAGTGCACATAGTCAATTCGTTGTATTAAGTTGTAAATATGTGTAATTGTTGTCATTGCCCATTGAAAAAAAAAAAGAAGAAGTAATAAGAGAAAAAGAAAAGAGTGAAATAAGCTGCCATTTTGAACTGAGTAGGGAGGCTATTCTGTGGAGACACATTATAGTTTCAGTCAAAAGGATGATAAATGGTAGTTAGGTTGATTGTGAAGTAGGGAGGCCAATTTGTGGTGACACACTTTGGTTTCAGTCGAAATCAGCAATTAGCCTGTGTGAAAAGTGAGGATAGAATAAGGGCAATGCAACATCAATGTCAAGTATTGTGTGTTTTTAAAATTCTGTTCTAGTCTGTATTGCTGCAGCAACTGTTGCTGCAGCATTGAAATTTCAGTTGTAATAAGTGCACTGGCCTAGAATCCTATAATTGCTAAATCAAAGCCCTTTGTCATGCTTATCCCCCCTTTCTGTGCTGAATTGTTAGTCTACCCTTAGTTTTGAAACATCTTTGGCTATCTCAAAAGAAAACCTCTCTAGTCTTTAGTTAAGTGAAGTTTTGAACCTTGCTATGTTTTGAACTGAGTTGAATGCCACACACACACACACTACTGAGCAGGAGTAATTTAGGGAACTTATCATTCAGTGGGTTTGCAAGTTGAGTGGCCAATCTGAAAGTTCTATGCTCAGCTTAATATTCTGCTTTGTGTGCCTTTATGAATAATTCAACTACCTGGTTTGTTGCTGATATTTTGCTTGTCTATGTCAAGTGTCATTGCTTGAGGACAAGCAATGGTTCAAGTTTGGGGGTGTGATAACAATCAAATATGATTGTTATTACCTCTTATTTCAAGCTTAAATCATTGTTAATTCTCAAGCAATTTAGTGATTAATGTTGTAAATATGTTAGTTTAGAATAATTAAAGGTGCAAGCTTAATTATGTTATTAATGGGCACTTTTGTGCCCAATTGTGGTTTAATATGTGTGTTTAATTGCTGCAGCACCTGTGTGGCAGCATTGCCATTTTACGCAACATGAGAGAGAATGTAGCAAGAAACACGGAAATCAAGGCAAGGACAGCTGTCAGCGTGTGTCATGCGTGGGTGTGCGTGCCAATCATCGGTGATGCGTGAATGACCTAGGGTTTTGGGCAAAAAGGACATTGTGCCTTGAAAATGACAAAATGTGCCTCCACCATTTAGGGTTTCTCTCATCCCAAGGCCTTCCCTATATAAAGGCACTCACCCCCAGAATTAGGTTAAGCCGAATTCCTGAGGTATAGACATAGCCTCCAGTTTTTGTGCCTCCATTGTTACTTAGAATCAATTGCTGGGATATTGATTGCTGCAGCAACGTTAGATCTACTTCAACTTCGAAGGAGCTACATTTTGAGAGCTGGAATTGCTTGGTGGATCACCATTGAAGCTGTCTCAGCATCAAGACTTGTAGCTGAACTTCTCTTCTCGGGTTTTAGTATGAAATTCCTACTTCCCTTGATGTTTAGTTTAGTTGTAATGTTGTGTAAGCTCAATATGAGCTAAACCTCTGTAGTTGGGATGCTATTATGAATTTAATGAAGTTAATTTGTTCTTAATGCTTGTGTTATTGTGTTGAGCACTTTATCTTGTGTGTTTTTACTATTTCCATCTTAGATTAGGATTGGCCGTCTAATCTAAGTAGATATACATTCACAGACATGGTTTGTATATATATCTCACAAGATAACATGGTATGTTGCACTATAGACATATAGTTGTTCCTTGCTTGAGTCCTAGACATAGGAGAGGCATAAGCCATGAGGTAAAACACTTAGGTGTAATGCTGCTTGTTCTCCAGTAGCCTAGGGAAATAATCTCTTCCAAATTAGACATAATTTGGGGCGACTAAAGCCTAGTGTTAAGCATTAGACATAATGCGCAATTGCGGCAGCACCTAGTGCTGCAGCACTTAACATAGCATTTTGAGCATTTTAATGGATTTATTGAAATATTGCATCTCAACTTGTCCCAAGTCTGATTTCCACTACCCTAATACCTTTTTAGTTGTTTGTTACTTGTTACCCAACCAATTGTGTGTCATTTACTTTTGTTACTAAAATCACTAATTGTTACTTTGATTAAACTCTTGTTTGGCAAATTAATCCTCGTGGGAACGATCTCTACTTTCATTATATTACTTGTTACGATTGTGTACACTTGCACAAAAGAACGTTCACGTTTTCAAGCAACAAGTTTTTGGCGCCGTTGCCGGGGATTAAATTGATTAAACACTGTTTAATTAATTGGCAATTTAGTGATTTCTTTTGTTGCTAATTCTGGTGCTCTGTTTTTGGTTGTTCCAGTAAGTTAATTGCTGCAGCAACTGTTGCTGCAGCATATGTACAGACGCAGATCACCAGAATATCAACTTCATTTTGAGATAGAAAGACTGTTTAGAGCTTTGAGAAGGGGACACGACCATTCTGGTCTCATTTCTTTGGGAAGAGCTGTCAATATGGCTACACCACCACCTTCTAATCATGGAAACACACCACCTCCTAGCAACCATGGTTCTGACAGACATACTATAGTTGCCACTGAGCAACCTGAACATGTGAGACAAGTTTTGAATGAAACAGTCATTGGCATGGCTAATGACAGGGACAGACCTATGAGGGATTATGCAATTTTTGACCCTCACACTATGCAAACTAGCATAGTGAGGTCTGAACTTGCCACAAATCATTTTGAATTCAAGCCAATGATGTTTCAAATGCTTCAAATAATAGGGCAATTTGGTGGAGGACCTACTGAGGACCCACATTTGCATTTAAAACAATTTGTGGAAGTTTGTAGTAATTTCATTCTCCCTGGTGTAAGTGATGATGCCTTTAAACTTAAACTTTTTCCTTATTCCTTGAAGGATAGAGCTAAGGTTTGGTTAAATTCCTTGGAACCTAACTCTATCACTACTTGGAATGAGATGGCTGAAAAATTTATGACAAAATATTTTCCACCTATCAAGAATGCCAGGATGAGAACTGAAATTACATCTTTTAGACAAACTGAATTTGAAACATAGTTTGAAGCATGGGAAAGATTCAAAGAATTGTTAAGAAAATGTCCACATAATGGGTTGCCTGTGGTTGTTCAAATGGAAACTTTTTACAATGGGTTGGAACCTCAAACTAGACTGATGTTGGATGCTTCTTCTGGAGGAGTCTTACTGAATGGCTCTTACCAAGATGCTTATGATCTTATTGAAACTATTGCTGCAAATAGCTATCAATGGCCAACAGCCAGGGTTAGTGCTCAAAAGAAAGTTGCTGGTATGCATGAAGTGAGTGAAGTTACTGCTTTATCTGCTCAGGTTGCAGCTTTGTCCAACATGATCAAAAATATGAGTGCAACACTTGCTGCAGCAACACTTGCTGCAGCAACTGAATCTGTACCAGAAACTAAGGTAGCTGCAATTGAACAAGTACCAGTGGGTTCCACCAGTTGTGTGTACTGTGGAGGAGGCCATGTATTTGAAGAATGCCCTGCAAACCCTATTTCAGTCAACTATATTGGGTATGACAATAACAATAATCCTTATTCTCGTACCTACAATCCTGGTTGGAAGAATCATCCCAATTTGAAGTGGAGCAACAATGATAATACTGTTACACAACCAGGACAACCTACTCCATCCAAGGCAAAAGAAGAAAGCTCTATGGAAACTATGCTGAAGGCCTTCATGAATGAAACTAAAATTCAGTGTCAAACCCAAGGAGCTGCAATCAAGAACTTGGAGAATCAACTTGGTCAAATAGCCACTGCCCTGACCCAAAGACCTAGTGGAGCATTACCATCCACTACTGAACCATCATCATCATCAAAGGGGAAGGAACAAGTCAAGGCTATATCTCTAAGGAGTGGGAAGTACTTGAAGGGACCATCTACTAATCCTAGTGATGGAGCCACTACAAAAGAAAAAAATCAAAAAAATGAGAAACAAAAAGCAACAGATGCTGTCACAGCTGATGCTGCCGCATCTGGTGCTGCAGCACCAGTTCCATCACCAGTTGCTGATCAAGCTTATCCACCTCCTCCTTTTCCTCAAAGGTTGAAGCAGGCTCAGCAAAACAAGCAATTTGGCAAATTTTTAGAGGTACTAAAACAACTTCACACCAATGTTCCTCTAGTAGAAGCACTTCAACAAATGCCCAACTATGCAAAGTTCATGAAGGATGTGCTTTCTAAGAGGAAAAGACTTGGAGAATTTGAAACAGTAGCTATGTCAGAGGAGTGTAGTATGATCATGCAAAGCAAGCTTCCAAGCAAGTTGAAGGATCCAGGCAGTTTCACTATTCCATGTTCAATTGGTAAAAACTATAATAGCAGAGCTCTTTGTGACTTAGGTGCAAGCATCAATTTGATGCCTAAGTCTGTTTTCACTCAGCTGGGTATAGGGGTTGCCAGACCTACAACTGTTACTCTCCAACTTGCTGATGGATCTATTGCATATCCAGAAGGAATCATTGAAGATGTCTTAATGAAGGTAGATAAATTTGTATTTCCTGCTGACTTTGTGATTTTAGATTTTGATGCAGATAAGGAAGTGCCTATAATTCTTGGAAGACCTTTCTTAGCTACTGGCAAGACTCTAATTGATGTGCAAAAAGGAGAATTGACTATGAGAGTCAATGATCAAGAGATCAAGTTCAAAGTGATGAATGCTCTCAAATTTCCTGATCAAGGAACTGAGGAGTGTTCCTTTGTGATGTCTCTTGATTCTGCGGTTCAGGAACACTTCCACAAGCAGAATGATCATTTGGTGAAAGCTCTTGATGAGATTGATAAAAGTGAACTTGTGGAAGAAGGTATGGTGCACAAGGAGGCCATTGTGAAGGAAATCTGGAGTAGGCAATATGAGTCCCTTGAGCTTGGGGATTCTGATCTTAAACATAATGTGCCTTCTATTGAAAAACCTCCTGTGCTTGAGCTTAAAGAGTTACCCAAGCACCTTAAGTATGCCTACTTAGGGGAAAATGATTCCTTGCCTGTGATCATTGCTTCTGACCTATCCAACAGTCAAGAGCATGATCTCATTACTACCCTGAGGAGGCATAAGAAGGCAATTGGGTGGCAAATGGCTAATATAAAGGGGATTAGTCCTACCATCTTCATGCATAGAATCAGTCTTGATGAAAATAATAAGAATAGCATTGAAGGGCAGAGGAGACTAAATCCTATCATGAAAGAAGTGGCGAAGAAGAAAATCATCAAGTGGCCATTCAAGTCTAGATGGTCTGGGCCATTCAATTTGATGAAATTATACCCTCATGGAGCTGTGGATCTGTATGATGATGCAAGTGACAAAACCTTCAAGGTTAATGGTCAAAGATTGAAGAAGTACTATGGTGAACCAGTGGTGAGGAGTAAATTCACCACTATGATTAAGGATCCATGACCTTTGAAGGAAGTCAGACTGAGGACTCTTAAACCAAGCGCTACTGGGAGGCAGCCCAGGGTTTTTAATCTAATAAATTAGTTGTTTTGTTTGTTTGGTGTTTGTTGCAGGAATTAAAATTTCAGCAAGTTGAAGTTTGAGGGTGTGATAGCAGTTGGTGCAGCAGCATTGCTTCCAGCAACTGATGTTGCAGATGCTGATGTTGAAAGCTCAATGTTCTCACCCTCTAAGAGAACAAGAACCAAGCATGCCCCCAAAAGGAGGAAGATGTTTGTCGTGCCTGAAGATGTGGAGCTGAATGTGGAAGGTGCAACTGCTGATGAAGACGCTGCTGTCAATGCCACTGTGGAATCTGTCTGCAAAAGTGTTGATGATGCTGCAGCAGCTGATGCTGCAGCAATGGAAGCTGCGAAGATGGTTGATTATGAAAAGAGATCAAAGGCTGCGCTGGACTCTGTGCTTGCCCAAAAGAAGGCAAGTGTTTCTGCTGCTGGTCCTGCTGTTGCAGATGCAGGCCCAATGCTGCAGCAATCTGATGCTGCAGCAACAGAAACCACAAAGTCACCAGAGGCCCCTGTGATCAAATCTCCAAGAGTGAAGAGGCCAGTCAGAAGAGGAACAGCAGCAAGGCAGAGCCCAAGAACTAAATGAGGATTCCTTGCACCTTTATCTTTTAAATTCTGTCTTGTTAGTCTTTCAAGTTAAATAAATTTGTTGAATGTGTTGTGTTCGTGTTTGCATTCAATAGTTGTGTTTGTTTGTTTTTATTTCTGTTTTGCTTTAAAATAGGCCTCTCCCTTATATTTCATGAGCAGTGGGGACACTGCAAGGTCTTAAGTGGGGGGGGCGGGGGGGGGGGGGGGGGGGGGGGGGTGGGGGGGTGGGGGGGAGGACCTATGGTCATTGTAATATATCAGTATGCCTAGTTAGTTGAATGAAAGTTTTTAATTTCAGTTGTTAAGTTGAGCAAAACTTAGTGATGTACTGGTGAGAATTGAGTGATTAGTGCCCCTGTTTATGAGTGAACTATATTGCTCCTGTTTTTACACTTTGCATGAAACTTAGGAATGACTTAGTAAGTTAGAAATGATCTGAAGCTAAGCTAGTTGCAGGTAAACTTAGAGACTTGCCAAATTTTTACTAAAAACTTAGGGTAGCATAAGAAACTAAGTTTGGGGGTTCTTTAAGTTATATTAAGGCAAAGCATGAAGGAATGGGTTTAGGTCAAGTGCACATAGTCAATTCGTTGTATTAAGTTGTAAATATGTGTAATTGTTGTCATTGCCCATTGAAAAAAAAAAAGAAGAAGTAATAAGAGAAAAAGAAAAGAGTGAAATAAGCTGCCATTTTGAACTGAGTAGGGAGGCTATTCTGTGGAGACACATTATAGTTTCAGTCAAAAGGATGATAAATGGTAGTTAGGTTGATTGTGAAGTAGGGAGGCCAATTTGTGGTGACACACTTTGGTTTCAGTCGAAATCAGCAGTTAGCCTGTGTGAAAAGTGAGGATAGAATAAGGGCAATGCAACATCAATGTCAAGTATTGTGTGTTTTTAAAATTCTGTTCTAGTCTGTATTGCTGCAGCAACTGTTGCTGCAGCATTGAAATTTCAGTTGTAATAAGTGCACTGGCCTAGAATCCTATAATTGCTAAATCAAAGCCCTTTGTCATGCTTATCCCCCCTTTCTGTGCTGAATTGTTAGTCTACCCTTAGTTTTGAAACATCTTTGGCTATCTCAAAAGAAAACCTCTCTAGTCTTTAGTTAAGTGAAGTTTTGAACCTTGCTATGTTTTGAACTGAGTTGAATGCCACACACACACACACTACTGAGCAGGAGTAATTTAGGGAACTTATCATTCAGTGGGTTTGCAAGTTGAGTGGCCAATCTGAAAGTTCTATGCTCAGCTTAATATTCTGCTTTGTGTGCCTTTATGAATAATTCAACTACCTGGTTTGTTGCTGATATTTTGCTTGTCTATGTCAAGTGTCATTGCTTGAGGACAAGCAATGGTTCAAGTTTGGGGGTGTGATAACAATCAAATATGATTGTTATTACCTCTTATTTCAAGCTTAAATCATTGTTAATTCTCAAGCAATTTAGTGATTAATGTTGTAAATATGTTAGTTTAGAATAATTAAAGGTGCAAGCTTAATTATGTTATTAATGGGCACTTTTGTGCCCAATTGTGGTTTAATATGTGTGTTTAATTGCTGCAGCACCTGTGTGGCAGCATTGCCATTTTACGCAACATGAGAGAGAATGTAGCAAGAAACACGGAAATCAAGGCAAGGACAGCTGTCAGCGTGTGTCATGCGTGGGTGTGCGTGCCAATCATCGGTGATGCGTGAATGACCTAGGGTTTTGGGTAAAAAGGACATTGTGCCTTGAAAAGGACAAAATGTGCCTCCACCATTTAGGGTTTCTCTCATCCCAAGGCCTTCCCTATATAAAGGCACTCACCCCCAGAATTAGGTTAAGCCGAATTCTTGAGGTATAGACATAGCCTCCAGTTTTTGTGCCTCCATTGTTACTTAGAATCAATTGCTGGGATATTGATTGCTGCAGCAACGTTAGATCTACTTCAACTTCGAAGGAGCTACATTTTGAGAGCTGGAATTGCTTGGTGGATCACCTTTGAAGCTGTCTCAGCATCAAGACTTGTAGCTGAACTTCTCTTCTCGGGTTTTAGTATGAAATTCCTACTTCCCTTGATGTTTAGTTTAGTTGTAATGTTGTGTAAGCTCAATATGAGCTAAACCTCTGTAGTTGGGATGCTATTATGAATTTAATGAAGTTAATTTGTTCTTAATGCTTGTGTTATTGTGTTGAGCACTTTATCTTGTGTGTTTTTACTATTTCCATCTTAGATTAGGATTGGCCGTCTAATCTAAGTAGATATACATTCACAGACATGGTTTGTATATATATCTCACAAGATAACATGGTATGTTGCACTATAGACATATAGTTGTTCCTTGCTTGAGTCCTAGACATAGGAGAGGCATAAGCCATGAGGTAAAACACTTAGGTGTAATGCTGCTTGTTCTCCAGTAGCCTAGGGAAATAATCTCTTCCGAATTAGACATAATTTGGGGCGACTAAAGCCTAGTGTTAAGCATTAGACATAATGCGCAATTGCGGCAGCACCTAGTGCTGCAGCACTTAACATAGCATTTTGAGCATTTTAATGGATTTATTGAAATATTGCATCTCAACTTGTCCCAAGTCTGATTTCCACTACCCTAATACCTTTTTAGTTGTTTGTTACTTGTTACCCAACCAATTGTGTGTCATTTACTTTTGTTACTAAAATCACTAATTGTTACTTTGATTAAACTCTTGTTTGGCAAATTAATCCTCGTGGGAACGATCTCTACTTTCATTATATTACTTGTTACGATTGTGTATACTTGCACAAAAGAACGTTCACGTTTTCAAGCAACAGCGGGTGTCCCCCCCGAGCCGATCCTGAGACCGGTCATCACTCAGGTGGCCGAACCTCAGCCAACCCCAGAAGGATTCGTACAAGACCTTCCAGACTCCACTCAAGCACAAATTCAAACTCCACTTTTTGTCCCGGCCGATGCTGTTCAACAGCTCGTCCTACTGCTGAACCGACATGAAGTGGCGAACCAAGAAAGGAGTTACCGATTTACGGATCTGAAAGGACAGGTGGAGGAGCTCTGGGCTCGGAATCTTCCAGATCAGGTCTCACCCGACCCGGATTCCCCGAAAGAAGAAATCCGACCTGAAAGCGGCACCGATCTCCACCCAGAAGACGACATTACCATCGCTCTCCTCCTCATCGTCTCGGAAGAAATGGTTCTTGTTCGCCTCCAGCCGGATTGTACGTCGGAAGGGAAGAGGCTGATTATTCACCTCGAGTTCATTCTTCTCTGGCATCTTCTTCTCCTATACAACGATCGAGGAGTAGAGAATATTCACCTCGAGGATATCGCCCTCATGACCGTAGGTACCCGGATACTAACCATCAGTACCGATCTCCGCCACGGGCTCAAACGACCAAGCGCAAAGGCCCTTTTACGGAAAAAGATCGACCGCTACCCGGTACCCAGATATCTCGAAAAACCACCAGAAGGCTTGAAGACCTATGACGGGACAGGCGACCCAGACAGACATTTAAGTTATTTTGACACAGTGATGCAGTATCGAAACGTTCCCGTAGAGATGAAATGCCGAATTTTCCCCCTAACGTTGGAAAAAATAGCCTCAGAATGGTTTGAGACCCTCAAATCAAACACAATCTCCTCTTGGGACCACCTGGCCAAATTATTCTCAGCTAATTTTTCCCATTCCAAAAACAAACAAAAAAACAAAAATGTCTTAGCGTCCATCATCCAAGAAAATTCTGAATCTTTAAGGGTATGTTTGGGAGGGGGTTTTGCGAGGGGAAGGGAGGGGAGGGCTTGAAAAAGATTTGTCTATATTTTAATATGTGTTTGAGATTTTAAAAAATTAAAAGAACAAGTTGGTAGATATCAATATGACCTTTGTAATCACATTTGATTTATGTTTAGAGACATTTTATAGCTTCCTCAATTTAGAATTGAAAAATACGCCCTCCCCTCCCAAAACCCCTCCCAAACATACCCTAAGAGAATATATAGAAAGATTTAACAAGGAAGCAGTTCAAGTTCGGAACCTCGATGATGCCTTCCGAGTTTACTTCATGGGGATGAGGCTGCGCCCCGGAAGCCCGTTCAAAAAACACATAAACACTTGGGAGCCAGAGAACCTCCAAGATTTCCTCCAGCTATCCCAATGCTTTATCAATGAAGAAGAAAGTGCCATGACCGGTTAAAAACCACCACTGACCGGACCATCTAGACCCCAAAATGAAAGAGATCAAAAGAACGACGGCCGAGGCAACAAGGACCCCCAACCTCGGAACCGTCATCAATTTTATACCGAGCTTAATGTCACTCAGGCTCAACTTTTAGGTGAATGCTGGAACACGTAATTTAGAGACGAAAAATTCCCAAAACCACTCACCCACAGACCAGGCCAACGTTCTAATAAATACTGCCGCTATCATCGGATTAACGGTCATGACACCAACCACTGCAACGCCTTGAAAGATGACATTGAGGATATCATTAAAAGGGGGAAACTAGCCAGCTATGTAAACAAACCTGGGCGTCAAGCTGGCGAGATTAAAGAAGAACGGGAGCAGGAACCCAAAGTAAGGGGGAAAATCAAAACTGAATCCGACGACGACGAGCTTGATTCGAGGAAATCAAAAGGACTGTCGGTAATGATGATGATCGCAGGAGGTTTTTCCCACGAAGAATCCGGGAAAACAATGAAACGAAAATGGAAAGAGTTACTCAATGTAGCCTCCACCTCGGTCGCACAAACACCTTCAAACCGACCTCCTTTATCTTTTAGTGATGAAGACCTTCTAGATGGGAAGCCCAACAAACACGTACCACTCCTTGTCACGGCAGTAATCGCCAATAAGGAGATTAGAAGGATTTTGGTCGATCAGGGAAGTTCTTCCGACATCATCTTTCTCGCCCTCGTGGAAAGAATGGGAATCGATAAAGAAGACATCGCTCCTTACCGAGGATCCGCACTATCAGGATTCAATGGATCTCGAACTAAACCTCTTGGACACCTAAAACTGATGGTTTCCTATGGTGAAGAACCCTTGGTAAGGATCGTCAAAACAAAATTCCTCATCCTACCATGTGAATCAATCTACAACTGTATCATTGGAAGACCGACTTTGGGAAGGCTCTGAGCAGTAACCTCCACCACTCACTTAAAAATAAAATTCCACTCCCTCTGCAACAAGGTGATCACCTTGAACTCGGATCTTGAATCCGCCTCAAGATGTTTCTTCCTATGGACAAAAGCAGAGAAAAAGGCTCAAGATAAGGAAGGGGTTCCACCTGTGATAACCAAAAAAAGAAAAAGTTACAAGAAGATCCGCCGAAATCAACTTAACTGATTTGGATGCAAGATACGACCCAGACAGCTCGGAAGGGGAAGATGATGATGAGTTGGCCAAAGAACTCAAAAAGAAAATGAGAAGACCCGAGCCAGATGGGGAATCCATCGAAATACAGCTCGGAGACGACCCTACGAGAACGATAAAAATTGGAGCGGACCTATCCGAAGAGGTAAAAATCAAACTCACTCAGTGTTTAAAAGATCATGCTGATCTTTTTGCTTGGTCGGCAAAAGACAAGCCCGGAATCCCGGCAGAAGTCGCATGTCACCAGCTCGCCGTTAATCCGGAAGCAAAATGGGTCGCCCAAAGGAGACGAGCGCAGAGTGGAGAGAAGGCTGTGGCCACCGCAAAAACTGTTGAAGATTTGATCAAAGCAAACTTCATAACAGAGGTCAAATACACGACTTGGCTGTCAAACCCAGTACTAGTTAAAAAGAGCAACGGTAAATGGCGTATGTGCATCGATTATACCTACCTAAACAAAGTCTGTCCGAAAGACGCCTTTCTTGTCCCAAGTATTGATCGCCTCATCGATAATGCCTCGGGTTTTCGCCTACTTTCTTTTATGGACGCATATTCCGGTTACAATCAGATTGCCATGTTTCCTCCCGATCAAGAAAAAACCGCATTCATGACGGACCAAGGTAACTTCGCCTACCGAGTTATGCCCTTCGGTTTAAAAAATGCCAGCGCCACTTATCAGAGAATGATGAACAAAGTATTCCAAAGACAGATAGGCAAGACTGTTGAAGTCTATCTTGACGACATGATTGCAAAAAGTGAACAGGAAAACACCCACGTAAAAGACCTTCGAGAAATTTTCGCAGAAATCAGGAAAAGCAGCATGAGACTAAATCCGGAAAAATGCACTTTTGGTGTCCGAGCTGGAAAGTTCCTCGGTTTCTACTTAACAGAGAGGGGAATTGAAGCAAACCCAGACAAATTTCGATTCGTGACTCAAAATGCGAATTCCGACTTCCAAAAGGGAGGTCCAAAAACTCAACGGTATGATCGCCGCTTTATCCCGATTCCTATCAAATGCGGCATTTAAATCTCTCCCATTATTCAAACTTTTGAAGAAAGAATAGAAGGAGGGAGAAGAAGAATTCAACTGGACAAACGAGCAAGACGCCGTACTCATCTAGGAAACACAGACCGGTCAAAGTCCCATTTACTTTGTAAGCAAAGCTCTCCAGGGACCCGAATGCAGGTATCAGCAAATAGAAAAGATCGCCCTAGCCTTAGTCGTCGCAGCTCGACGCCTCCGACCATATTTTGTGGCGCACCAGATAGTCATACGCACCAACTATCCAATAAGGCAGATTCTACACCAACCCGACCTTGCCAGAAGAATGATTAAATGGGCAGCAGAGCTCTCCGAGTTTGGAATCAAGTACGAGTCTCGTACGACAATGAAGGCCCAAGTTCTAACAATCATTGAAGTCTCCCTTACCTTCACTTTCCAAACAACTAACAATCAATCAGAATACGAAGCTTGCATCGTAGGTCTACGATTGGCAATTGACCTACGAGTCACTCAGGTCAATCTTTACACAGATTCACTCTTGGTCGTTTCACAAATAAACAATCAATTTGAGACCAAAGATCCGACCCTGCAGAAATACCAACTTCGAATACAAGAGTTACTCGCACAATTCAAAACAGCCGAGGTAAAGCACGTCCCCAGAGCCGAGAATCAGATGGCGGATATCCTATCAAAACTCGCCAGCACCAAGGTCCTCGGTAATCACCGGACGATCATCCAAGAATTACTCAGAAGACCTAGTATCTTTCTTGATCCGGCTTGTATTTCTACAATTTGTTCCATTGAGGAGAGCCAAAGTTGGATCACTCCAATATTGGAGTACATCAAAACAGGAACCGAGCCTCTTGACTCGGTTGAAGCGAAAATCGTCAGAAGAAAAGCCTCGGCCTTCTCAGTCATAGATAATACGTTATACAGAAGGAGCCTCTCCTCACCATTATTAAAATGCATCGAAGGGGAGCAAGTGCATTCCGTCTTAGCCGAAATTCATGAAGGAATATGTGGACAACATCTTGGCGCCCGTTCCCTAGCTCGAAAGGCCCTACGCACAGGATATTATTGGCCGACCATGGAAGGCGATGCTAAGAACCACGTGAAGAAGTGCAAAAAATGCCAAATCCACGCCAATGTTTACATCGCCCCACCAACCGAGCTCCGAAGTCTATCCTCGACATGGCCCTTTGCACAATGGGGAATAGATCTCCTAGGTCCATTCTCAACTACTCCAGGCCAAAACAAATTTCTCATAGTAGCAGTTGATTATTTTACCAAATGGATTGAAGCAGAACCCTTAGCCACTATCACTGCAAGGAACTGCATAAGATTTTTCAAAAAGAACATCATGAGTAGATTCGGGATCCCGAAATAGTCATTATTGATAATGGAACTCAGTTCGCCGACAAAGGTTTCAGGAAAATGATGTCCGACTTTAAAATCAAGCATCATTTCACGTCAGTAGAGCACCCCGCAAACTAACGGTCAAGTAGAAGCAGCCAACAAGATACTCCTTAATGGTTTGAGAAAACAACTGGACGACGCTAAAGGAAATTGGGTAGAAGAACTTCCATATGTTCTCTGGGCCTACAAGACCACCCCTCAAAGCTCTACGGGACAAACGCCGTTCCGGCTCTCTTATGGCAGCGAGGCGGTCATCCCAGTGGAAGTCGGCGAGTTAAGTTGGAGAGCAACGAATCCCAAAACTCCAACTGAAAACTACCAAGCTTTGAAAGAAGACCTCGATCTCATCGACGAAGTTCAAGGACGAGCCACGCTTCGAGAAGCCATCATCAAACAAAGGGTTGCGACCCGATACAATGCCAAGGTCGTCCCCAGAGATTTTGAACCCGGCGACTTAGTCCTTCGAAGAGCCAACGTGGCTTTGAAAAATGCTTCACAGGGAAAGTTAGCACCCAATTGGAAAGGACCTTACCGTGTTAAAAGTAAGACCGGTACGGGGGCTTTCAAATTGGAAACACTTGGCAGAAAGGAGATCCTCCGAACTTGGAACGCCACAAAGTTGAAGAGCTATTACATTTAAGGACACGACTGTTTTGCGTGTGCCAATTTTGTGTAACAGTAGTTCCTACCACTATAAATCTACGAACTCCTTCAGAATAACTACGTAGACCGATCTTACAAGATCTCCATACGTGACCAAAGCAGTCACAACCCTTAGGGGCGAGTTCAATCCGGGCCGAGTCTTTGTAAACTGCTCCAAAGGTTCGAAAGGTCCTTTAAGGATTTTTCCTCAAATCGATCATTGGCCTTAGTAGCCAAGAACCCTAATGGACGAGTTAAATCTGGGCCGAGTTCTGGTAAACTATCCTTAGGCCCGATCTTACGAGATCTCCATACGTGACCAAAGCAGTCACAACCCTTAGGGGCGAGTTCAATCTGGGCCGAGTCCCGGTAAACTGCTCCAAAGGTTCGAAAGGTCCTTTAAGGATTTTTCCTTAAATCGATCATTAGCCTTAGTAGCCAAGAACCCTAATGGACGAGTTAAATCTGGGTCGAGTCCTGGTAAACTGTCCTTAGGCTACGAGATTTCTCAACAGGTCCTCTCGAATCGTTTGACAGCTCCTCTCAAACCTTTTTAATAACGACGTTCCACACTTATCTTTTTTGATCCTATAAAAAATTATAAGGTACGAACTAACTCTCGGTAGTACCTGCGTTCCACACTTATCTTTTTTATCCTATCAAAAATTATAAGGTACAAACTAACTCTCGGAAGAGAATCAAAAGCCGGTCAAGACTATGTAAAATAACAATTACGGCCATTCAAGTAATCAAGTTTACATAAAGAAAATTAAATTCATTACAACCATCTCGAATATGGCTGAGGCCTCAAGTTTTATAAATGAAGATTAAAATTAATACGACTTGACAAAGTTCCGAGCTTATGCATGATTCTCTGTATAAACCCGGAACTCTTACAAAACTGGATCTGGAAATGAATTAGGCAGACTTGGGGTAAACCACGGTCTTCACATTGGTCTTGATGTCGACTTTCAAAATCTAATCACCCTCAATCTCATGTTCCACGTTCAGAACGGTCTTGTCAAGAGTGAGGGAAGGATACACAAGCGCGATCTGAATGAGTGCGAGATCAAAACCATCCCCCGCCATTTCAAGAGCAAGATCAGCTGCTGTCTGCGCTTCCTTCTTAGACTTCGCCAGTTCAGCACCGACTTGACCGAGCTCTTTCTCCAACGCCGCATGACGATCTTCCGAGGTTGAACTAGTCTCGGTTTTATTCTCCTCAAATTTCCGCAAAGACTTTATCAGCTCTTGAGTCCGACCCTCCAGCTTTCGTATTGTTTCCTCATCCTTCTTTTTCTCATCCTCAAGCTCTCTGATCCGATCGTTCAGCTGCTTAATACGAGCGTTATCATCCTCGACTTGCATCTTAGCAGAATTATGGGACTTTTCAAGATCGTCCGCATAAGCCTTCAGCATCTTCAAGTCACTAAGAGTATTGCCAAGGACTTTGTTCTTTTCGGTCAACTCTTTCAGGGCATTAAACAGCTTAGCATGCTCGGTAGTTACCAACTCTGTAACGAGAAAAAATGAGCAAAAATTGAAGTCAAAAACGTAGGTAACAATATAATAAACGAGCTATTAAAAGAACGACCTTACCTTCATGACGACGTTCCAACTCCGCCTTCTGCAACTTGGTAACATCAGCCAAATGAACAAAAAGCTTCACAGCCGCACTAACAGGATCGGTTAAGTATTCCTCCAGGTTTTTCTCCATAAAAGTCATATCCACAGGAACATGGGTTACTTTCTTAGAAGATTTATGCTTCCTGGAAGACTTAGAATCGCCTTGTATCACCCCTTTCTTCTTTTTATCCTCGACTTGCTGGGCTACTTTTGGCTGCTTAGTAGAAGTTTCCTCATCAACTGGTTTTCTCTTGCGGAATTGAAGATCGCCCCCAGGATTTTCCAGGTTTTCCTCATGGACGGTCCTAATGGGGGAAACATGAATGGCAGCATAAGGTCGGGAACACTTTGCAAAACCCCTTGATTTGCAGACTCGCCTTCCACAGCACCCAGGTTCTGCAGCGCCATTCTTTTCATCATAGCAATCCTATTCCCTGCCGTAGTATCTAAAAACAAAAAGCAACAGGACGAGTCAATATACTTGACAAAAGATAAAGTGAAGAAAGATAAATCATATCTTAAAATATTCAAAGACGACCCTACCTAGAACCCTTATAACCTTTGTTTTGGTGGCACACTTAACCATACGATCGGCATGAATACCTCGGTATTTATGTTTGGTATAAGGAACTTGGGCGGAGATAAACAACAATATATCTCGGGTCAGAATGTCGGCACGACACAGGTGAGACTCACCAATATGGTAAGATCCTGGAGATCGGTTATAATGTCCAAGACCCCACCCTATAGGAAACTTGGTAGACTCCAAGGTACGCCCATCCTGGCCGAACTTCCCCACATGGTCAATTGCTTCACCATTAACTGGTTCCACGAAATAGAAGAGCTCTTTCCATCTCCCCTTCAGCGAATCTGAATAAGCCCGGAAAACCTTAGCACCTCTTCTAGACCGAAGGCTCACGTGCTCTGGAGCATTCCCTTCATCACCTTTTTCATAATTCCTGTTTACCTCGAACAAATGAAAACACAGGTCGGCTGACACTGGACGATCAAGCGCGAGGCACATCAATTCAAATGCTCGGAGAAATGCCCAACCGTTGGGATGAAGCTGTGATGGTGCCAAATCCAATCTCGCCAAGAGAGTTTGTTGAAGGTTAGTAAAAGGAGGTCAGATGTGCATATCTGACACCAGCACATCATACATGACAAATTTCAAAGACCCTGGCCATGTCGCAGCATGTTCATCCGATTTCATACCTTCAACGTTCCAAAGCCGACCCCGAATGGATAATTTGTTTACAATAACACTCATATCCTCTCCAACTTTGTAAAGAGACTTGGTTTCGGTAACAGAAGATGCAACCCAGTTGAGAATACGAGGAACGTTCACATCATAAGGCATAGGAAGATCGATTCTTCCAGGACCGGTACTGGAGTAACCGTTGGTCAAAGCAATAGAACGATCACCATGATCGGCATCTCCGTTCTCTCCAACCTCATCATTCCTTTCTTGCGAATAGTCCTGCCAATCCTCAGCTCCTTCGACAGATCTTTTGCCTTTATCAACCTCGGGCTCTGTGTGCCTTTCTTCCCCTGTCTCGGTAGTTGACTCGAAATCCGACTCTGAACTTTCCACATCCTGGGTATTTGACGACCCTTGTTCATCATCGGATTGATTTTTTTCAGAAGAATCCGACTCCACCATAACCACATCGGCCTGGTTATCTTTCACGCTGACAATTACCACGTCCTCAGAAGATTGCTTTCCACCATCAGGTTCGTTAATAATATCCTTAGGGGAATGACGATTGACCTCAAGATCATCCTCCGCTTGTTCGCTGTTTGGAGCAGAATCAAGATGATCTCGGACTTCGGGAATAACGGGGACGCCTTTAGAACGACGACCTTCAACACTCTCTCCCCCAAAATCCATCACCTTTGCTAATCGCGGGGGCTGCTGCGAAATTTGCCTACGGGTTTGTTTGGTAACCGCCAGTTTAAATACCTGCAGGAATGGGGGCATAGGGAAGTCAGGACTAACAACCTAACGGGTCCATACCGAGTTTGAAATCCAACCTGACGACCCCCACCCTGGAACGAATAAACAAATAGGGGTCAAGTACAACTTAAAAAGAGACGGGGACGAGACTACTTGAGAAATCAAAAAGAACAGCAAAACAGTTAAAGAAGAATTAGAACTAACCTCGCCGAAAAGAAGCTTTTGCCGATATTCTCTTGCGAAACTCAAGCACTTGAACCCACTGGAACGGAGAAACTCTAGCCACGATCTCCCAAATCAACGAGCTCAAGATCGGAAACTAAGATCGGTATGCAAACCAAATTGACAATCAGGAATAAATGAAAGGAGCTGAACCCCTATTTATAGTGGGCCTTAGAGGGCTGGATTGGGCCTAAAAACGAATCGACGCATCCCGTCAATAATCTTCAAAGCACGCACACACCTACCAAAGCGTCACCATCATTAGCCACCATTGGGAAACGTGTTCTGACAGGTGCAATAAATGCAAAGCGCGAAAAACTAAACGTCACCTTTAAAGATATTACCACGGTCAAATCACTGTTACAAATCAGGCTCAACTTCGGTAAAATCTTCATCGGTGAGCCCCTTATTTATCAAACGTCGGACGGTTAAGATCGCCTGCCCATCTCACCACGACATCCGGAGTTATAGCTCGTCCAGAGGTCGTAAAAACACATCATAAGCTCGTTATCAAGTCAAGATCGCCTCTTAGACGACCAGACTTGGGGGCAACTGTTATGGTGAGTCTTTTAAACCATATACACCCCCTTCTTTCGCATCTATTCACACCCCACAAAGGCCCAACATCAAAGGGCCCAATCCAAACATCAAGGGCTCAAATCGAACATCAAGATCGGACGGTCCTAATTCGTTGAAGCAAACCCCACCACACTCTATAAAAGCAACATTCATTGCCTCATTAATGGTAAGCATTCTCACATTTAGTACTTTGCTAAGACTACTCCACTAACTTTAGCATCGGAGTGACCTTGCAGGTACAACAACAGCTAGGATCGGATACGGTCATTGACTAAGGACATCAACCACTAACTACCTCGGACCACCCTTCAAGGTCGGAAGTACAGTGGTCAACAATTATATATCTATATATATAGAAAACCAAGCTTGATAATCATTCATAAAAACGGTCGCATAATTATATCATATTATATTTTAATAAATTTCAAACGGTAATGATAAAAGGACATCAATAGCTATTGTAAACCGAAAATAGTTTTAATCAATTCAATAGCTATTAAACACTTCATTTCAACGTTATTCTTCTTTTTCTCAACGTTATAATCCAAGATGTTAATAGCCAGTAAAGAATAATAAGTTTCAAAAGTAAGTTATAGGAGTATAGAAACATAGAGTCAAAACCAATTGATTTGGAACTTATAGTTCAAAAATACGTATGGCTCTAAAATTAATATAATAATAAAATTAATGTTATCTTTAAATAAAACACACAACAAGAATTCTCCTAGCAGAAACTTTTTCCTTTTTGCTGAGGAATTCTTTAGAAGAATTTTGTATAGCCAGCACGTTTTATGCAACGGGTCTAGCATAGGGGTATCTCAAGGAACATATGAGGATCCTAAACAACTCATTTTGAGATTCTAAAGTATTCCTCGTATATTATGTGTAAGGCCTAGCACAATTGGTTTTTAGGCCGATAATTTTCCGTTGTTACTCAGGTTAGCATTTGAGATCTCTACTTTACGTGTGTTAGTTTATAGATAGTAATCATCATTGGAGGTATCTTAGAGTATGCCCCGGTTAATACTGCTAAGGTTTGCGGGAGAAGTTAGCACATATTATTCTTCGGCTACCTCCACAATTTGTATAATTTCTTGAAAAGCATCAAGGTGTCGCAAAGTGTTAGAATTTCAACAAAATGCACTTATTTCTCTCATTTTGGTAAGCATGCCGTCAGAGGTATCTTCATTCTTGATTCAATATAATCCTTGTTTTGCCCTTGGAATGTGGTTGAAAAATGACTTGGCTCACTATCCAATGAGCGACAGAGGCAAACTCTAGTAATTCATGTGTATTGGGTACACTTCGTGACCCTTGTCATCTCACTCTATTGATTGTGAGTAGATGTGTCGACATTGGTCATTTTTTAGCGTACCATAAAGGGTCATCAACCAAAGGCAGTAAATTTTGAATCCAAACCTTGTTCCATCCGTACTTTAAGGGTTCTTTGTTAAGTGGATTCCTTATCCTTTTTCTTATAGGGATTTTTAGTCCTAATGAAGTTATAAGGGAGACTACAAGGGGTTCTCATTACATTGTTGCCTTCTCAACATTATGCGCTCGTTGATTCCCACATACAGCGCCAATACTCACCCAATTCTTTCGCTCAATGATCGCAAATGTTCGCTGGAATACGAACTTAGAGGTAATCATGACGAGGGGTGGATTCTAGGCTCAAGAAGGGAAGCAACGGAGGCAGTACAGACTGGTCTTGTAGAAAATTACTTCTCTCTCCCTTTGGTACTCTCTTGTAGAGTAATAGTTAAGTCTTGTACTTGACGTTCTTCTATGTTTCTCCTTCTACTGTTGAGTAACTTGACAATTAGAAAAGAAATACACTGAGTTTTATTTCAAATTCCATTTACTATATGTTGTCTCTATTTAGCATCATTACATTGTCTTGGTGATTTTAACACTTATTGGTTGCTTTGTAACAACTGAGGACAGATGCTTGGGTGTATTGGTGTGTTTCGGCCTTGACCATACTTTTTCTTAACCTCTGCATTATGCTTTAGGTAGGTGTTATCAATAAAATCTTCCAATTCTAAAAAAAATACTAAGTTTTTTTTATCTTTAAATGGAGTGGGAAAAAATTGGTACAATATTTTTCTTTTCGTCGAGACCAGGGTATCCACCGCCGAACGGAGTGACTAATCCCCTCGCTGGAAAAAATTGGTACAATATGATCGCTAGTAAGACAGCATGTAAACATCCAATTTATCATTTATTCTTTCAAAGATGAGTGTAGACTTCACAAGAGTCAAAAATAATGTTCAATTCACTAACACAATAGTTTACTAGGTATTAGAGTTACCCATTTAAATTAATATTTAGAAATTTGGATGGTTTTTCCAACAATTCCTTTAACTTTGGTGCAAGGGTTTACTAACATTTTTAAGTTGCCTTCATGAGTGGCTCTGCCTCTTCTTTCGACTTTCAAATTGTGAATCTCAAAGGAGGAATTGTTATAACGTAAATCCCAGTAGAGGTCCATTCTTTGCTGTTGCTTGTAAATTTAACCACAATGACAATAAGATCGGATCCGACTTGTAATTTAATGTTTTTTTTTATAAATTGGGTAGGATCACAAAAGATTTAGATTTAATATTGTTGAATGTCCAAGACTGGTCCCGAACCCAGAACCTTGATTAAGTTGGAAGAGACCCCTACCATTTCAGCCAAGTGCTCTTGCGTGACTTGTAATTTAATGTTGGCCTTCCTAGATGTTGGAATTTTCTATAGTGGTGTTAATGGCAGAATGAAATATGGTAAAACTGCAAGTAGACTCTAATTGTTTACATGATTCTTTAAATAATATCAACACATGAACATTCTGAAAATATTTTTGGTTATATTAAATACTTTAAATACTTGACTGATTTTGTTTCATCACACTACAACTCAAGTTGAAAAATAGACCATAACAGCTAAACTAGAATTTCACTAAATTTTAAGGTATTCATCAATTTAGAATATAATCTTGATACATAAATTATTGCTTTAGATAAGCCTATCATGCAAAACAGTGATTTAGTTTACTTGATAATAGCTATGCTTTATTGCTCTCCCTAACTTGGCTAGGATTTTTTTTGTCCTTTGTATAAATAGTCGGGCATGGGGATAGAAAAGGAAAAATGAAGCATTCCGTTTCGATCAGCACTTCCAAATTCCAATATCCACACAACACTTGTGTTTTACCACCAATTTGTGCTCTCAGACCCTAACTTGGCTAGGATGATTGAAAGAAATTGTGATTTATATTTGCAGAACGCATTGTATCGCCAAACCAAAAGTTAGAGATTAATCTCTCACAACCCTAAGATCAATGTTTTTAAAGCTAGACCAAAAATCGAACTGGTGAGACCTTCGGGTCAGTTCAATCGTTTTAAATCGCTCGAATTAAGATGAAACTTGGGGGTTAAACTACTTAAATAACTAACCGTAGACGACATCTGTTTATGGTTTAACTAAATATTGTTTCGCTTGATCAGACCTTTCAGAACTTGTTAATACCCAGAAAAAATGAATGATATACTGAAAATTGAAGAGCTAAAAGCATCTTTTGGGGAAGGGGAGATAAATATCTGTCTACCATATCCATCAATGACACTAGTGATCTCTTTTTATGGTCAAGCCGAAAAATTGAAGCATCGAGTAATAGCGGTAGGAATCGTAATGCTTTCAACCATCGACCCAGAGGAAATAGAAAAATCCAATTTAGTTGTAGCAAATATACTCAAATGAACAAGAATTTCTATTTACAAGTTTATGAAAGATACAGACATTACAAAAATACAACTAAGCTAACAAATGATTCAGAAGATACAAGAGTTTTCATACAAGAGTCCATGAACATCAGAAATATAGTTGCTTGCACTGTGCTGCATCAATATCAAATGGACAATACGGGCACTTAAACACTTTTGTGCTATTCTTAGACATTTTCAAGATAGACTGCTTACAGAGAACATGTCCACATGACATCAACATTGGAGGGTTATCTTCAGTTGCTTGTTCCTTTGAGACTGGACAAACAAAAATAGAATGGAATTGGAATTCCCTGTCCAATTCAATTGGCACTGGCAATTGGTTCATAGTCTGCCATTCCTGCTTCTTCCCTGCTAATGCCATGACAGTCATGAATTTAAGGAGAGCTGGCAAAACTTGAATCCCTGCTGCTACAGTTACACTCAATGGACTATTGTATGACTGTCCCAAAAGATTGCAGAACTCCCTTTTAAGTTCCTCTGCTAAACTCTCCCAGTTAGATGTGGAGAGTAATGCATGGTATGGAGACTTGTCAAGCTTTCCAATCCACAGAAGACAGGCCATAAGTTTTTGGATTTCGGCCATGCGACTGGAAGCAAAGGGAGAAAGGTAGGTTCTAGCATAATCAAGGGCTGCATCTCTAGTTCCATTTTGAAGTATTTGTACAAATTGCATTGAGTGAAGTTTCAAGACAATATCAGATCCACTTTGAGCAAGTTTGTCAGAATTAGTGGCTGCCCAGTTGAGGGCTGGCTCCAGGTTCTGATTCTGCATGGCTTTGAGTATTTGATACATGTCCAGGAATGGAGATTTCATAGCAGCAGCAGATTCAGGCTCTCCAACAGCACTTAAGAAATGGTCCCCTATATCAAAAAGGCCCTGGCGATAAAAATGGTTGGCAATTATTTGATTTAAAGTGTGTATATCAATGTCGATGTTTCTGTAAGCTTTGGATATATCAGGGTTGAAATTTTTCTCAAGAAGCTTCCCATACTTGCTGAGTGCTACATTTAGGTCCTTCTGTGTACTTTCTGTTTGGCTAAGTGGAGCAAGTTTAAGCAGACTGGCATTAAGCTCATTCAGAACAGTTTTATGATCAAGCACATGATCAGTGTTATTGACCGACAGCATCGTTTGTAAAACAGACTCAATTTCATGCCTGGTCTGATCAATCATTTCTTGAGTCTTAGAACTGGATAACTTTTGCTTCTTAGTAACTCGGTCAAATGCATCTTTAATAGAACTTAGCTCCATGACGAGCATTGACAGTAAGATGTGATACACCTGCAAAGGTCCACAGTGTTAAATTAAATAAGTCGTCTCTTAAGATCAACCATGCAAAGTACTTTCACTACAGTCTGTTATATTCTTTTCCTAAGAAAATACATGAAATAGAGAGGAGGAACAAAATGTAGGAGAAATAAAAAACCTTCCAAAAAAGGAAGTATACAACCAAGGAAGAGTAAAAGGGAAAAACTGCATGTCCCAAGAAAGACAACAGGGAGGTGAACTCAAGTTGTTGTTAACTAGTTATAAATCTCCAACAAAAAATAGTTGGGATTCAGGTCATGGAACAAATGAAGATGGATATACAAGAAAATGTGTTTATTCAGGTAAAAAAGAATGAACAGCTTAGTTGTAAATATTATAATTTTAATGGAAAATGTAATTTAGTCTGATCCAAAATCATGGCCATTGGCTACAGTATAAATCAGAACACGCACCCCCCTTTCTGCATCCCACAAACTATCAATGGTTTCATACAGCATTGCCAGGAAAACTAACACAGCTGAAAGTTTATTAGGGAAAGTCCCTTCATTACAACTTTGCAAAGTTTCAAGGGCCTGCAACCTCCCTGTCCTAATCCCCCAATTTAATCACAAATGACTAGCTAGCTTCCTTTAATCCCTTCCTCTTATTTATAGACAACACAGACTAACCCTCTAACTAACGTAACCTTTTATTTCCAACTACCTAACCGAGTAACAAGTAACAACTAACTGGGTGGGGTTACTTAGCAATAGCTCTTTCCTGATTTTTCACCTTGTCGCCAAGATGATAGGTGTGACCACTCTCTTCCACTGGTTGACACTAACTTCAACTTGAGTCCCATTGTGTGCAACTGGTGCAGCCAGCAAATAAGTCAGGACCCATATATACTTGAAAATATCTCAGCCTTACACTACCTTTAGTGGTGGTAGCATTTCAAACAGCCACAAAAATTTGCATGTTGCTGCATCCGTTCATTTATGTTACAACAGTAGCAATAAGCTCACTCTTTTGAATTGCCCTTTCGTCAATGCATTTTCACCCAAACTGTAGCAGATACTAGACTAGTAAGAGGCCACATGTCAGGCATTGATGCATCTATCTTTGCCAAATTGGAGCTACGAATCATTGCAACTGCTGCCATCTGCCACCGAGAATGTTAAGTTTCCAAAATCTACAAGTCGGGCTTATCCCTGTCCTCTCTTTCGATTTGGGCTTGGCTTATCCTTCCCTCCTCAAAAACCCGCCTCTATTTTGAGCATACATATTCCAACTTACTACAATTATTTGGGCTTGGTTCAATGGGTCAATGAAGCATCTCACCCTTTTCTTATTTTCCCCCTGTTTCTGCAGCTTCAAGGTATTATTTCCCTCTCAACTTGCACCAAACCTCGTTTTTGAAAGGCCCATTTCTTCTTCCAAACACTTTGGGCTGGTCTGAAAGGCTCATTTGATCAAAATGATTCAGTTGTTGTAATTTTAGTTTTGTTAATCTTTTGTTCTCCTTCCCATTATGGTTTTGCTACAATAGCCTCTGCTTGCACCAAAGTCTGCTCCGTTTCAACATCCTCTGCACAAAAGGCATGGTCCGATTTCAGCACTAGAAGCTTGACCACTACACTTGATGTCACCACAAGGTGTTGGAGTTTCAGAGCGGTATTCCTCCCACCCTTGCTTTTGCCACTGGAGTAGGCAGAACCACTGACGCACACAGCTTGCTCGCTGCTGCTGCCCCGTCCACAAACAAGACTGAGTATGGCAGTTCAAGTGGCGGCTATGGGTTGCTCTTGCTCGTCCTGCCCGAGACCCACCTCTCCAAGGCGTTATGCTGAAACCCAGCTTCCTTACTACGTTCCTTAATGCTTCCTCATAAACCACCAAACACTTTTGCTGTTAAAACCATAGTTAACTTTTATGACAGCTTTATGTCCATACCCTTCTTTTCTATTGAGTTTTGGCTAATTTACCTTTGTTCCTCCTCGGTTAATGTTTGGTGTAGCTCTTTCTTCACCACCTTTGGGTTGGGTTTGTTTCCTTCACTTTTCTTGCTTCTCCACCACATTCCTCCTCTGACATTATAATTCTTCCTGATCTTGCTTCTTTGACTGCTGCTTGTGTTACCTTCCTCCCCCGATAAGTATCCCCTCCAAGATTTTTTTGGCTCCGTCTGGTATGCTTCATTTATCTGTATCTATTTCTGACATCCTCACTTCTGATTCTTTGCTTTCAACATGTGATGCAAATGATCCAAGTTCCAAGTAGTTAGTGCTTCCTCATCTTGACCCAGTGATAGACTTTTTGATAGAACACTCTTAGCAACATATTTACATTTTATTTATTTTCCGTCAGGGCACACATGCACTGATGCACTCACATGCATGTTGACACAGCTCCAAAGTGAACCATGATTTTGAGCAGCAAATAAAAACCATTCATAGTTACTATCTGTATCAGCATTGTGCAACCCGGACCGACCCGGGCGGTCGGGCCGGTTGATCCGCGGCCCGGCTCCTTGGTCGGTTCGGGCAGCAAATCGGATCGGGCATGCAAATGAACCGGTGTTGGCTCGGTTGACCCGGCAGCCCGTTTTGACCCGGTCAAACCAGGTTATTAAACAAATATCGCAGCCTTACTAAAAAGGCAAGCAGTGACTTTCGAACCCCTGCCCTGCTGGTGGAAGAAGCAAATTTTAGCCAATTGAGCTGTCATTCAACGTTGATATATACACGGAATATATTTTACTTAATACAATCTATTATTCTCAGATTTTGAAAACAAACGCTAATTGCAATCTATATCCATTATTTCATGAGCTATGCAATTGTAACATAAATATTGACATAAAAATCTTTAAAAATGTCATTCTTAATATGTTATATGAAAATATATTTTTAAAAGTGGTGCCCAAATGTCTATTTAAGAATATGGAATCAAAAATAAGTTTTTTTTTTTTGACAAGAACAAACTTAATTCATTTCATTAAACAGAATTGTTTCAATACAGGTTGGAACCAAATCAAAAGTGTGGGAACTAGCATATAATCTTGATGCCCGTGCTAACGTATGAGCAACAAGATTCGCTTGTCTCCGGATATAGCTAACCTTAAAGCTGGGATAAAAACGTAAACGGTTACGACAATACATACTATGCCTATTTTTATCAGTCATTAGTACTGTCACGGGTCATGCGGGCTAACTAATGACCCCTCGGTCCGACCATTAACCCAGTGACCCAGTGACCTGATCGGGTCGATCACCTGGTCGGTTTTAATAACATTGATCTGTATATATTCCTATTAGTCAAACTGAGATCAACCCTCTCAAATGAAATTCTTTTACCAAAATACGGTGAAAGGACTCCACTGACTCACATATGCGAACATCTAATAGGAATTATAAATTATAATCATAACACAAAATCAACTTAAATTCAGGTGCAGACGAATCATCAAAAAGTTTAAGTACAAAATAAAACAAGAATAAAGCAAACCACTTGCATATTCTTTTGGTTTTGGTCATAAGATGCTTAAGCCATTTAAATTTTCAACAAGGCTAGCTTTAGACGAATTTTCTCCAAAAGATTTAGGGGGCATTTTGATTGACAGCTAAATTAAGAACCTATTGAACTTATTATATAAGAGCTTATTATAAAATTGAAGAACCGCATTTAAACCCTGCTTAAGCTCAAATTGTTTGTATAAGCTAACCTAGGGGACTCATAAAAATAAGTTGAAACAACTTATGAGTATACCATAAGTTGTTTTCATAAGATCTTCCAAACACGTATACTAAAGCCTATGTCATAAGATAAACCCAAATGCCCTCTTCCAAATGTCTCCTTGATTACATTATATGTTCATTTCCACAAGTCAAACAAACAATTACTAGAGTGGGGAGGGAGGGAGGGAGAAGAGGTCGTATCTAAGCAACTTGTGCAACTTGTGTATATCTACTGACAACCATTTCTTATAACAATTTGCTCGATGTCAACCAAATGGTCTAAAAGAGGGGGAACAAGAAAATGTTAAAACTAATATAACTTCAAGGCCTTAAAGTAAGTTTAAGTCCCACTCACGGATTATATAATATAAGAACGTAGGTTCAACATAAACTGAAAAGGATACATAGCATATTCATAAGAAGCATATTCAAGAAATTCAAGAAACAAGAATATTAATCATATGGATCCGCTCTCATCACAGGAGCAACCCATAACGCTGGAAAGAAAAAAAATCCTTTCTCGATCCAAACTCCAAATTTAAAATACAGTCACTCGTAGAGTTTCAAACCAAAGATAAAATCCAACATACAAGATTTACCATAATAATTATGATAAGAAGGGGGAAATGGATTCATACTATCAGATACAACAATTTGAAGAAAAAAACAGTTATGTTTCCAATATTAAATTAGATCAAGAAAATGAAACCAATTCTCATCAATTAAAGAAAAATCTAAACCCAATTTTGTTTACCTATTACACAAACTATGAATGATGATGAAAATAAATCAAAAATAGAAAAGTCAGTGGCGAAAATAGAAAGAGAGAGGGAGAAGAGAAGAGAAGAGAGGAGAGGAGCTTACTGAAAATGGAGTTGGCGGATCTGCGGTGGTTTAGGACAAACTGCAAAGAAGGAAAAGAGGGTGAGGGTGAGAGTGAGAGAGAGAGAGAGAGAGAGAGGGAAGAGGTGGTGTGGTTGGGAAATGCGTGTGGGATTGGAAGTGGTAAGAAGAAAAGCTTACGTGTCATTCATTTCTTCTTTGCTCTTTACTCCACTGACCCACTTAAGAAAAACTAGCCAATTTTGCGGCCACGTGCCACAAACCCCAATCAATAATGCCTCATGCTTCTTACACTACCTTCTACTCACCACACACCACCAAAATCTGCGAAATGACCAAAATACTTTTGATGAATGAAAAATTTCAATCGCGTCTCTTTTTTGGGATTCAACAAGTACAACATTATGGTAATGTACTGGTTCGGTATCATAGTGTTGAGGCTTATGTCTTGTCAAACACCATCCCTTATGAGACCGAATCGGTACGGTACCTTAGTGTCGTAAAAATACTGCAGATTTTTAACAACCATTTTGTGTGTTTCAACATGCCTCAACGGATAGAATTTCAACAATTCAGATTTATGATCAAAAATTATAATCAACGACTCACATTCAACAACATCTATTATAAATAGGGTCTTAGTTTTGATGAAAAAAGTTCTAGTATAAAATAAAGATAAGCAAATATATTAATTAAATCAACATCCATGTAATTATTACCACCATCCATGTAAATAAGCCGGTACCCATACGGCCATACAAATAAACCATCTTCTATGTAAATAAACCAAAAACAACATAAATAAACTATCATCCTAAAACTAATAACAAGGTGATATCAAACTCTCAACATAGACTCTCGGGACAAGTAGCCCATCGCTTTCCCCCAGGATTGATGTATTAAATATGTTGAATTTCTGGAGTCTTGAAAATATCATCTCTAGAATTGTAAACAACCAACTTTGACTTAACCTCCAAAAACTCCTCGACATCCTCATCCTCAGAAACATAAAGTGCCCCAGCATTTCGAAATTGATAGGTTCGAGAAAGAGGAGCAAGATCTGTAGGGACACTTAACAGTTTGTGTTGAGGCAAAATCCCTTGGATAGATTTTTATCGAAACAAACCTTTTTGACAAGTGTTTAAGTTCTCTGATTCATTAGTGATCTAATGGATCTTCTTGAGTGATCGAAGTGCAAGAACCATTCAATCAAATCTCAAAAAGACAGTGATATGAGAAGGCACCACATAAGAAGACATAATTGATGTCTTAAAATAAAGGTATTAAGGTGTTGAGGTTATAAGAAGATAGAAGAGTGAAGACAACTATAATGGGTTCCCAGATGTGAAGACAATCTTCAAAAAACCTCTCAAGAAGAGTAGGGTATAGTAAAAATATTCCAAGATGAGAAGACATACACTATGGTGACTTCACAAGTTAAGAATACTCTCCTCAATAAGTCTCATATCATAAGAAGGCATGTTGATGCCTTAAAAGAAGATAGCTATAGTGGTTTCTTAAGATGAGAAGTCGTTTCTTCAAGAAGCATTGTAAAGATGAGATGGGAAAAATAAGAAGTTTCTCAATATGAGAAGACCCAATCCATATAGTCTCTCGTGATAAGAAAAGTCAAGTCAAGATGCTTTAGCAACTTTAAGAAGACACTGACATCCATGATGTATTAGAGGCAGAGAAATCATCACAAAACAATGTTAAGAAGGTTCAAGAAAAGATATCTTAGAAGATTGTTCAGAAGATATATATCATAAGATACATTCAGAAGGACTAAATCAGAAGCTGAGAGAAGTGCTGCAGGAAAGACAAAAGACGGCTGTAAAGTGTTGCAGAGTGCAGAAAAGTGCAGTAGAGTTTTGTAAAAAGGTCCCAACGGCTCCAAGCGGATATGTTGACTTTGGAGACCATTTCCAACGACTCTTTTGGGCTAAAACCTCTATAAATACCTTATGGAAGACCTCATTGAATGTGTGAGAGTTCGTGGTAACCTTGGGTCAATATTTCCTATCATATAGCTTCTAAGGAAGCTTCTCAAGTAGCTTTTGAAGCACCTCTATCAACCATAATCAGTGCTCTTCAAAATTTTTATGGGAACATTTCTGAGTATGTCCATAGCCTTGACGTTATATTTTGTTAGAAACCATCTTTAAAACCAAGCTATTGCATTCCCAAACATAACTCAAACACTACCATATCATTGTACCTTCTTAACATGGCATAGGTTTTCCGGAATGTTAATGAAGAAGCCTAAGTAGATTCTTAGGGGTTTGAACCTTCCTAACACAGAATTGCTTGTTTGATTGTTAGTGAAGATGCCTAAGATTGGTTCTTAGGGGTATCATAGTAGCAAGATCCTGGGGCGAAAGCTGGTGACACAGTAGATATAGCTGTAGAAGAAAACTATCATGTGCTTTAGGCCTTAGTGGCTTGTAAATTGTAAGCTATTTGAAATTAGTGGAAATACTCACTTGGTGTGAGGAGTGGATGTAGCCATTGGTGATTAGAGTGAACCACTATACTTCACGTGTGTCCTTTACTATTTTTCTTATAGCTTATATCTCATAGTACTTTGCTCTTAATCTACATTATTGTAAGAAGACCACTTTGAAAGGCTTATTACAACTCCAAGGGATGCAAAGATGCAAAATCAGCGAATGTGACTCCAGTGGACTTCAGTTTGGTCCAAGACTCCTTAATACCATACTCCTTCATGACCCAAATATCAACAAATGTGTGACAATGAGCAAGGAGGTAAAATTAATCTCTCAAAACACTTAATGATTTAGTATGAAAATGACCCCTCCATAATCAGGCTGCAAAACCTGTACAATGACCTGTTGACGATCATTATCATCTATCATCCAATTAACAATTCCATTCACGAAGATTCCCGTTACATTAAAAGGGTAAAGCCCTCTAACATAAGAGAACTTATGTCTAATTCTTTTCCAAAAAGTGGTACGCAAAGTATAAACATTTACTTCGGCATCAAAAACAACCTACCACCTGCAAAGCATTTATGGCAATATATAGAAACCACCTTGTATTCATTATTGAAATGATCATTGCCAAAGCCATATACCTGAAATTTATTGAAATGATCATCTGCAATAGGTTGAATTTTCTAATGGAAGGGTTTCACAAAAGAGCGATGTAATACCCAAAGTAATTAAATATTACTTTGGATATTACCTTGACTTTGCTTACTTAATTGATATGTTGGATATTGGTTTGCGTTAGTGATTACCTGAATTAAATGAGTATTGGTGATAAATAGATTAGATTTAGTGTTGCAACTAGGAGGATAGTATTAGTAATTCTGTTGTACACCCCCTATTGGGCTAAGTTAAAAAAACCCAGCCCACTTAACTAATCCATTCCTTTAGTTCAGCTGAAGACAAACATATTTTCTTTCATTTCTCTCATTTTAAAGAGAAAACAAAACAGAAATGGAGAGAAAAGAGAGAGTGAGAGGCAAGCTAGGGTGAGAAGAATAGAAGCTCAAGAAGATGAAGTTTTCCCCCTATTTCTCTTCAACAAATCACTAGCCTTCATCTTTGCCTAAATTCTTCTCATTACCTCAAAAACACTCCAAACCACCCACATTGTTCTTTTGGGTTCTGAAATCCATGTTATTTGGAGAGCTAGTAAGTGAAGAGTGAGCTGTTGCATGTGGTTTTTGGGAGGTAAGGATCTTGTTTAGAAGCTGATTTTTGGTATTAAAGCACTCAAGTGAGGAGCGGGTAGCTGCATGTCGAATTTTGGGGACTTTTGGGAAGCTATTTTCAGTTTTGAAGAGAGCATTAGTCTCTTTGGTTCAAGTGTTCATCCTTTAAAGTGAGTTCCTCTCACTCCTTTCTCAATACTTTTACGGTTTCTAGTACCTTCAGTTCCTAAAGATGAAGTTCTAAGGTTGGACTGAAATGGTTAATTGCATGTTCAGTTTGGCCCTTAACATTGTATGAACAATGTTATGAAGTTGGATACTTGTGAAGTACTTAATGTGTTGATAATTAATTTCAAGCTTGTTTATTAGATTGAAGGAATGATTGCTTTGAAGATGCTTGTTTGATGTGTAATTGGTAAGTTATTGAGTCTAAATGTGTTTGGATGCTAGTTAGGGTAGGTTGGAAACACTTAGATTGAAGTTAAAGACACAAAATCAGTATCTTTGGTCACTGATAGATTAACACAGCCGTGTTAGATAAACACTGGCACCCTTGTTAGTTTCGGTTTGACAACAACTTTTTGTAGTCTTCCAACTTGTTTTATTCATAACTTTTGATCTGGAACTCCGATTTAGGTGTTCTTGGATGTGTTGGAAAGCTAAATAAAAGATCTACAACTATAAACAAATATTGGTTGTGTTTTTAATTAACTACAAGAACCATTCTTAACCTATTCCAACACCTAATGCTTGAAGTGTAATATGTGTGTGTATATATATCTGAATTGATCCTTGATGTATGCTTGATGGTTAAGATGATGGATATGCTTGTTTATAAGCTGATTAATTATTTTCAATGTTAATGATTGAATGATTTTTTATGCAAAATTGATGCTTGATTGGTTATTGTAGTAACATGATGACCTTATGGTGTATGACTAGCCATCGAGAGTGAATAACCTAACTCGGAACATTAGATGAACAATCCTTTGAGATAGGGGTATATAAGTTGAGAGAAATGTCTCAATGTGGTTAATAAAATATCCTAAAGGATTAAAGGAATATGTAGCATACTTAGAGAGGGAAGTCATGAGCCCGAGTCCAAGACCTGTTTGCGCACTCTTCTAAAATGTTGAGTGGTGGTTCTCCACTGATGAGTTACATGAATATATTTGTCACTATCTATCTATATTTATACTTTGTTGGACTTATTGACTCTTACGATTTCCTGAAAAGGATTTTAGTTTAGTGTCGGAAAGGATACTTAAGGTTAATTGAGTCTTTGAGATTCGAAAATTTATTCGCTTAGTCCAAAACGCTTTCGCGATATCTGATATTCAATGTGAAGGTAACTACAAATCTTGGAAGTCGACTACAAGATTAGGGATGTTACAAATGAAATTATCATCGATGGCAATACAAATGATCACATCACAAGACCCAACAAGGCGATGATAGGGTTTAGGATTGTTGAAAGGGTGCTGAAGTTGCACCACATGGCAGTGGTAGTTGTTGTGAAGACGGAGGAGAAGGGGTAATCCATGAGATCGGGAATGATACGGTGATGGCGCTTAATTGACACGTCGAGGTGCTGCTTGGAGAATTAGGTACAAGAGATTAGGGATTTTCAAGACTTATAGATACATTAGAGTTGCATGAGGAACTTCATAGGGAACCGACACATGATTTGCTCTATGACCTTGAATGGAAAAGTGGGAAGAGGCATTCCATGAGGACCACCACACCAAAGTAGCAAAGATAAATATTAAAACAAAAAAATAACCAAAGCAACTGTAATATAGACTGGAGAGAGCAAACAGGTACGGTTCGATACAATAGTGCCGAACCTTATTTTTAAAAAAATTGAAAAAATAAGGTACGACGTTATAGCACCAAACCTGTATGATACTATGGTCCCGGACCTTGTTTTTTCAAAAAAGTTTAAGCAATTCGGTACCTTACTACCGAACCATGTTGAGATCCACACAAAAAATGCGAAAATCATAAATCATAAGAGTAGACGTGTGAGAGATACGAAATGGGTACCTTGCTATGCCTGAAGTGATGGAGATTCAGCAATGGAGTGAGAGAGAGAGTGGGTTAGAGAGAGAGAGAAAGAGAGAGTACAATGAAGGGGAGTGAGAGAGGCGTGAAAGAGAAAAGAGGGGTGTGATGTGAAAGTGAGAAGAAGAAGGAGGGGTAATTTTGGAATATTTGGGGTTTGGGGGTGTGTGGTGAGTAGGAGGGGTGGGTAAGAAGTATGGGCCTCAATAATATATGCAGATTTCATTATGGACAAAACTTAGTTCTCTAGTTGAGTTATTTTTTGGCCCATACTAATTAGACACCCCTCCCTACTCACCCCCCCCCCCCCCCCAAACTTTTAAAAACCCAAATATGCCCCTCCCCCAAAACACCCTCCTCCTGCACTCTTCCTCTTCTTCTTTCTTCACCCACCCTCCCATTGGGGGCTGGGGGTGTTCAAAACTGAATCAAACTAACAGAAAATCGCAAATTGAACCAAACCAAACCAAATTGAAAACCGCGAAAAATCGCTTCTTATTGGTTCTGTTCGGTTTTTATTATTAGTGAACCACACGGTTCGGTTCACGGTTTTGATTATAGAAACCAAACCAAACCAAACCGCAAAATCCTATATACAATACAATTTTTATATGAATATGCAATGTATATAAAGTCTAACTTTTGATATGAATCTGATATGTAGCTTCAACTATGCTCTTATGTTTTAACACCTCTTGCACAGATCCAAATCATTTTTTCCTATTATAAGAATGCTTTGGAACACATGTAAATATGAGGGAACCTCATAAAGAATGTTTTTCTTCTTTTTTCCATTTATTTTTCTTATTTGGAATGATATTTATTTTGTATGAAAGTGTTTTGATGTTAATTAGTAATTAAGTATATGCAACAACATTATCTTTTTCTTCTTTTAACAGATTTATAAATTATGTTTTTCTCATAAAAATCAGAACCAACCGAACCAATCCAAACCGCCTTGGTTTGGTTTTTTTTATTTTTAGAAACCAACCGAACAAAACCAAACCGCATCTATTTTAACATTGCGGTTCGGTTCACTTATTTGCTCAAAACCGAGCCAACTCGCACCGTGAACACCCCTACCTCCCACTCACTCCCTCTTTCATGCATTCTTTCCCTCTCTCACTCCTCCTTTGCTGCTCTCTCCCTCTCACCTACTCTTCACAAGTACTCCAAACCTCCATTATTGTCACTGATCAGCGGTCGTACGCGGGTCAAAATAATTATAAAGATTGAAAATATAGTACAAGGTAACTAACCTTGGTCGTCTCTCGAGAACCTCTAAATAATGAAATTACCAAAATAAAGAACCAAAATAAACAATAAAAGGGGGTTTTTTAGGAAAAGAGTTTTATGTGTAACGAAGAAAATCAATTAAAGATAAACAATCAATCCATTGGTTTCAAGTGCGCTTCTTGGATTTCTCATCGGTTCTAAAATAAAGATTCATGCAAGGTTTGATAATTCTTGATTGATCATAAACTAAGTGAACAAGCGCCAGTCAATTTATACGAATTCGCACTTTTTAAAGCAAGCGTCAAAATAGTGTGTTCAATCAATCGTGATAGTGAACAAGCGTCACTAACACAATTAACATCATAACTGAATTCTATCAATCCTATAAACAAGCGTCATAGACTCTATCAATTCCTATCCAAACTAAATTAAACAAGCGATAAATTAGTTTGTATAATGAAAGTTGTAAAACGAAATCATGATTAAGTGATTAAGCAAAACTGAATCATAAAACGAATCACATAAGCAAATCACAGAATTTGAGTAATTAAGCAAAACACAAACCGAATTTGCAGCAAGAATTACCGAGATGAAATTGATAGAGAAAGAATTAAAACCATAAAAACGAAATAAACATTAAACACCGAACCTCAAAATCCTTACAGCAACACCCTTCACCAATAGATTGATATAGGGTCTTAAGCTTCCATGGAGGTTAGTGCACCAAATCCTTAAAATTGTATAATAATGCGTAACAGAGCCAAAACGACTCTGAATAGTGTATTTAACTAGGACAAAAACGAAAACCCTAATCCACTAACTGGGTTACTAGATAGAAGCCCGATAACAAACTAATATTCGGCCAAAAACCCGTTTTACACATTACTGCTTCGGTATTTCGCAGTTTTGACCTTCCATACTTCAGATTTGGGTTTCGAGGTAAACAGAAGAATTGTAGCTCTGTTCCTTAGCTTTCCAACGCATGCTCGCACACCTCAATCGGATAATCACAGCCAAATTTATGGCCTGCAGAGTAGACAGGGGTCAATATGCAATAAAAACAAGAATTAATCAAGAATTTGCTATAACGCTCAATTAAGACCCAAAGTCTAGAAACGCGCTAGGACTTAAATATTAGGAACAAAACACAATTAAAAACACCATGTGAAAAGATATAAAGAGTGCACTAAAATGCACTGATCAGTCACTCTCACGCTCTCCTCTCCCTCTCACCCACTCTTCACAAGCACTTCAAACCTCCATTATTGTCACTCTCATGCACTCCAGGTACATTCATTTCCTCTCTCTCTTTCTCTGTTACTGCAATGGCATATTTTTTCCCTGCATTTGGGGATGGTTCGATACTGTGGTACCTAACCGTTTAAAAGATTTTGAAAAAACAAGGTCCAACACTATAGTACCGAGCGGGTACGGTTCTATAGTATTGTACCTCGTTTTTCCAATTTTTTTAAAAACAAGTATGACACTATAGTAACGAACTTGTACAATTCTATAGTACCGTATCTCTGTTGCTTTTTTCTACTGCAAATGCTGTTGCTTTGATTTCCATTGGTTTATTGTTTAATCATGACTTTAGGGATGGCAAAGGCTAGCGGTGAATCTTCTTATCAGGCACGGGAGCGTGAGGAGCAGCCTAACGCTTTCCTATGATTGAGGAGGACGCGCCACCACTTGAGGAGTAGCAGCATGCTGATTGCTGTTGATGCTGAGCAGGATGATGCTGCTGATGATTTTTATTATAACTTGTTACAATCTTGCTGCTGATGTTGAGCATGATGTTGTTGTTGATCTTGCTGATGATGCGTAGCATCAACTCGGTCCTACTGCTGACGCCTCCACATCAGCATATACATACCCGTGCTCGGGCAGTTCTGAGGATGGGACTCTGTTTACTTGCTACTGCACCCACATAGCAAAAGCCCTATGGGATGAGACAGTCAGTTATTGTTCATAAGTATTTTAATATTTTGGCCTAATTATATTTTTGGACCCCTTGGTTTCAAAACTCAGATATTTGGTCCCCCTATTTTAAAACTGAGACATTTAGTTCCCTTATTTTAAAACTCAGACATTTAGGGATCTGGGATGTAAATAGACTGATGTGGATCTCATTAATTGATGTGGCACCTGATGTAGACAGTACACGTGGTTGCCACGTCAAGTAATGATGCCACATATTTTCTTAATAAAACATTTCTTAATAGACTGATGTGGATCTCATTAATTGATTTGGATTCCCTTTCTTCTTCTCCTCTGAGTACCGAACTTTCTGTTTCATCCATCCTTGATTCACCTAACATATCAGATGTTGGCGCAACGAATAGCGAGATGCCAAAGATTTAGTAGAAGGGATTGGTAGTCTTAAAAACACGATAAAACATGATTATGAGGCCAATGTTCTATTGGTGGTTGTGGTGGTGTTTTTTCAGCGCAATCTCATGCACACCAATGATCGCCAAGTAAGCTCTTTCCATTCACCATTTCCTCGATACCCATTTCCCCTTCTATTCACCCTTTCATCCCCCTCCTCTCAAAATTCAATTTTTGTTTCCCCCATTATTTGTTTCACTAGTTTCTTTTATGTTATTAGATATCCATTTGTTTCAAAGCCACCTCAGATCCGAAAAATGAGTAACTCCGTGAATCGCTGGAGGATCCATCAATTGATAACGACAAGTGTGGTGTATGTTAGACTTGAAAACATCGAATCTATAATTGTGTTCATCCTTTGAAGAATACGTCTTCTTGAATCTCTATTTGAATTCATTAGAATGGTGTTATGATCCCAATAGTATGATTAGAAAGCGGAGGCAGAGTGGAAGAGAACGGAATAGAGAGATAATAGTCCCCCTTCAGTGCAAGGGAATTCTATTGGTGGTGGTGATGCTACTATTTTTAGGGGTAAGAAAATTTAATTGTGAAACTAGGGTTGGTTCAAATTGTTCAAGTTTTTCACAGAGGAAAAGAAGAAAGGGAATCTTGAATTATTTCTAGATTTAATTTTTTTGGAATTTAAAAAAAATTATTAAAAAATATGTGGCATAATTAATTGACGTGGCAACCACATGTGCTTCCTAGATCAGGTGCCACGTCAATTAATGAGGTCCACATCAGTCTAATTACAAGTCAAATCTCCTTTTGAACTAAATGTCTGAGTTTTTTAAAATCGAGGGACTAAATGTCTGAGTTGTAAAATAGGGGGACTAAATGTATGAATTTTTAAAATAGGGGGACCAAAAGTATAATTGAGTCTAATATTTATTAAAATTGTTATGTTTTTGAATGGTTCACTAACGGAGACCATGACCATGCAGGACCGTGAGCCACTTAAAATCATTTCGCACGGGTAGAGTACCCTGAAGATTCCCACCCACCCATAGATTGTACACTATGTGGAGACATATGGGCTCTATCCTCTTAGGGACTTCGGGTTCCTCGAGGTCCTTACGGGGCTTATCAACGCATTTCTAGAGCGGTGGAAGTCAGACACGTCCAACTTCCACCTTTCAGTTAGCGAGATCACCATCACACCGGATGACGTTTCGATCTTGTTGCACCTCTCGACCGTTGGTAGGTTCTACGACATGCGGGACTATACTAAGTTTGAAGTAGATGACCTTTTGGTTGATTATTTAGGAGTGGATCCCAAGGATGCAGATCTGTAGGTTGCTACCAAAGGGTTGTACATGCAACTCAATTGGATGTGGGATGTGGTATACCCTACAACCATCTAGGAGTAACGATGGGAGTATGTTGCTCGGGTGTACATGCTATACCTGCGGGGCACCACCCTCTTCATCGAAAAGTTGGGGTCAAAGGGGATGGTGGGGTATTTTAGGATGCTCATTGACCTCCAGGACACTGGCAGTTACACTTGGGGCGTGATGGCCCTTTCCCATCTCTACGACCAACTGAGCGATACTAGCAGAGCTAAATGTAGGCAGGTGGCTGGTTACGCCACACTTATTCAGGTATGTATTATAATTACTTTATTTGTTAGTTTTCGGTGTTTATGTATGTTTACTAACCTTGTTCCCATGTTGATTACATGCCTGGATCTTTGAGCATTGCTAGGGTGACAGTTTCAGGACTAAGACGATTGACCCTGCATATCTTGAAACTCAGCCACGTGCCAACTGCTAATTGAATAAAAAAGGCGACGGGTCCACAATCTCATTTCTAAATGTGTTAGCCACCACAAAATAAATATTTTAGCGTCGGTTGCTTGGCTCACACTATTCTATTTTTTTGCGGCGGGTGTTTGACGACTTCCGGCGGTTACAACCGCCAGTATTATAGACTAAAAATATCTTTCCATTAAACTATTTTTTACGTAAAAAAATAATTAAGTAAATTTAGAATTTAGGGGCGGTTATAACCACCACTAATTACTTGCTGAATAATTTTAACTAATTTATTTTTACTTCCATATATTTTTTAGGTAAAAGCAAGAATTAAATTAATTTAAACTTTAGAGGCGGTTGAAACCGCTGCTAAGTTACGTTTTGTTTTCAAAAAAAAAACACTAAATATAAGGGTAGCATTTGAACCGGTGGTTGTAGCCACCACTATTCTATCATTCATTCGCGGGTGTTATTATCGTTCTCCCTCCAAAAAAGCGCTAATTTTTAATTTTTAAAGTCATTTAGGTTTTAGTCACCAAATAAAAAAATTCATTTAGAATTTCCATTTTGCCAAATAGAAGGCATTTAATTCTTAGTGGTGTGCTGAGTTTCTGTGTTTCCGCCAGAAGACCAATTGCGCTCTCAACTTTTGTGCTCTTGCTTGATGGTCTTAGCCTCTTAGGTATTTTTTTTCATTACAGTGCTTTCTTGTTTTTTTAGTTCAGAGCTTGAGAGTTGTTGTCTGTGATATAACCATTAGATAGAAATTAGGAATCTCTCCATGAAATATCTCTCAATGGCGCAAAAAATCAACAAATGACATCCATTGTACGGGATTGGGATTTGCCTCAACGATTGACAAACACAGGGTTATATATATATATATGATAAAAGCATTAATGACTTTGTGAATGTGCATAGTGTGTACTGGTTTAAGTTAAAGGAATTAAAATCTCTTATAACTACACTTTCTCATATGATCGAGATATACATGCAATAGGCAACTATGAATTACTTCTGAGAATTTTTCCTCTTTATATTTGTTAATGTCACCACCTACTATTTTGAATCAATTTGTTCACCTGAAACCAAAAGAAAGCTCCCTTGAGAGACATGGAACACTAAGCAAGAGGGTTGAGAATCTAGCCAATTTATATAGTCATGCTTAATAGTCAGCTTTGTAAATGTAATAAAAACAAAACAAAGAGATATACATATCTTCATCATAAAATAAAAAGACAATTATTGAATAGACCGATAGAAGGTTTAGTGTCATACTATGGGAAGTTGGTTGATATTATTGAATTAAACTACTGTGGCAGGTTCATGGTGACTTTGTTTAAATGTCAATGGGCAAATACTAAAAATGTTAAATGATGTACATTAGGTTATGAAGATCATGTGATTTCACCGACTATACAAGCATTTAGGAAGTAAAAAAAATATTGATTTTGTATACGTGACTATTCTTATATTCTGTTTTGGCCACCTACTGATTGCATCATCATCTTTGGTTTTTGTTCCTTACGTTATGATAGTATATTTCTGTCTGAATATTCCTTGAGTTGAATTGAAAGAAGAATATTCCTTATGTTGAATTGAAAGAAAAGGGTTAATTTTAAACATTAAAGAAAGGAACCCACATTGCTTTAATTTAATACAAAGATTTTATTAGTTAGTGTGAATGGTAATATGACTGAATGGAGGTAGATATATGTAACAACTAGGATAGAGGCTTAACAGAAATAACAATGTTGCAACCGAATCTAATGGCAGTAGCCATCCCCATATGTATTTGGGTCAAGGACACATGGGAAATAGACAAAGGGTTGCAATTCGATTTATCAATGGATATATCCTTTCCTCTTTAAAAATGAACTGTTCTTAAAAAGAAAAATAATGAATTAATGTGACACTTTGCATGAGTGAGTGAGACTGATATTTGAGGAGAAAAAACTCTCACAACAAGTACTTTTTTATTTACAAGATTGAGACCGGAAACGTTGCTCAATAGAAGAAAATCAGAAGATGCATTTGAAGGTGCATTTGAATCTAATGAATCTAACCGCCACTGATCCGCTTAGTGGCGGTTGGAACCACCACCCACTTTTTTTTTTTGATAAGCATTTTGACCGCCACTTAGTTTCAGTTATCTTGTAGTATGTGGACCATTTAATGCCTAGTATGCATGTATGTGAGTATTCATGTTACCTAAGTACATAAATATTTTAAGTTCAATAATCGGTATGGCATAATTTAGAAGAGGGTCATTTTCCAGTTAACTTTTGCAGTTGACAATAGAAAAAATCTCCTCAAAAAAATAGAAAAATAGCTTAGGTAGGGTGTAGAGAATGGTGGTTCATTTTCACAAAAATTTTACTCGCAATTAAAAGTTTCAAAATTATACTAATTCCCACCAAAAAATTGCAGGCCTAAACGAGGAAATCCTTGACAATAACGTAATTAGTGTTGGCTCTAGGATATCTATATATATTGTTTGCTTTTGTTACCTATACTTGATTGCTGAATCAAACAAAATCATAGAAACCATTAGACTACATATTGACAGGGTAGGGGAACAAAGTAATGAGAAAGTTAAAGTGTTTGTTTCTTCTTCCCTTTTACTACTTAAAAGATCATTTAAAAATAATGTGATATGCTTTCGCTATATATATATATATATATATATATATATATATATATATATATATATATGTATATATATAAGAAATTAAAGTTACACTTTAGCTCTGGTTCCCCAACATGAAAGATATAAAATTCCTTTCTTTTTTACTTTATTTTATTTTTACAAGTGCATAACATAAAGTCCTTGACTTTTCTAAAATTCGAAATTATTATTCTAATTGTTCCGCACTTTGCTGTCTTTCCGGGTCGGTCCGAGAATGCAGTTGGTAGTGCTTTTGTAGGTACCCCTACAAAGATACTTTGACGCTCAAGTCAGTAGAGAATCGTGGAGTATGCAGGCTAGGGGATAATGCGTACCTTGTGTGGCTATGTGAGCCTGTATTTATAGAGATCTGTGCTAGCTCCGAGTCGTTGGATCGTTCAGCTAAATCTTAGCCGTCGAGGCAGGATCGATCGGGCTTTGGAGGTGGATCCAAGGAATTGGGTTTGTCCAAGCTCAAATAGGCGCATGGACCTCATGGCCCAATATGCAATGCTAGGTCACGGATATGGATCCTTGACATTGGGCTAGTTCGAATCCCGCTCGCTTAGTGGGCCTCATGGCCTAGTCCAGAACACTAACGGCAGGGACCAAACTAGAAGTATTTAGTCTTTGCAAGGGCTTTTTTAAAGTTTTTTAAATTGCAGGGACGAAACTGAATTTTTTGGATATTTGTAGGGACCAAATGTACCTTTAAGCCTTTTTATTATTTACCTAATTTTCATATCTTTTCTATCACACTTTTTTACTAAAAGAGTCTTTCATCTCATAAATTTGAATTTATAATAATTTGGCTGTCCTTATGTGACAAAATATAAGCAAAACACTCTATGCATTTTGATAAACTCCAATTTAATGCATTTTTAGAGATGTTTTTAAGTCTTTTTTTAGAGCAATTGTTAAAATTACTAATTTGTTTTGCTCTATTTTGTAGAAAAGTAGAAATGGATTAAAGGAATAATAGCTTAACATGGGAGCAGCCAATGATTTGAATTGGCGCATGGCCATTGTGGAAAAGAAAGGGTGACACTTCGTACAAACACCCCCCCCCCCCCCCCCCCCCCCCCCCCCCAGACACCCCCCCACCGAAAAAAAATTTATTTTAAAAACACTCCTCTCACACACTGTTGTGGTTAAATGGGGTAGTGCAAGTGTACACTATCCATATAGTAGAAGTAAAGTTCGTTCCCACAAGGATTAGTGCTTAAATGATGTTTAATTTGATTAGCAAAATAGTGATGGTAACAAAAGTAAAGACACAAATATTTGGTAACATTCACAACAATAAAAGTAAAAGGGTAATAAAGATCAGAGGATTGGAACAAGTTGAGATGCATTCACTTTCAGTAACTTCATTAAAATGCAATTAATGGTATGTTTAGTGCTGCAGCAATAGATATATTTTCTCAAATACTTCACTCTAGGGTTTCCTCGCAAGAGTTTATCTCTAGACCCTAAAAGAGTACGCCCTAGGCTGCTTAGGCACCCGCAGTATTCACCTTATGGAATATGCCCTCCTATCTTTAGGGTTTAAGCATGGAACATTAAAATCTCTTTTAATCCACACAATCCATATTATCTTGTGAGGTAAATTTATAAACCATCTCTGAATTCATTAATGCTACTTAAATTAGACGGCCAATCCTAATCTAAGATGAAAATATTGTTATACACAAGATAAAATACTCAACACTTAAACATACTTCATTAATCACACAATAAATTCATTACATCAAGTTCAGCATCCCAACTATAAGAAATTAGTTCATGTTGAGCGCAAACAACAAAGGAAATGACTCAAACAAGAGAGTAGAAATCATACTACAATCTCTAGGAGAGGATTTACACTACAAGTTGCTGAACCAAGAAAATAACTCCAAAGATGAATGGAGGAATGACCCAGCTCTTCAACGTAGATTCCTCCACGAAATTGTAATTCCAGTGTTGCTGCAGCAACTGTTCCAGCAATTGATCTTTGAGTGAGCTTGAGTGTACACGGAAATGGAGGCTATCTCTATACCTACCCTTTCCGGCTTGGTCTTAATGAGGAAGAATGGCTCTATTTATAGTTGAGGCTCATGATCCTAGGCAACCCTAAAATGGGAGGCGCCACTTGTCTTTTCATGAGCCTAAAATGTCTTTTTTACCCAAACTTTCATGGCATCAGCAAATATTCCTGTATCTGGCACGCACGCACACGCCTGATGATTATTAACACTTGTCCCTTTCTTGTTTTCCGTGTTTCTTGCAGCTCTCTCTCTCATCTTGCGCAAAATGGGATTACTGCCACATTAGGTTCTGCAGCAATTAGGCAAACATATTAAAACACACAATTGGGCACCAAACTGCCAAATATCACATTTCCAAGCCTGCACCTTAGACTACTTCTAAACTACCATAATTGCACAATAATTACAACAATGCTTGAGAATTAACAATGATTCAAGCTTGAAATAAGAGGTAATAACCATCATAAATACTAGTTATCACACACCCCCTCACCCACTCTCCTCTCCACTCCTCTCACACACCCCCTCACCCACTCTCCTCCGTTCGTCCCCACCGGTTTTCCCTCTCCCTCTCCGAAGGTAAACACCCTCTCCCTCTCCCCTTCTTTCTGTTTCTTTAATTTCATTTTTTTCAATGGTTTAGCACGGTTTGGCGCTGCAGAGGCCGAACCGGTTCGGTGCAGCGTGCGCCGAACCCACTGCTGAGTTCGGTCAGGCGTGCACCGAACCAACGTAAGTTCGGATCACGCAGGTCCGAACCGTACTGATTCCTCTATATTTATTTTTTTGCAGGTATGGCACCATTCACGACCATCATTGAAAGAGATGCTGGGAGTATTTTCATCCCAGACAACATTCGCAAGCAAGGGTTGCCAAAAGATTTATTTTTTTTCTTGGATACAGGCATTATGATTACAGGTGTCAACAACAATAACGATGGCAACATCGTTATTGATACGCAGGCCATCAGCCAGGCGTATAGAGGTACTCAGCGTGTGAGAGCTGAAGTGACATACATTGGAGACGGACGCTTAAATGTTAGAAGCTGGTTTAGGCCTTTACTCTTTTTTGATACTGAATCCAGTGACTTTAGTGACTCCACTGATCCTGATTACCGGGCTTTTTTGGCCGGTTACAATGGGAGTGACGACGACATTGATACGACGAGTACAGCTGGATCCTCCTCTGTTGTGACTCAATAGTAGTTTTTTAATTATGTTTAACATCTAATTGTAATGGTATTCATGAATAAAAATTGAGTAATGAATAAAAATTGAGTACTATTTAAATTTCTCGACAATTTTATTATTTAAAATGCGTAACCGTACATAAAACTAGAAATAAACGACAACATAAGTAAAATAAACGACACTACTACTGATTTTTGGGGAGCGTGCTCTCCATAATATAAATGATCTCTTCCGGAATTCGCATCGTTTCGACAAACAGCTCAATGATTTGACGTCCCAAAGGAACATTACGATGATGTACCATCATTGCGCGAACATCGTCGTCGCTCCGGATATCCATAGCTTCATAGCGGAGAGTGTCGTCTTGTAGACATACGCACTTGCAGTAACGTATACGAGAGATGTCTTTATGTTACTCTCCCACTTGGCGAACCTTCCTCTCCGCCTTTTCCTTCAACTCGTTGAATGTGATATTTTTGTCCAGCCTGCAGAAGTAGTTGTTGCGAGACTTAAAGAAAACACCATCAGCCCTGCTCTCGACTGTTCTAAGGCGATGGAGGGCAGTTAGAAATTTGTCTGAGGATCTCTGGGTTGGGCACAACTGCCATTCCATTAGATCTTCCATTTTAGCATGTGGGGTTAGGGTGTTTATGAAGAAGCAAAGAAGATGAATCAGAAATGGGTTGTGTGAATATCAGTGAAGAGTGACAGCCTATTTATAATAGGTGTGATCAAGCATGACCCGTTGATTTAAAAGGATCAGAACCGTTAAAATGATAACCGTTGGGGACAATTTCCAATTTTAATATCAGCCATTGATTTCCAATGGGGCACAATTTCCAATTTTAATATTATCTATTGACTTCTAATGGGGGCACAATTTCCAATTTCTGACAGTCAAAGGGCCAGTTCGGTGCACGGCCGGTCGAACGGGTTTGGTGCAGCGTGCGCCGAACCATGTAAAAAACTGATAGGGGGTGTCTGATGAAAATTTATCATACTCGGTGCAGTCAAATCCGAACCGGTTCGGCCAAGCGTTTGCCGAACCGTAATAAATGTTAAAAAAAAATAGAATTCACAGATATCATTAAGGGCAAATTGGTCTTTTCACCCCTTTATGGGGTGTCTACTGAGTAGCTCCGAGGTTGTACGAAGTATGGGCCAAAAGAGAAGGAGCGATGATTTAAACGAACGACGATCCAGTCCATTAATTGAAGGCCTATGCTTTTCCCACATCCCTTCCTACTCACCACACACCCCCTAAACTCCTAAATCCCAAAAATACCCCTAACTTAAAAACACTCCATCTCCCACTCTTGATCCCTACCCTCTTCACCCCCTTACTCTCACTCTCAGCCAAACACAACCACAACCGAACCCTACTCTCCCTCTCCCTCTCAATGTCACCTCCTCCAAACACAACCAAACTGTAATCGTATTCTCACCCAGTTCTCTTCTCTCACTCTCTCACTCTCCTATTCTTCCATTTGTGCGTTTTATTCGTGAGCATTTCGTTTTTTCTGCATTTTCGCACGGTTCGGTTGTAGGCAACCAAACCAATTTGGGGACGAAGAATATTTAACTGGCTCAGCTGAGGGCTCCTGAACGGGTTCGGCTGAGGGCTCCCGAACGGGTTCGGTTGAGGGCTCCCGAACCATCTAAAATTTCAAAAAATGGACATAAAATTTCAAAAAAAAGGGGTGCGTTTTAATATATATATATATATATATATATATATATATATATATATATATATATATATATATATATATATAAGGTACGGTTGAGGGCAGTCGAATAGGTTCGGGTGCCTCTACCCGAGCCCATTAAAATCTAAAAAAAAAAAAATGAACAAGCTTGGAACATTTGGATACATTACGGATATTCTGGTACTTTCGTAGAGTTTGGGAGTGTGTGGTGAGTAGGAGGGGATGTGGGAAAGTCAAACCCTAATTGAATTGCCAACAAAGGAAGCCCATTTTGATGTCAGCACTTGTCAATCGGAAAGCATTGACCCACTACAACTCAATTTGAATAAAAGGCAATCACACAACCCTAGAAAAAAGTTTAAAAGAGGGAGTGCTGCAACTTTTGGGATCACCATCTGACGCAAGTAATAGAGGAAGCAAGCCTGACGTGAGGAAAAAGAAATAACACGGAACCCTAGGCAACACATATAAATAGTACTCCCTCCGTCTCATTTTATTTGTCGTTTAAGGTTATGCGCGGGTATTAAGAAAATGATTGGTTATGCTAACTATTATGGTTAAAAAATGTGGTAAGACTAAAACACCGTTCACTTTTCTTGATTGAAGTCAAGACATGGTTATTGATATTCTAAAGTAAGGGAATTGTTGGAAAGTAATAATAAATGTTGTATTCAGATTCTAAAGTGACAGATAATTTGAGACAGAGAAAAATGGCAAACAGGACACTTCAAATGAGACGGAGGGAGTACGATGCAGGTTTTGAAAAGGCACTTTTCACGCAAGAATAAAAAAGAGAGAGTAGTCAAAAGAGAGCGTCGTCATTGAGATAGAGAGAACACGCACAGGGACAGCAACAGTGCACACCGGAGGGAGATTGAAGAGTATTTGGTGACCGTTCTTGACACTGTAAGAGAGCTTTGGAGCAGGAAAATGAGACTAAATTCTCAAGATCAGAAATTTCTCTATTCCGGTTTATTTTTGTCTTTGTAATTTACGAGTCCTAATTTTATTTCAATGTTCTTGATAATTATGGATAGCTAAATCTTCTTCTAGGGTCTTAGGTGGATCTTGCAAGTTTAGAGACCCTTTTTTGTTTCAATTTATGCTTTGAATTCCCGGTTTTTATTTCAATTAATATTATCCTATTGCTTTTATCACATAATTAGGATAGGCAACCTTTGCATGTTCATAATCAATTAGTTGATCAGCAATCGTACTGCAATTAGTTGGTGGACCTATAGGATAATTGAGGCTATAATTAATGCATGACGAAACTTTAATTTAGTCTTCCAATCATTCAACTTTTTTGTTCTTTATCTTTTCTTGAATTTAAATTATTGCATGATCAAACGAGGGTTAATTTAGGAAAAAGAATATTAATCACGAATGACCAAATGGATTAATAGTTTTAGTAAAGGGATTGGTAATTGAATAAAATAAAGAAATTCAGGTAGAATTAGACATAGAGGAATCGAAGCTTGCAAGTGAAACCGTGACCCTAGGCTTCTCTCCATTGATTAAACTACATTTTAATTCTTGCTACTTACTTCTTATTTTAGTTCCTATAACCACCAAACATTCGTTCGTCTAAATAATAATTAATCTTAAGTAGTTTGGTACTTATTAATTAATCCCTGTGAAGACGATATCTTTTATACTACTTCTGCGAGAGAGTACACTTGCTCTAAGTGTGTTTTTGACGCAACACATTTGGTCTAAATTTAAGTTAATTGGATAGACTTTTTTTCTTATAATTTCTTACAATGGGAGAAGTTTTGTTTTTCTTTTAATGAAAATTTTTCTGTCTATAAAAAATTACTCTTTAGTTTTAGCCCCCTTATAAAAAATAAGCTAGCTCCACCACTGAGGAAAACAAAAGTTTTCTTGTAGTGGATGCTGCAATTTTCCTAAAAATTTTGTTGGATATAATATTCAATATCCAATCACTTAATGATATATTTATTTTTTATTTAATTATTTTAAAATAAATTCAAGTTTTGAATTAGTTTTGCTTGTGAGGTATGGAACCCAACAAAACTCAAAGAACTATAAAATTCTCCTTCATTTCCCGAAAAACACAGCATTATTTTGCTGTTGTGTGCGACTTCAAAATATTTTTGTCATGGATTTATGTAGTTACAAGTTGCAGACATACCTTTAAATATTGTGTGGGTTTATTATTATAATTCTAATTTACCTTAAAATATTGCATGTAGCACAAAGTTATACGAATAAAAAAAATTCTATACACAAAATATATGTTTATGCATGCAAATAAAGTGGTTGCTATTCTGTCCATTTTTTTGTTACAGCTATTCTGTCCAATTTGATATTAATAAAATGTGAGATTCTTATCCGAAACCCACAAGAAGCACAAACCGATTTTAAAATATTGTTTTTGTTTACACTTTACAATAAAGAAATCAACTTATTTTCTAACACATCGTGATTAGGATTTTTGAAAGAATCAATTTTATTTGAGCATGTTTTTTTTTATAAATCGGGTATTATCTGTGCGTAACTATAGAGATTAATCTCTCGAGCCGGGTAGGACCACAATAGGCGGCAAAGCTCTCCCTTCAAGAGATTTAATACTACTGTATGTCCAAGACTGAATTCGAACCTTGGTTAGGTTGGAAGAGACCCCTATCATCTCATCTAAGTGCTATTGGGTTTTTATTTGAGCAGGTTAGTACAGGAATTTTATACACACGGTTGGTGGTTAATTAATTAATGTACCAAAAGATGAAAATTTATCAGCAATATTAAATGTCAAAGTATACACGTTGCTGGATCCTACTAGTTAACAAGCAAAAGACGAATACATCAAGCGTATCCTTTCAATGGTGGTTTACACAATAAAGTTTCTTCAATTACGTTTGTGCACTAAAGAAAAGAATAATTGACTTAAAAGTAATTTTGGGAGAATTTTACAACATGCAAACATGTATTTTTGTATCTTTTTCTAGCTTCATGATGTCTCTATATATAGAGAGAAATTCATGCCTTTTAATGAAAGAAAGCAACTCTTTAAATTATTGGTTCAGTCATTATTAACAGTTAAATATGGGTAAATGCTCGTAATTAACACTACTAAATCCGTTGCTAACAGCAGAAAATCTGCCGCTAAATCCGTCGCAAGCTTTATCAAGCTTAATGTTGATGGTAGCTCTTTTGGTAACCCTGTTCGCTTGGGTAATGGATGGCTTTTCATTGACCACAACGATAATTGGATTACAGATTTCTCATGTGGTTGTGGCTACACTAACAACATGAATGCAAAATTTCAGGCCATTGTCCAGGGACTCAATATTGCTAATCAAAATTTGGTTTGTGAAACTGATTCGTTGATCGCTCTGAAGTTCATTAATGAGGGAGTTTCTACTTCCCACCCTCATGCACCTATTATTGATCACATTCGCTCCTTTAAGTGGTTGGCAGCTCACCTTTCCACATTCCCTTTGGGAGGGTAACTCTGATGCGGATTTGTTGGCAAAACAAGGCTCATCTATGGAGCATAGAGTCCATTTATGGAACAATTGTCCATCGCCTATTTCGTCGTCTTTGCTCGTAAATTCTTTAGGAATTGCCAGATTGAGACCCTAGTCGGGTTCTTTGTTTCTTTTTGTTTTCTTATTGATAAAAAAACCAAAACTAGCAAGAAGAAGAACAAAAGAATGAGAGAATGAGAGAAGACGCAAGCCTTTGTATTATTCTCTTCACAAATGTATCGTTACACTAAAGATTGTGAGTCCTATTTATAGGATACAAATTGACAAATGAATGATATAATAAAAAGTAGCTAACAATCTAATTACTAAAAGGAGTTATGAGAATGTGGAAGCCTAAGGTTGTATATCCACTAATTTATATTATTCATAATAATATAAATATTAGATCAATGGGCATATATGTTAGAATTTTCCATAATGTTAATTTAAAAAAAAGAGAGAGAAAATCAGTGACTAGATTTCAGTGAGAATACAATACAACCAAGCTAAGTTGTAACAAGTTGCCCCAACTACTTTTCTTAACCCACATTACTCACATGATGTACATCAAGTTATTATTATTATTTTATCTAAACATTATAAACTTTTCATTAAACAAAATCAATACCAAACTGTATAAATAACTTCTCCTCCCCCTTTCTTTCTGCACCACATAACTTCCCCCCCACCCCCGTCCTCTGCAAACTTTGCTCTCAAACCAAAACATGAGCAATGCAAAACAACCCCTCACCGGAGTCTCCAACTCCGGCAACCACATTTCCAAGAAGAAGAAACTCTTCTTCTCCCTCTTCACTACCCTTCTCATTGTAGCCTCCGTAGTAGCCATCATCTGCGGAGTAAACTCCACAAAAACAACAACAAAAACACCATTTCCTCTTCCAACTATTCACATGCCATAATAAAAAGCGCTTGCAGCTCCACACTCTACCCAGAACTCTATTTCTCAGCCATAACCTCTTCACCAAACGTAACTCACAAAGTAACAACCCACAAAGATGTCATAGAAGCTTCCCTCAACATAACCACAATAGTAGTTGAACACAACTTCTTCACCGTAAAAAAGCTTCTCGAACGAAAGAATCTTACAAAAAGAGAAAAAATAGCTCTCCATGATTGTTTAGAAACAATCGATGAAACCCTAGATGAGCTTAAAGAAGCTAGAAAAGATCTTGAAGTATATGTAAGTAATGAAAATCAGTTGTGAATTGAATGAATGATTGTTACAACTGAAAACTGAGTATTTAATAGTTAACCACCAACTAACAGTTTCTTAAGGGTAGTTAATCTAAATACTAACTAATGGGCCCTTCAACCGGGTCAGCCCATACAATACAGATACAAATATATGGGCCCAGTAAAACATTACTACATACACTTACAGTATTACAAATATATCTCACTATTACATTTCCTCTCTTAAACAGCATCACAATGAGTGTTCTGTTTATCTTCTTCTTCTGCTGCTGTGCTTTTGCTTCCATTTCCCTTGATGTTGCGCATTCCTATTTCTTTCTTCAGTTTGTTGAAGCATTCAATCTTCAAACCTTTTGTAAGTATGTCAGTGAGCTGTTCTGGTGAGGGACAAAACTTCAATTCAATGCTTCCAGAATTACTCAAATCTCTCAAGAAGTGAAATCTCACATCTATGTGCTTGCTTCTTCCATGCATTACTGGATTTCTAGTCAGTTTGATTGCTGAACTGTTGGCACAAAATATGCTCAGACACTCCTTCTGCTGGCCACCAATTTCTTTCAGGATTCGTTGCAACCATACTCCTTGACAGACACAGTATGCTGCTGCTACATACTCTGCCTCTGTAGTTGACAGAGTCACAATTGGTTACTTCTTAGAGGACCATGAAATGGCTCCTCCATTCAGCATAAACACATAGCCACTGGTGCTCTTTCTATCGTTTAAATCACCAGCATAGTCTGAGTCACAATAGGCTATCAATTCAGCAGATTTGTTCCTTTGATATAGTATCCCTTCTTCACTTGTTCCCTTCAAATATTTGTATATTCTTTTAGCAGCAATCAGATGTTCTTCAGCAGGATTGTCCATGAACCTGCTAATCAAACTCACACCAAACATGATATCAGGCCTTGTTGCATTAAGATACATTAAACTTCCAACAAGTTGCTTGAACGTAGTTGGATTCACACTGCTTTGTTCTTCATTCTTTTTCAGTTTAGTTCCTGTCACAACAGGATTCCCAACCTGTTTGCTCTCCTGCATGCCAAACCTTTCAAGCACTTCTCTTGTGTATTTTTGTTGAGTAACAAAAATGCCTCTGTCATTCTGGATCACTTCCACTCTTAGGAAATCCCTCATTCTGCCAAGGTCAGACATTTCAAATTCTTTCTTCATTGATCTCCTGAAATCATCAATGAGAATATCATTATTTCCAGTGTAAATCAAGTCATCTACATATAGGCTAACTATCAATAATTTGTCTCTATTTCCTCTCTTGGTGTAGAGGGTGGGTTCATAGGGACATTTATTGAATCCTTCTTTAGTAAAATAGGTATCTATTCTACTATACCAGGCCCTGGGGGCCTGTCTCAACCCATACAAAGCCTTTCTCAGTCTATACACATGAGTCTCTTTTCCCTTCTATTTGTAACCCTCAGGTTGATCCACATACACAGTTTCCTCAAGTTCACCATGCAAGAATGCTGACTTAACATCTAATTGATAAACCTGCCATCCTTCACCTGCTGCTACTGCCAAAACAGACCTGATGGTGTCCCACCTTGCTACAGGTGCATACACCTCAGAAAAGGCAATACCAGCCCTTTGAGAGTATCCCTTTGCTACCAATCGTGCCTTGTGCTTATCTATTTTTCCTTCTTCATTATATTTGGTCTTGAAGACCCACTTAACACCAATTGTCTTTGATCCTGTAGGTAAAGGTTCCAGTTTCTAGGTTCCATTTTTCTCAACGGATTGTATTTCAGTGTCCATTGCTTCTCTCCATTTCTCATGCTTGCTTGCCTCAGAGTATGTTAATGGGTCTGCTACGTTATCAAAGACTACCAGACTGTGCAATTCACTAACATCATTATCATCAGAGTTAATTTCATCATTATTATCAGAGTTATTTTCATTTACTAGAGTGTTCCTATTAGTGCTAGGTACACCAGTTATCTCAAAGTCTTGCCACCAGCTAGGATTTTTTATTCTTCTAGGTCTCAAACTTGAGTCACCTTCATCCTGTTCTCTCCTCTCTTGACCCAAGTTTTGAGTATCATTACTGTGCTCTGTGTCATTTCTACTTGCAGGGATTGAATCTGTTTGTACTGACTCTTCTGCATTAGATTTGTCAGTATTGTCATCTAAGTCACAATTTGGTGCTTCTCTTTCTTTTTCATCCCAATTCCACCCACTCTTCTCATCAAAGTTTACATCCCTGCTAATTTGAATTTTCTTGGTAACAGGATCATAAAGCTTATAAGCTTTAGACTCCTCACTAACACCTAGAAGGACACACTTCTTACTTTTATTGTCAAGTTTTCTTCTCTGTGAGTCAGGAATGTGCATGTATGCTATACAACCAAAGACCTTAAAGTGTTTAACTGAGGGTTTCAATTCACCCCAGGCTTCCTGAGGTGTAATGTTCTTGACAGATATTGTTGGTGATCTATTTAGCACATAAAAACTCCACTTGGCAGCTTCAGGCCAGAAACTTTTAGGTAGTTTAGAGTCACTCAAAAGGCACCTAACCATGTTCATGACTGTCCTATTTTTCCTCTCTGCTACACCATTTTGTTGTGGTGTAAAAGCAGCAGTTAACTGCCTCCTTATGCCATTCTCTGCACAGAACTCAGTGAACTCTCTTGAGTTGAATTCCCCTCCTCTGTCAGTCCTAAGACAGCTAATTACACTATTACATTCCTTTTCAACCATAGTTTTGAATTTCTTAAAAGTTTGAAATGCTGCAGACTTTTCTTTTAAGAAATAAATCCATGATTTTCTGGTAAAATCATCAATGAATGTTATAAAATACCTCAATTTGTTGTTTGACTCAGGAGTGATAGGCCCACATATGTCTGAGTGAACTAACTCTAGCTTCCTTGAGGTTCTCCAGTTGCTTTGCTTGGCCATCTTCTCTCTGTGTTGCTTACCAATCTGACAGTCTGTACATATGCCTTCTGTGTCACAGAGTGATGGAAGTCCTTTCACCATCTCCTTTTGCTTGAGTAATGTCAATCCCTTGTGGCCTAGGTGAGCATACCTTCTATGCCATAATTCTGTTTCTTCTTCTTTAGTAACTTGCAAGCATTTGTCATTTGATAGAACCACTTCAGCTTTGACAGCAAACATCTTGTTACCAGCCATGTGTGATGTGATTATCAGACCCTTCTCCTTGTGATACACCATGCATTTGTCATCGTCAAATACAACCTTCAGTTTTTTCTGCTGTAATTGACCAATGCTCAGCAAATTACTTTTGAGATTGGGAACATAGTGCACTCCAGATATTACTTGAGTTCTTCCTTCTATCTTCAGTCTCACACTACCTCTTCCTTCAACCATCAATTTCCTTCCATCTCCGATCTTCACAGTCTCCCTAAATGTATCATCAAATTCAGTGAACCACTCTTTGGTTCCACACATGTGTGTGCTGCATCCTGAATCCAAGAACCATATCCATTTCTTTGCAATTTCCTTATCTTCTCCGATTGCCATGAGGAGAGAATCTTCATCTTTATAATTCTTGTGCATATGTGTGTTGCAGCCGGAGTCCACAATCCATTCCTGTTTCAGCACAGTTTCTTGGTCTTCACTCATTGCCATGAGAAGAAGCTCTTCATCATCTTCAACTCCAGCATAACTTGCTACATCACTCTCAAGATTGGGACATTCACTTTGGTAGTGACCCATTTTCTTGCACTTGTAACATTCAATATGTTCCTTTGAAATCTGTCTACCTCTTCCTCTTCCACCACCTCCACCACGTCCTCTACCTCTTCCTCTTGAAGAATTGGTCACCTTGAGTGCTTGTTCTTCATCGTTTTGTCCCTTCATGCGTGCTTCTTGGACAAAGATGCTACTTTGTAGAGCATCAATGGACATTGTTTCAACGTCATTGGATTGCTCAATTGAGAACACCACGTAATTGTATTTCGTGGTCATTGACCTCAGGATCTTCTCTACTACGGTCTTCTCCTTCACCTTCTTCCCATGACTCTTCATTTTGTTCGCGATGGCCAGGGTTCTTGCGAAGTAGTCGCTCACAAATTCGTCCTCCTTCATTGTCAACATTTCCCATTCGTGCTTGAGGACTTGAAGTTGAGCGCGTTTTACTTTGTTGGATCCTTCATACTTCTGTCTCAGAGATTCCCAGATATCCTTTGAAGTGTCAATCTTCAAGATGGTTTCCAGAATTCCTCGTTCAATCGCTTGAAAGAGGTAGTTTTTGCCTTCAAATCCTTTAATCTTGCTTCATCATGAATCTTTTTGAGTTCTGGAGTCGCGTTTGCAGCGAGTAGAGGGATTCCATTTTCTACAACTTCCCAGTAGTCCTTTGATTTCAGAAGATTCTCCATTAGCATTTTCTAGTGTTCGTAATGCCCATCGAATTTGGGAATTGCCGGTTGAACGTATGCTCCGTTTTCTTTCTCCGTCATCGTGGATTCACCGATCACCACCGTCGCAACGTTACTGCAGTTCTTGCGTTGATTCTTGTTCCAGGCCCCGTAGAGCTTTGGTACCAATTGTAAGTAATGAAAATCAGTTGTGAATTGAATGAATGATTGTTACAACTGAAAACCCAACTAACAGTTTCTTAAGGGTAGTTAATCTGAAGACTAACTAATGGGCCCTTCAACCGGGTCAGCCCATACAATACAGATACAAATATATGGGCCCAGTAAAACATTACTACATACACTTACAGTATTACAAATATATCTCACTATTACAGTATACCCTAATAAGAAAAACATTTATCAACATGCTGATGATTTGAAAACGCTTATAAGCTCAGCTATAACAAATCAGGAAACTTGTTTAGATGGGTTTTCTCATGATAGTGAAGATAAGCGCGTTAGAAAGGTTTTGGAAGAAGGGCAGAAACATGTGGAGCATATGTGTAGTAATGCATTGGCTATGATAAAAAACATGACAGACAATGATATTGCGAATTTCGAGAAAAATAATGTTGTCTGAAACAGGAAATTGTTGGATGTAGAGGAAGGGTGGCCGGAGTGGATATCGGCGGGGGATAGGAGGTTACTTCAGGGGACGGCGGTGAGAGTGGATGTGACGGTGGCAGCGGGAACTTTAAAACGGTGTCGCAGGCGGTGGCTGCAGCTCCTTTGAATAGTAAGAGGAGATTTGTTATGAGGATAAAAGCGGGGGTGTATAGAGAAAATGTAGAGGTGCCGAAAACGAAGACGAATATCATGTTTTTGGGAGATGGGAAAACTAGAACTATTATTACTGGCAGTAGAAGTGTTGTTGATGGAAGCACCACTTTTCATTCTGCCCTTACTGTCATGTTTTTTATCCCTTACTTTATTTTACCTTCTTTTTTTAATTTTACTACTTTGCATATATACGTACACTATATAACTAACACAAAAGCCCTTAATTGAAATTATATTTTACACTGTCCATTTTTCTTTACTTCTCCTATACATCCATGATTTTTCTTTACTATTTTCTAATTGTTACTGCAAAAAAAAATTCATCTTGGGGATATGGATAGTATAAAGAAAAATAGGAATGTGATCTGAAGAAATAGTAGGAATGTTGAAAATTTTGTATAGAGGCCCCTTGAGTGGCCCAGTGAAGAGTGACTTTTGACCTGTGATGAGGTTTAAATGTTTCAAACCCAAATCTAAAAGGTTTGACTAATTAATAACCTGTGTTTCGTTCTTGGTAAACTAAATGACCCGTGGTTGATTATCACCTATAATTTGGGGATCTTGTGGTGCCAGATATTTTTGTTTTTTTTTTAAATAAAGGGATATGGAGTCTCTTTAAAACCTTCCAATTAGAGAAAAAACATTAAGAAGGAAAAAGAGTAAAGGAAAAATAAACAAAAACATAAAAAAACTATACCAAAACCCATAAACATAAACAAAATTATAACCAAAATAAAATATAGATAATCCCAAGTGTAAGACAACAGGGAACAACAAATTCTGAGTTCATCATAATTATAATTTAGAAACCTGTTTTTTTCTTCAAATTAAACTGATAGTTTAAATCAAATGAGCTAGTTGCACATGTGTTCTTCTGTGTTCTGCCATTTTTATTATACTGTCAAATATTTGGTCCTTTTGTGCTCTGGTTACTTAACATTAATTTATTAATTCCCATGTGCACTTCATGTATGTTTTAATACAATAAAAATGCATTTTTTACAATAATAATGCATTTTTATAGTTTGAAAACCCTTTTTTTTAAAAGCGAAGACTCTTTTTTTGATAATATAGTTTGAAAACCCTATAAACCACGAAGTAATTTTTTTTAGTTTTACTTTATTGCAATAGCTTTCATTACAGTATTTGATTTTCTCATTTGCACTAGTTAACTTTTAAAATTGATGTATAACTATTGTTTCAATACATTATGTTTATATAAGTAAATAAATAAAAGAAGGCTATTCTTTCTGAATGGAGAAAGGGGGTTGGAATATAGCTAGAGAGTGGCGGATGCAGTGTGTTAGTAGTGGGGTCAATTGACCCCACCAAAAAAAAAATTCTTTTAATATACTCAATAAAAAGTTTTTGCCCCCAATTAAAAATTGGGTTGGACCCCACAAATATTCAACTGCCCAAATCTTTACAGAGTTACTTACCAGTTACCCTAAATCCCAAATCAAAATTTGTTTTCTCTCTCTCACACGTCCGTTAACGTTCCTTCTCCGTCTTCTCTTTGCAATTCGTCTCCAGGTCTTCTCGTTCCTTTCTTCTCTGCAATCAATTCAAAAGGTTTTTTTTTCCAAATCCATATTCTATTATTGTGCAGTGATGCTATATATTGCGAAGGATTGTTAGTGCGAAATTCGTGTCGGTTTTCTACTCTCTCTTCCCAATATTTCTCGCTTGTGTAAGATCATTTTTTCGAAGTTGAAACCACTACGTCTCTTTACTCCTTACATAATGGGCTCTGATGGCATCTCCTGAAGAATGGACTGCGCAATCGTATCGGAGATGAATGGTTGAATAATTGTCTAGTTACATATATTGAGAGTGATATTTTTGATAGTATTGACAATGAAATTATCATACAACATTTTCAGAATATGAAAGCACGTAGAGGACAATTGTAAATTGTGGAAAAACAATTGTAACTTGTGGAAGTAATTTAATATCTTTTTTGGTGTTTTTTTGTCACATACGTGATAATGTATTTTGTAAAACCTTATTTTATTTTTATTCTATGAAATATTATGGATAGTTAATTTACTTGCCCCACGAATGAAATTTTCTGGATCCGCCACTGTAGCTAGACATTAATTATTCATTAAATTTGGCTTTATATATTCCATGATGTTTCCTTTGATTCATTAGATTCCATCATGCATGTCTCTTTATAGTAAAATATATGGCCATATACTACTTGCATGACATTTGGACAATCCCAAATACCTCTCTCGCTTTCAAAGTCATATAATAACTGTCCCACAAGGGTATATAGCTTGCATGATTGAGTGAAAGGAACATGATTGAGTGAGTGGAAAAACGTAAGTGTACGGGGTTTCAACCTGCTCCTCCAGTGGCAGATCTAGGACCCCGGGGTCGGGGTGTCAAATTTTCTAAATACACAATTTGCAAAAAAATTATCCATTTGATGACCTTGTTCAAACACACTATTAATACTAATTAGAATTAAGTTAATACTAATTGGAGACTAATACACACTATTAACTTAACTATTTTTTTCTTGAAAAGATTTCTAAAACAAGCTAAAAAACTAAACAAAGAGCAAAACAGCTTGTTGTTCAAACATTGATCATATTAATGAAATTCCAACTTTAAATTATATACTAATATTTTCAACAGAATGTTGGTATTTAAAAAGGTCATTGTCAACGACATGAAGCTTCGTATATCCTTCATCCTATCCTACTGGTAGAGAACATATTTTAAAATTAAAAATAAAAGTCACAAGGAAGAAATTAAGCAATTAAACAATTAGGGTTATCAATTTCCCCAAATTAGAAATTAAACAATTAGGGTTTTCAATTTTCCCCAAATCAAAAATTAAACAATTAGGGTTTTCAATCAAAGAATCAAATAATCACTTCAGTAGATTAGACTAGAAAAGAGAAAAAATCTAACTTGTTTTAGTGTTTTTGAGAGTTCAATGGAAAAGAGAAAGTTGCTGCTGTGAGAGAAGAACAGAGAAGCCGTGAGACAGAGTGAGAGAGAGAACAGAGAAGCCAGGTCCGAGAGAGAGAGAGAGAGAGAGAGAGAGAGAGAGAGAGAGTAGAGAAGCCACCGCCCACTGTGAGAAGAGAGTTGAGTGAGAGAGCTCGTAGAGAACGTGAGAATCTGAGAGAGCTCGTAGAGAACGTGAGAGTCTGAAAGAGAGTCGTGTGTCCGTGAAACAGTGACTGTGTTGTGCTTTGGATAAATTAAATTTGGGTATTTGGTGCCAATGAGTGCAAAATCTAGGTTATTGGTGCAATTTAAAATATTCAGGTGTGTCAAAAAAATATTTCTATAGGGTGGTAATCCAAAAAAAATATTTGGGGGGTTCAACTGAACCCCCTCAACACTATGTGGCTCCGCCACTGCGCTCCTCCCTCCCCTATAACAACTAACACACTAATTACTAACCACTTTGCCTATAAAAAAATTCATATAATAAGTCTTTGAAATTAACCTCATTTATATAACTACCACCTGTCCTCAATGTCTATTTTTCTTCGCATCATTACGTAACTCATGCGCAAATATCATATCTCACTTTTTCTGTTGACAGCATCTCACTTGTCTAGTTGTCATCTAGTTATGTTACTTTTTTTTCTAATATTTCAGATACTCTCCTAGTTAACAAAGTAGTGTGTATATATATATATATATATATATATATATATATATATATATATATATATATATATATTCAAACATAACTATTACTTAGTTAATTGGGAAAATATCTGGAATATTACAACAAAAAATAATTTTTATATTTTTAATACTTGAAAATATAATTATTAAATTTGTTTTTTAACTTTTTTATTTTCTGTATTGGATAAAAGTAGTGTGTTTTATTCTTTAAAAATATATATGAACTAGTTGAAACACCCGTGCTACGCACGGGGCTTACTCGTAGCCCTTTGTTTTCATACAATCGTATTATTGGTATTAAAAAAATAAGATGGAATGAAAAAAGTATTATGAATAGCATCACAGTATGAAAAGAGAAGAATCTATACAAAATGGAAAGAAGATGATGCAGGTTTTATCATAAATGTGGTTGAAGCTCTTGCGAAAGTAAATGTTAAAAGAAAGATAAAAAAATAAACACCAATTTAAGTATGCTTCTAATACTCGTTGGTGCGAAATAACCAAAACAAATAAGACAACGCAAATAAAAAATGAAACACGTGAGTATAAAGCAGGTTTGAATGAAAATCATAGATAAATTAAAATAGAAGCACCTATACAGTGTTGAAAGAATATGATGGGGGTTTTGTTTTAAATGTAGCTGAAATTCTCGTGAATGAAAATTAAATTATAACTACAAATTAAATAAGAGAATTATAAAATTAAAAAAGAACATTAATAAACACATTGAAATTGAACATCCTAAATAATTTTAAAACCTGATTTCATTTGATAAGAAAAGAGGTGGATTAGAAAAATTTCAGAACTAAAATTTCCTATCGTTGAAATCAATTAGTTGTTGTATGACTAAGAATTTAATAAAAAAGAAAAATACTATCTTACATCGATGCATTCATATTAAATTAAACATTGTCCGACATAACCCTGTAATTTAAATATATATAGTCTTCTGAAAACATTAATTAAGGTGAACACCATTGAAATAACGTTGGACGAAATAACGTTGGACTGCATGATATGTTTGTGGTTATTCTTATATATTGTAACAACTATACAAAGTTGAAAAAAGCTGATGGAGTTCTATTGCAAATTTGACTGAAAATTAAGTCTTAAATGCACTTTTGGTCCCCTTATTTTACTAAATGTGCAATTTTGATCCCCCAATTTTATTTTTGGGCAATTTTGGTCCCCTTATTTTACTAAATGCGCAATTTTGAACCCCCTGTTTGTTTTTGTGCAATTTTGGTCCCCTTATTTTCCAAATAATTTTTTGTATAAATAAACTATTTTTGTATTTTATATTTTCAATAGTTCAATATTTATTTAAAAAATAGAAAATTATTTAATTACATATAATAAATAAGCTATTTTTATATTTTATATATTTAAATAGTTAACTACTTATTTAAAAATAGAAAATTATTAAATTATTTAAAAAATAAACTATTTTTATATTTTGTATTTTCAATAGTTAAATATTTATTAAAAAAAAAAGAAAAGTATTTAATTATATAAAAAAATCTATTTTTAAATTTTATATTTTTAAATAGTTAAATATTTATTTAAAAATAGAAAATTATTTAAAATAAATAAACTATTTTTATAGTTTATATTTTAAAATATAAATTAAAATATTAAAAAAGGGACCTCCTCATTTATTTTATTAAATATATTTTAAATAATTATATTATTTTTGTATTTTAAAATATAAAATATAAAAATAATTTAGTTATTTAAAAGAATTCACTTATTTTTTGTTTTTTAAGATATATAATATAAAAATAGTTTATTTTGTTTTAAATTATATTTTAAAATATAAAATATAAAACTAATTTATTTATTTCAATTAATTAAATAATTTTCTATTTTTTAAAATATAAAAATAATTTAATTAATTAAACAAATATTTAATAAAATAAAAATAAATTTTTTTTAAAAGATAAATTAAGTGGCCTGTCAAGTAGGCTGAGTCAAATATCATCTCAATTAAAATGTTCGCACTTTATGTATTTTATTAAAACTTTTCATTTTAATCAAACCGATTATTGAGTAACAAAATTCGTGTAATTTAACAGTCAAATTTTTTTATAGACTCTAACTTCGAATCACACTATTTAACATCGTTATTCACACATCTTGTAAGAAGCTATTTTTTCTAAAAAAATAAACCGGTCATTCAATAACAAATTGCACAGATTTGAACAGTTAAATTTTTTTAGGATCCAAAGTAGTCCAAGAAACACTACTTAGGATCACACTTTACGTATTCTAGTACAACGTTGTTGATTAAAAGAGTTATTAAATAAGAATTTCTCTATTTGAACATCCAATTTTTTTAGACAATAAAATACTAAAATAATTAAAAAGAGAAAGGAAAAAAATTGAAAACCAGTTTTTTCAGACTTTAAAATACCAAAATACGTATAAAGAGAAAGGAAAAAAAGTTAAAAACCACCGTACTCAAAAAATGCAATTGTTTGTTTAAGTGAGTGTGCTCCAGGAATTACACACGATGAGATAAAACGGATGAGATAAAACGGATACACACTGTGGGGCCAATAATGTAGTGTTAGTAACAAAAGAAAATAATAAATATTGAAGTAAAAAATAACAAATACACATGATGGGGTCAATACTATATAATACTATACTAGTGCCGTGACCCGTGCGATGCACGGGGTCAACGCTTCAGGGACTATATAATCACTGAAATTTTAAAATTAACTTAGTAGAAATTAAAGAAAAAGTTTAGGAATTAAAATGTGTTTAGTAGATTCAAAAAGGTAGAAAGAAAAAAAAAAAAAAAAAAAGGACAACAAATCTAAAATGCGTTATTTATTACATAATAGGAATGTCGCCTAAATTGCAATACTAAAGAAGCATTGTAATATAGACAAAACAGGAACATAATCAAATACAACCATTCAAATACAATTTATAAGCATTGTTCAAAAGAGAAAATAGAAATAATAGTAGGAAATCATAATCCATTAACATTGCTAATTGCTATACATTTCAAATCCAGTAACTCTTGCTTGACACATTCCAACACAAAGTATAAGGCTGTGAACAAAGCCTTTCACTCTTCACATAATTTACCTTTCATTTCAAGAAAAAAAAACGATATTTTGATCAACTCTAGATTCATGCTCTCAATCAATCAAATCATAGAACTAAATGAACATCGTAGCCGACCCAACAAAAAGGGGGAGGGGGTATTCCCAACATTCATCCAATCATTGTTTCTTAAGGAACTCTTCAGAACAAAACATGCAACCTCATTGAGGGTAGAACTATTAGAAGAAATTTATATCAAATGTGGGTGTAATCATCAAGCAAGACACAATCAGCTTGTAATGTTGCCACTGTACAAAGTCTTCACTTTTGTTTAGAAGCTGCATTCCTCTTAGATTCCTGTGTTGTACCTTCTTTCAGTGCTGCTTGTGCTTCATTCTCCATCCCAACTATTGAAAGTGCATTAGATTGAAGATAAGATGCAATGTGCCATACTGGGGATATAATGTGTGCTGGCATTGCATCGTTCAGTGCTTCCTGAGCCACGTCACTTATCAAAAAACACAAACTCCGCCTTGCATAGACCGTTGGAGAAACCATTGTTCCAACATCAATGAACTACAAATCAAAACAATGTGCTCTCATTAAGTCATTAACTAAACTAACATTTTACACATGCACTCCAAAAACCACAACCATATACTGACCAAGATAGCACAAAATTTCATTAAAGAGTTTAGTCAACATATGCAAAGAAGATGCAAAATTCCAAAGAAAAGTAGAAAAACCCACATTGACAGATATGAAGCAGTATAAACATTGAAAGACTTTTTCTATTAAACACAAGACATAATATATTAACATTTGTAAATAGAGTATAGAAAACAATGAAACTAAAGAGCTTTGATCATCTCAGCCTAATAATGTTCATTGCAATTGTTGTGTTCAATATGTGTGGAGTTTTGGTTTCTGTTCTTGTCAATATTTTCTTGCTTAGCAATAACAGTTAATAATTGGCTTCACTTTGTATTTTATAACTACTCTTCTCCAATATCTATCAAGCTCTTTCAGTAGGTTAAGCCTTAGGAAAAAATAAAGCATAACAACAACACATAAGTACAAATACTTAGCATGCAACTATATACACATTTCAAAATTTACAAAGCCTATTAAGTAATGGAACCCATATCTATTGTTGTACATACATAACGAAATCTATTTTTGTCAACAACTAATATACCAAAACTTTCCACATAGGAACTAATTCCAACAACGAATACACGACAAAAAGTTGGAAAAAGATCGAAGGAGAGTAAAAGGGACACAAATAATGAAATAGGTAAATAAAGCAAATCAGGAAATTGGAATAAGTTATGTACCAAAAGAACAATACGACTACCTTCCCGAAGGCCAACACCACCAACGAAGAGAAAAAGCAAAGAAAGAAGCTGTGGAAAAGGAAAGGAAAATAATCAGAAAGAGCAGCAAATCAAAAGAAGAAGAAAACAATAGAAATTAAAGAGTACCCTAAAACAAACACCTCATTCAAATTGATGACATCAAAATGAACTCCTCCATCTGCACATTAATATCAGAGCACCAGAATTTGAAGTTCAAATTTTCCAGCTGTTTGTAGAGGGCCCCACGCATTTTTCTGAATATCAAGACATTGTATTCAAGGTGGTTTCATTAGTTGGTTCAAATGAGTGATCAAATTTATAGTAATATCAAGGTATTACTAAAAACAAAAGACTCATTGACATATCAAACTTTTAAGGTGGTTCAACCATATAAAACCGACGAACTTGGTTCAAAAGCCAAAATTACAATTAAATTGCTTAAAAGCAAATAGATCCCTATATCTTTCTGAACTCATTTCCTTAGCATCTTAACTAACTTGCCAACATCAACAGGAGGTTCTAAGTAGTGGCAGTAGCAACTAATGTACCGGTTATAGTTATGTTGCCGTCAGCATATCAGCAAGCAACAAAATGGCAAAAAAAAGTGATGTGAGAGACAAAAGAAAGTGAGCTGGCAGAGAGAACTCTACCAGGAAAATAATGGTTTTTTGCTTTAGACACAAACTTTAATTTGCAAAGTATTAAAGGACTGATTGCAATTACCACAAATAATATTGTACTGTTCTTCAGTAGCCCCTGAAAGTGCATCTTAATCTTCGAAGCTTCAAGACCCACTTCTTGTTATCATGCTTGCAAGAAAATTTTGGTTCCAAAGCATGTTCAAATTGCTAGAGCTAATTATAATCAAAGATGACTTGAACATGAGGTGCAGTAGACAACATATGGACAAAATTATTCAAATGGAACTATGATTCAAAGAGTATCTAATAAATAACATAAACTTGACAGAAAAGATTACATAAACTCCACTCATAGTTGTCTAAAGTGGCGCATAAACAATCTATAATTTTGAATGAACCAACAAATTAGAGATGATACTTGACAGAGAATAAAAAAATTGCTACCGAAACTTGAAAACAACTTTTTATCATAGAAAACCAAAGCATAATGGTAGTTACAAATTTTTTGGGTTTCATTCCTAATTTCCTGTTAGTCCAAAGTGCAAACCTTCAACACAAATTGGTATTTAGACATGCAATTAAGAGAATCGTGAAACCTTGGATGAACCCAATTATCATAATTTCACCCCCAATTATTTCATCATAATTTCACCCCCAATATTGGACATGTAGTCCAACATTGGTGATCTAAGGTCATTTAGATCTCTTCCATCTATTTATAATTGCAAACATAATGAAGCTTAATTAAAAAGCCAGAATGGTTTCAGTGAGGAGAAAATCAATAACTTACCTCATTAAAATCAGCAAAAATGTATGAAAATTCGGCCATGAACCAAACCTGGTGAGGAAAAAGTAAGTTAAATACACAATGCATCTCCTAAAAGAGTTTGAAACAACAGCTAAAAAGCTCACCACAAGCATAAAATACATGAAAATAAACACTGGTAAGTAATAAGACCTCAAATGAAATGCAGATTAGATGAATACTAAGGTATATCCTTAGATGTCATGAGTGCATATTAGATGTCATGTCTCAGAAACATCTTGATGTCAAAGCAAGATTATATGTTAATTGCATTATAGTGGTTCTTTTGTTTTTGCATAATTAAAATAGAGAGAAAGCTAACTAACCATGAAATGAAAATTTTTTTGCTTTTTTGACAGTTCTCAGCAGTGATAAAATCAAAATCAAAGACAGCATATCTACAATCAATCTCAGCCAAAGAAGCAGCAAAATCATCATAACTCTCAGCCGGACCACCAGTTTTCTCAACCACAACCTCCCTTTCCTTATCATCAACCTTAAAAATCACCCAAAGATAAACCTTCTTTTGCTTCAACTCCATGAAAGTGTTTTTGCTGTGTTCAGCAACACCCATGCCTGATGAAGTATTACTAAATCAGATTGGAAGTTTATAGAAAATGAAGAAAAACACAAAATTTCACCAATTGAAGAACATGTGAAAATATAACTTCACAGATAAAGCATGCAATAATTTTCTTCCCGGAACATAGAAATTAACACTAAACCTTCAAATTATCAATAAATTATTCATCCAAACAGTGGGACTATTTGATTAGCCCACTTTCAAATCAGAATAGCTAACAATGAAGTGAAAAACGATAGAAATGAATGTAAAGTAGAAACATCTGAACCACCAAAAGGGGCTGTGACTAAAACGCGAAAAAGATAGAAGGAGATCAAACATAAAAGGAGAGGGATTGGGAGTGAAAGAGAACAAAAAAATCGTACATTTCCGTTTCCGCCGTTGATAGACGATTTCCGGCAAGCTTCTTGCGGCGTCCTTCCTCCTGTTAGCCCATACTCGCGCATCGCTGCATCTTCTCTCTCATATCTCGCTCTCTGTTTCACGGCTCCCTCTCTTCTCTGTGGTGTAGCTCTGCCTCCCCATTCGTCCACAAACCCTAAACTGGTATGCTGCAGAAAATGAAAAAACGAAAATGAAATGATTAAGAAGAAAAAAAAAAGAAGACGAAGCGAAGAAGAATGAAATGAAAAACGAAATGGAAACTTTATGGTTAGAGAAGAGGGAGTTGCGCGTGTTCAGAAGGAGAAGGACAAGAAAGAGAACACCGATAGAGAGAGAGAGAGAGAGAGAGAGAGAGAAGAGGTTGGGAAGAAGATGGGTTTGGCTTCAGTGAAGCTGTGGGTTTTCACGGTAGTAAGGGAGAGATTGAGAGAGAGATAGAAAGAGCGATTGAGAGGAAAAGGAAGAGTGAAGGCAAGTCAAATGGGGCAGCACTATGTCAAGAAGGAGACATCAGCATTTCAGTCTTTTCGGGCATTGAGTGTAGCCTGAGTAATATGCTGCTTTATCTGATGATTAATAGATGCCAAAAGTCACGTGGCGGCGAAGGAATGGCTAAAAAAATGGAGGCAAGAACTGCTGCATTGCTTACCTAGAGACACTCATGGGATGTATAGTCTTTGATATGAAGGAAAAAGCATATACAAGAGAGACGAAGTGACGTGTTGTAGCTGCCAAAGCACTTAAAAACCAACTCTCAAAATTAAGGCTGGTCATAGCACAATTAAAAAAAAAAATTCCAAAATAACATATTTTTTTAATTATTTACTAAAGTAGCACACTTTTTTTTAGTTGAGAAGTCGTCACCCCCCAAACCGACTTCTCAACGTGATTTTAAAAAAAAATTGATTTTTTCAGTTGAGAAGTCGTCACCCCCCATAACGACTTCTCAACGTGTTTTTTTTAAAAATTTGGTTTTTTTCAGTTGAGAAGTCGTCACCCCCCATAACGACTTCTCAACGTGATTTTTCAAAAATTTGGTTTTTTTCAGTTGAGAAGTCGTCACCCCCATAACGACTTCTCAACAGGTTTTTTTTTAAAAAAATTCAATTTTAATAATAATACCAATTATAATTTATAATTTATTTTAATAATAATACCAATTTATATAAAATGAAAATTAATTAAAAATTTCGTATTTATTTTAATAATTTGCAACATATTTATTTATTAAAAAAATAAATATGTAACACTAAATATAATTGAAACATTTATTTTAATTGATCAAATAAACTCATTTATTAAATTATATATTACAAATGATTACAAGAGTTGTACAATTAAATTGAAAGACAAAGTTTTATTGTCCTAGATGGTGCCCACAACGTGGCGGTCGACGGTTACGATGTGGACGTCGTGCTGGTATTTCTTGTTCAGTGGGGGCAGGTGCAGGGGCAGGTGGTTGTTCATATTGGTACCCTGTTGATGAACTAGGTCCTGCCTGGTCGGGGTTCCATGTTGGTCTAGATTCCAAAATAGATTGATAATATCTATATGGTTCCGGCATATTATAATCGGGACCAAGCAAAGGGCCTAAAAAATCCTGGTCGTAAGAAGCCGTAGAATACCTATGATGATCTTGGACTGGCGTGTATTCTACTGACTGGTTGGCCGCCTCATAATGTTGATATGTTGGTGGGAAGGAGACGGAGTGGCGGTGAGGCATAGGCTCTTCGCTCTGTTCAAAAGTTGGCCGAGTAGGTGTTGCATGTCGACTACGGCTGCGATGTTGAGATTGACTTGTTTGCCTAGTTGGTGCTTCTTCTCTATCATTCACTACACCACTACCACGTGGGTCCATTAGTTGTTGGTTGATAGAAAGATATAACCTAGAATTTGTTGTTAGCCACATCATATATTCTTGTGTGTTGATGGGCTTTCCCTGTAATGACTGGCCAATAAGAACTCCTTGTTCTTTATCATTCCAGGACTGAATAAATCGACCATGCCTTACTAGCCAGTCTTCATCCGCATTTCCTCGCATGTCGAGGTCATGCAATTTGTCCAAATTCTCGGGTCAAATGTGTATATCTTGCACGAGGCCAAATTGCATTTTCACTCTATCTGTTTGGTGCCATTCTACAATTTGGAAACAGACCAACGCCGTTTTTGCACTCTATATTGTACTGTCTTGGAATGCGGTTGATGGCAGATTGAGTTGAATTTCCTGATACGGCAACCACTTAAACTGGAAAAAAATTAAGTGAGTAACGAGCTATTATGCATCGTTTACAAAATTTGACATAACGAAAATTAATTATACGTACCTCAGCTAGTGTCATCTGGTCTATCCTTGACCTGATGTCAACAAGGGTACAGGGAGTATTGGTGAAGTTTAGACCCCTTTGAACCCATCTATAGAAACAATAAAACGTTATTCACTTAATTTTTACGGTAAAAATAATAAACACGTGTCGAAAAAATTTAAACTACGGTAAAAATACTAAACATGTGTCAAAAAAATTTAAACTACCTTAAAAATACTAAACACGTGTCAAAAAAATTTAAACTACGGTAAAAATACTAAACACGTGTCAAAAAAATTTAAATTACCTTAAAAATACTAAACACGTGTCAAAAAAATTTAAACTACGGTAAAAATACTAAACACGTGTCAAAAAAATTTAAACAACCTTAAAAATACTAAACACGTGTCAAAAAAATTTAAACTACGGTAAAAATACTAAACACGTGTCAAAAAAATTTAAACTACGGTAAAAATACTAAACACGTGTCAAAAATTAAAATAGTTAGTATTCATAAAATTACCACAACACTTTGTTTACCTTTTTGCTAGTGGATACTCAACAACACGGCTTACTTGTGGGGCTAGAAACGGCATGCGATACCAAACCCATGATTGTAAAAGCAAAGTACATCCACCCATGGAATTTGAGGACGGTGCAGAAGCTCTACACATTTCTCTGTACAAGTTCGCTAGACATGCCGAACCCCAACTGTATTGTGAAACTTCTTCAATGTTTTCCAATAGGGGTAGGTACTTCAAGTGAACTCGATTTGATGATTTATCTGGGAGTATATACCCCCCAATCAACCGCAGCATGTACGCTCTGCAATGGGCTTCCACTACTTCTTTGTGGGCACGTTGGGGAATATCGGTAAATTCCTCCTCGAGCCACTTCAGCTTGACTTTGTTCCCCTTCCTTTGATCATCTGTCGGTATTTTACCCAAGAGTTTCTCGCATAGGTCATCATATTCATGTCGTGTCCTTCCTAATCCCGAAACAGCGTATCCGTCGACGGTTAGACCCAATTGTAACGCTACATCCTGGAGAGTTATTGTGCACTCTCCTATTGGAAGATGAAACGTGTGTGTTTCTGGTCTCCAGCGCTCGACCATTGCCGTCACCAAGGAAGGATCTATTTTGAATTTTCCAAGAGTTGCAACATTTAGAAACCCAGCTTGAATTAAGTAGTCCCTAATCTGCGGATCTGGAGTTTCAATGGTAAAATTTTTGTGTGTTTTAATTGTATCATTAATGGGTTGAGAAAACCTATGAATATGTTGTTTTCTCAGCAAAGCCATATGGAATTTGTGAGAACAATGATTTTTGATGAGAATGTAGTCGATGAAGTTTTTGATGAAGAATTGATGAAGTATATGGAATTTGGAGGTTGGGTGACTTTTGTGAGGAGAAAAGGTGATGAATTTGTAGGATGGGTGCCTTGAAGAATTGATGAATAATGGTTAAATGATTCATAGGATTGATGAATTTGTAGGAGGGATAATTCAATTATTTTTGTGCATGTTCATTTTGGAGAATGACATATTCGGTGGGGTGCCTTCTATCAACTTCCATCAATTTTGTTGGTGGGGTGCCTTATCAACTTCCATCAATTTTGTAGGTGGGGTGCCTTGTCTATCACCTTCCATCAATTTTTTTATCTATTAGCATTTGGTGTGGTTCCATTATATTCGTAGGATTGATGAATTGGTATATCTTGGAGGGGTCTACTAAGATTTAATGAATTCATTTATTGGAGACAAGGCCACATGGATAGAGTGCAAGTCAATAATTCTTCTCACGAAGAAGAAGAAAATAAGCATGACATTATTGAAATATTGTCAATTTTTACCATGGCATTATAAGCCTAAAAAATGACTTTTTATAATTTTTAGATCAATCTTTACCATTTTTATTAAATTATAAAATTTCAAAAAATTATATGACATTATAGCAGAGTTACAGAACTACGATTTCATGTTTTGAATTAGTACTTACGGACTTAAATTACACGTTTACGAGAATCGAAAAAATGACTAAAAACAGTTTTTTCTAAGTCTAAAAAATGACTTTTTTACCATGTTTAGATTAATTTTGACCATTTTTATTAAATTATAAAATTTTAAAAAATTATATGACATTATAGCAGAGTTACAGAACTACAGTTTCATGTTTTGAATTAGTACTTACGGACTTAAATTACATGTGTACAAGAATCGAAAAAATGACTAAAAACAGTTTTTTCTAAGTTTAAAAAATGAATTTTTTACCATGTTTAGATTAATTTTGACCATTTTTATTAAATTATAAAATTTTAAAAAATTATATGACATTCTGTCAGTGCAATTTGTCAGTGCAATCTGGGTCTTTAAAACTGTCGGTGCAATCTGGGCCTTTAAAACTGTCGGTGCAATCTGGCCCGTCAAAATTGTCGGTGCAATCTGGGCCTTTAAAACTGTCGGTGCAATCTGGGCCTTTAACATGTGTATAAAAATGCATCCTACACCCCAGTAACTCACCACTCTTCCTTCTTCAAACACCTCTTCCACTCTTCCTTCTTCAAACACCTGCTGTTATGGCTCCTGTTTTTATCACAGTCTATTACAATGGACATGTTGATAAAACAACCACAAAAGGTGTTGTCTTTAGATGTGATAACTCGTGCTTAGTCAAACTTCGGTCAAAATTCAAACTAGAGGAGCTAAAACAAACAATCCAAAATAAATTCTCTTCAACTCATCCAAAGATGGTGGTTAGACTTATATACCGTTACCCTACAACTCTTGCAGCTGGTCATAAATTCTATGAGGAGTTGCATCTATGTTCCGATGATGATGTGGATATGATGTTAGGTGTGTTCAAGGAATGTAAACACCTAGGTCTCTCCACACCTAAAGTGTATGCAGATTTGATGGATGCTCCTTCTTATGAAACCCAAACACAAAATCCATTTTCAGAAAACAACATTTCTTACGAAACCCAAACACCAGCTTCATACCCTCAATTCATTCCATCGTCTTTCCAAACCCACTTACCTTATGCTGAAGAAACGCCATATGTAAACACTCAATCCATTCCATCATCTTCAGTAAACCCCATTGACCTAAACATAAGTAACCCTCTAGACACCCAAACTGATACCCCACCTATTAGTATTATTGCAGGTGTTCATAATGAAGAGGTTGGGGAATTTAGTGAGGATGAAGATGATATTCTTGAGCGTCATGACGAGGAGGAACCTATTGTAGGAAACCCACATACGACCGTCTCTTTCCATGACCCTCCACCACACTTTCGCAACATCACACATGACAACATCCAACATCATGATGATGAGTTTGGCCATTCTATGGATAGGAACCGGGAGTGTACCATTGAAGACCCTATCAACCTCCGGAAGAAAATGAGATTCCCAACTAAAGAAATGGCACAACATTTTATCCAAACATACCACCTAAACCAGTGTCTAGACTTCAAAGTCGCTTATTCCAATACAGAAAGATGGATGGTTAGTTGTGTGCACGTAAGCTGTCCATGGAAGTGTACAGTGAGGCTCGGCAAAATATCTCAAGTATGGGAGATTACACAATTACAAGGGCCACACACATGCACATCAGGGACTCTTTCACAAGATCACCGTCAACTCACCGCGAATTTGATGTGTGACAGTATCATTCAACTCGTAAGATCTGATCCGACAATCTCAGTCTCAGTTTTGATTGCACACATAAGGGAAAAGTACACGTACACAAGTACTTACAGGAAGGCGTGGATTGCAAAACAGAAGGCCATCGAGAGGATTTACGGTAATTGGGAAGGGTCATACAACCAGGTAACAAAGTGGCTCCTAGCTTTAAGTTACTACATTCCAGATACTAAGATCGACTTTGAATGGTTACCTTTTATTGAGGCTGGCCAACAAGTTCCTGGTAAGGGTGTCTTCCACCGCATCTTTTGGAGTTTTGGGCCATGCATCAATGGATTTCATTATTGCAAGCCTGTTGTGTCTGTTGATGGAACATGGTTGTACGGTAGGTACAAATGAACCCTACTAATGGCAATCGCTCAAGATGGAAGAAGCAACTGCTTTCCAATAGCATATGCCGTTGTCGAGAGTGAGACAACTGATGCATGGTATTTCTTCCTATCTCGTTTAAGAGAGTGGGTCACACCCCAAGATGGTCTCTGTTTGATATCAGATAGACACGAGTCTATCAAAAGTGCGGTTAGACGTCTAAACAACAATTGGAAGCATGTGTTATGTATTCGACACATAGCTCAAAACTTCATGAGACATTTCAAAAATGCGACTGCCAAACATGTGATCAACATGGGTGAGAATTTTTTAATATAATAAGTCTTAATATGACCTTCATTTTATATTAAGCCCTTAACCAAGTTAAATTTTGTTGCTTCAGGATACTCCATGAATGAATATAGCGTCGAACTGTACAAAAGGAAAGTCCAGAGGGAAGCAGGTGAGGAGGCTGTGGCGTGGGTAGATGATATAGAAAAAGAACAGTGGCTACAATGGTGTGATGGAGGGCACCGTTGGGGCCACATGACAACAAACCTTGCCGAGTGCATCAACAAGGTCTTAAAGGGCCTGCGCAATCTCCCGATATGTTCGTTGGTAGAGTCAACCTATTATAGGTTGACTGAGACTTTTGTCCAAAGGGGGAGGGAGGCAGAGGCAATGTTGCATTCTGGTCAAGTTTACTCAGAAAAATTATTGGAACATATCGAAAGAAACAGAGCAATGTCTAACACACATAGCGTTTCAATTCACAATCGAGCACAAAGTATGTTCAGAGTCGAAGAACTTGTCCGACCTCAAAGCGGTAGACCTGCACAAACATTTAAGGTGGACTTCAGGTTACGCATTTGTGATTGTGGGGAATTTCAGGCGTTGCACTATCCTTGTTCACATGTCATTGCAGCATCTTCAAAAATCCATTATGACCACATGATCTTTGTGCCTCCACAATACAAACTGGATTATGTTTTCAAAACATACTTTGTGGAGTTTCCAGCATTACCAATTGAGTTGTCCTGGCCAGATTTCAATGGAATTGAATTGCAAAATGATCCAAATATGCGGAGAGAAAAAAAGGGTCGCCCAAAGTCTTCTCGTATTCGTACTGAGATGGATCAAACAGAAAGGAGTAATCGCACTGAGATGTGGTCTTTGTAGAAATGAGGGGCATAACCGAAACAATTGCCCTAACCGGAATGTAGATGAATGGGATAATTAAGTATTATATTCATACTGAGTTGTTGTAATGTTGTAATCTGGTCTTCAATCAATGTAAACAGTTTTTTAATCAATGAAAATAAATGTGTTTATTTTTTCTATATATATTTATGTTACAAATTTTAAAAATAAATAGCAATTCTTCAATTATTTTACAATTTACATAAATTAGTATTGTTATTAAAATAGAATATGCTGAAGAAAAAAAGAACATGTTGGTAGGTATGGAATGGAAATTTGAGACTAATTAATTAAAAAAAATGTTAAAGTGTGCATTGTGCAGAGTGCATAGTGCATAGTGCAGAGTGCACTATTACAGTGTGCATTGTGCAGAGTGCACTGTTAAAGTGTGGATTGTGCAGAGTGCATAGGTCTTAATTTCTTTAATGGCCTGGATTTTGCCGACACTATTTGACGGCCTAGATTTTGCCGACACTCTTTAACGGCCTAGATTTTGCCGACACTAAACTCTAAAATCAATGGTTAATATCATCCAAAATCAACGGCTTACATACGATCACCCCTATTATAAATACATTCTCACATTACACTCAAATTCACACCAATAGTTTACCCTCAACCTATATTTCTGATTAATCTTCTCTTCTCTGGTTCTTCCCAAACCGCTGAAATGGAATGGCAGTTGTGCCCAACCCAGTACTCAAATGACAAATTCCTAACAGCACTTCATCACAGTGGAACCGTAACCACCGATGAACATGGTGTTGTCTTTCGTTGTCCTAATCATATCTTCTGTAGGATGAATAAGGACATCACATTCGCCCAACTCAAGGAGAAGGCTGAGAGGAAGATACGGCCAGAGGGAGGGTGGCGTAAAGACGTGGAGCGTATCCGTTACAGAAAGTACAATTGTGGAGATGACGGGACTTTCCGTTATTCTGTCATGGAGATCCAAAAGCGACGACGACGTTCGCGCAATGATGGAAGCTCATGCTAACATTCCAATGGGACGTAGTGTCTTGGAGCTGTACGTGGACACAATACGCACTCCGGAAGAAATCATTCATCTTCTGAGACCACCCCCACCACAACAAGTCATACCGGAAAGAGTCATCAACCACTACTGTACACTTCACTGTCAGGCCACTGTTATGTACAGGGAAGAAGATGGTGTGTATTTTAGTGGTCCAAACACCATTTATTCCAGGCTTAAGAACAACATCACCTTCGCCGAACTAAATGAAAAACTAACGGAAAAGGCGCAGCTGGAGGGTGAGGAGCAAACGATCACTCGTATCGTTTATCGCTGCCCCCGGATCGGCGAAGGTAATCGTATTCGGTGGTGCGTAATAACTATCAAGACTGACAAACACGTTCGATAGATGTTTGAGCAGCATGAGATGTTTCAACCTCATACTCAGAGTCCTATCGAGTTGTGCGTCCAAACCACTATTTCCACCGATGAGATCATCCGTCGGGTTATCCCTCCAGGGGTCCAATGGCCACTACCAGAAAATGTTTGGTGGAAGTAGTTTCGATCATGTTTTCCTCTCGTTTCATTTTTTATTTTCTATTCTTGTATTTCTGAAAATTTTGTTGTTTATTTCAGTCTTTTTTCAATCATTTGTATAAATTTATTTTTAATTTATTTAGGTATTTATATATTAATTTAGGTATTAATTTATTTAGGTATTTATATATAAATTAATTTTAAAATTATTTAGGTAATTAGTATATAATTGGTATTATTATTAATATTTAATTGTTTTAAAAAAAATCACGTTGAGAAGTCGGTTTGGGGGGTACCGACTTCTCAACTGAAAAAATCAATTTTTTTTAAAAATCACGTTGAGAAGTCGGTTTTCGGGGTGACGACTTCTCAACTGAAAAAATCAAATTTTTTTAAAAATCACGTTGAGAAGTCGGTTTGGGGGGTGACGACTTCTCAACTAAATAAAATGTGTGCTAGATTGGTAAATAATAAAAAAAGTGTGTTATTTTAGGATTTTTTTTTTGGGCTGGGACCGTTTTTTTGCCCAAAATTAACTTTCAGTGTGGCCGACAATGAAATATTTAGTCAACCATGTGTCTATTTTTGAGAAAAACAAATAACCACAATTAATGACTTTTTCTTTTACAATGAACACATCTCAGATCTAGACTCTTCTTTACCCATTAGTCTTTCTTCTCATAATTTCAAGGCATTTGCTTAAATTCATCTCCTCTATTTCCAATACAACAACTCTCTATTTCCACTCCTCCATCAGCGCCTCTTCATCATCTTAAATCATCACCACCACCTCACTCATCTTGTTCATTTCCTCTCATTTTATGTAGATGGTACAAAAGAGATGAGGTAGCAAGACCAACTTTTTGTTTCCTCACCCCAAATACAGTCACATTTGTGTATATGTTAAAAAAATACACAATTTCCAATCCTATTTGTATACTTCTAATATTTTTTTGACCCTAAAGCACCCCAAGACCGTAAAGTTTCCCTTAAAACATAAAAAATAAAAAATGCAAACCTTAAAATATAAAAGAAAAAGAAAACAAAAAAATTAAGCAAAAAACAGAAGAAGAGAAAAAAAAATGGAAGTTCGTGCGCTTAAATGTTATGCCACATATAATATGTAGATACACATTTATCAAATATAAATATAAAAAAAAGATAAAAATGTAAACACCAACTTAAGTATACTTAGTGTACCTGTTGTTGCCAATGACCAAAATAAAGATGACAACACAAATAGAAAGCGAAACAGATGGGTATCATGAAAGGTTTGATGAAAACCGCAAATAAGACAAAACCACTTATAAAAAGTTAAAAAGAATATCAAGGATGTTTTATTATAAATGTGATTGACGTTACCGTCAATAAAGATTAAATTAAAAATAGTAGTTAAATAGGAAAATTATAAGATTAAAAATGAACATTATCAAAGACATTGGAATTGTACATCTATAGTTAATAAGAAAAAATTCTAAAGAATTTTAATAAAATAATCCATATTTATCAAGAGAAAATATAAAAAATTAACTCATATTTAAAATGAAAAGAAGGCAACACAATTAGAAGGTGAAACATGTTGGTATTGTTCAGAAGGTGAAACACGACACTCGAATAAAAATATAAACACTAATTTAAGTATGCTTCTAATACCGGTTGGTGGGAAATGACAAAATAAAAAGACAACCCAAATAGAAAGTAAAACACGTGGGTATCATTTAGGATTAGATGAAAACCACCGATAAAATAGAAACACGTATACAAATTGAAAGAATATGATAAAGAGTTGTATTGTAAATATAGCTGAAGTTCCAAGAGGAGTAAGTATATATGACGTTTGTCAAAAAAAGTATATATGACATATTATATATTAATGCAAGACAAAAAAACAACTTTAAGTAATGATGGATGTAACTAAACATAATTAGAAGAGTTTCTTAACCATAAAGTATACCAAAATACACTGCTTAACATTTCACTTTACGTATTTTGTCATGATATTTAACTCTTTTTCACTTAACCAGTTATTGAGGAACAAAATTTGCATATTTGAAAAGTTTAAATTTTTTCTGAATGCTAAGGTGCCCTAAAACACGTTGTTTTGCATCATACTTTATGCTTTATGTATTTTGCCACGAAATTATATTTATTTTCACCAAACCGGTTATTGAGAAACAAACTTTGTGTATTTGAACCGTTAAAGTTATTTTGAGTCATAAAGTACACCAAAACATATTGCTAAGCATCGCAGTTTACGAATTTTGTCATGAAATTAAATCTTTTATTCACCTAACCAATTTTTGAAGAATGGACTTCTCATATTTGAACATCTAAAATTTTTCTTAACTCTAAAGTATCCGAAACTTACCACTTAACATCGCATTGTACGCATTTTATCACGAAATTATTTTTTTCTTAACCAATATGGTTATTGAGGAACGAAATATGCGTATTTGAATAGTCAATTTTTTCTAAACACTAAAATAACTCAAAAACACCGCTTAAAATATGAAAAACTAAAAAACAAAAAAAAATGCTTCGGTGCGTGCGAAGTACCGGCTGCAAGATAACTGCGGGACGATACTTGCATTAGAAATAAGATGCCAAAATATGTAAAAAGTAAAGAAATAAAAAAAATGGTTGGCATTAGATATTTTTTTTTCGGGCCATGGCTGACTACCCACGGAGTGTCCAAACGCTTTCAACGAAAAACTAATCTTCACTCATGCTTATTATCAAATTTCACACTGCCAAACACCGAGTGATTAGATATGATATAATTACTTTAATTAGGATCCATTTGATAAAAGAAGAAAAATTGTGTGTAAAATAATATTAGTAGAAGAATTAATCAATTAATTTAATTTATGGTCGTGGACCTGGACGGTGTGTTCTCATTTATGATCATTGGTACCATATATTTCTAGATCTTTCTTTATGAATCCAATCCAATTGATTTGCTTCCTCTCTCTGTAACATCCCAAAATAATTGTTTGCAATTATTTTAGTTGATCATTTCTAATTGTATTGGTTAATTGTTGCTTAGTCAATGATTGATGGTCTAAATTGCTTAATTGCGATATTTGTGTGATCGACTAAATATTTCTATGTGATTGAGTATTTTTTTTAGGATGATTTAAAGATAGTAATTAAGGGGGTGCAAATAGGAAACAGCTTTAAAAAAAAATACTCAGCCCAATGCCCCAAATTCAACCCAAGACCCATTATAGGGACTATAATGAGCTGAACCCACCCTTTCCACTTCATTTTTCCAGAATTTTAGTTTTTGAAAAGAACTTTAGAGAGAGAGGGAGAAAGAACTCGAGAGTGAGGAGAGGAGAGGAGAATGAGTAATGTGGGAACTAAACCCTTCTCAACTTTCAACAAGCTAAATCAAAACCTACCTCATCTTCTTTCTTTTTGAAACCACCAAGAACACACCCAAAAGCTGAACCTACTTTACCTTCTTTCTTCCCACAATGTTGAGATGCATGGAGCTTTGGAAGAGTTAGGGATCACTATGGGTCCTTGCATGTTAGAGTACAAGCATCAAGAGGGATATTGAGGTGCTACATTTGGGGTTGGAGTGGTAAAGGGTAGATTTTGGGAACTGAAGTTGTTGCTGGGAATTTTAGACCTTGTTTAGTGGTATTGAAGCTCAACATCACCTTTCTCATCATTTTGGTACTTGTTGCCAATGTGAGTTCTTCACCTCTTCTTTTAGCTAATTAGTATTTTTATAAATGTGAGTTGGTAAATGTTCATGAATACTTGAGAGGATGTTGATAAATTGATTGATGATTAGTTAATTGAATGTTATGTTGAGTTTTGAGCTTGTAGCTAGAATATCAATTGGTAATGTAGTGACATGCATATAAACTGTTTGATGAAAAACTGAAGTGCTGTCTTCCAACATGTATGGGTATAGTTTTGGTTTTTTAGTGATTGTGAACTCTCTGGTTGTCCAAAATTTGTGTGGTTTGTTTTGTTAGAAACTACACTTGATTTCCTTTGTTTTGGCACTGGTTTGAATGATTTTAGATGAGTATAGCTAAAGATATAGATGTTGTAAGTTAGGTCCAAAATCTGAGACAGTTTTCGGTATAGGTTCGGTATTCTGCTCGTAACGTTTTCTATAGAACTCCTTTTTGAATGATTTCTGTCTTGTTGTAAACTAGACTTAATTTCTTACAAAGTAGGCACTGGTTTCACTAAATTTGATTAAGAATTGATGTATAAAACTGAGTTACAAGTTGAACAAAAAGTGCTGTCTTGTCTCTGTACCCCTAAGTCTTATTTTGAAAAACTGTACTGTTTGACTGCACAAACAAATAAATAAAAATTATATTTATAAACTAGACACTCTAAGCTTTCCAAAGAGTGGTCGTTTGCTAAATTTCGATATCGTTTGATATGTTAATTAAATCACCAAAGTAGCTGTATGTTTGCTGAAAATTCTGTCAATAAGTTGCTTGTGGAATTACTTGATTATTTCATAGTAACTTGTATGTATGAGCTTGATGAATTTGGTTAAATTTTGATTATTAACTAGAATGAATTAATGAGTATGTGAATGATTGAATGATATGAATGTTGATTGATATGTAAAGAGGAGCATTGGGAGGTAAAGTCCCAATAAAAGGAGCATTGGGAGGTAAAGTCCCAATTAGAGGAACATTGAGAGGTAAAGTCTCAATATAGGAAAAAGGATCATTGGGAGGTAAAGTCCCAATTAGAGGAATTATTGAGAGGTAAAGTCTCAATAGAAGAAAATGAATGGGAGGTAAAGTCCCAATTAGATGAATGATAGGAAACTAAAGATACAATAGGTATAGGAAGAGAGGGATGGTGTTATACCAGAGAGGGACTCATTGAGATTTTCTTAAATCTCACTGTTTATTTGTTGTGGTTTTCAGATTAGTTGAGCAAGCAAGTCGAAGCGGTATTTCAAGTCGAGGACATATGATGGACTCATGAAGACTCTAACATGCCTTTTGAAGGATCTAGTATAGGATGTTTATATTTTATTAGGATATGTACCATCTTTAAAGTTTTGGATTTATGTAGATTATGAGCCGATTGGAAGCTTTGTATTCCGATAGCTAATCCAAGTTTATCGGTACACCTCTGATATTGTAAATATGAAACACGTACTCGATTTTAATGACAATTTAAATTTAGGGTGTTACACTCTCTCAAACTCCACGCCTCTACCGTCACACTTCACACTCCCACCTTTGCTTTTCCCACTTCATTATCATCAACATCAACATCTCCCTTTATCATTCCCTCTTCAAAAAAAGTATCCCTTTCATCTCTATTCTCTTCTCTCATTTCTCAATTTTTATATGTGGTTCCTCATCAAAAAAATCCCTCACAGTTCCAGCTCCCTCATTGAAAGACTTGATAGTCAATACCATGTTTCTTACCCTCTTTCGCTCAAGTACATAACCAAATCTGTACAGATCTTCTTCACTTTGTTCCAGAAACTTCATCTTCTCATATTTTTCGCTCTCTTCACAGATCTGCACCTAATCTGTACATGCAAGGCTCTTTGGGTAAGCTTCCTTCCTTCAAGTTCTCTTCCTTGTACGTCCTCTCTCTCTCTCCCCCCGTTTCTTCTCTTTCTACCTCTTTGTTTTTGGCGAAAGTTCTTAATTTTTTATTGATTGTGTGCTTATTTTTGGAGCAGGATTGTGTAAAAATGCTAAAGTGTGAAAGAATTTTGGATCATGAAGATTTGTCCATATTCTGGTTTTTATGAGTTGTTCATTTTTTTTTCAAGACCTGTAATATGTATTTTTAATATTAATTTGTGTATATGTTGTTCTTTCTTCTGTATAAAATGGTACCGAGAATTTTTATTTGGGAATTTCATTTGTATGATATTTCTTTCTTCATCTTCAGTTTGTGAAAATTTGTTTGAAAACATCAAAATAAAAAAACAAAAACAAAATAGAAAAAGTTGCAAAAGGACAAAGTTGATATCATTGTGAGTTTTATATAAACAAAGTAATATTAAAAAAAAATAACAAATACTCGGTGTGATTGAATTAGCTTTTTTCTAAAAAAAATAAGGAATTTTTATCCTTCATGTTTACTGTTTTTTCTATATTTTCATGATATGAATTAGAGCAGTAAATTTCTTCAGATTTTTACTTGGAATTAGTAATATATGTCAATGAAAATAATTAGATGTTAATTTCATGTTTATGATTATTTTTTCTTCATCTTTATGTTAACTATTTCGTCAATAAAGTCACTGAAATGTTATAGTTATATTCACAATAATATAATAAAAAAGAAGCAGCAAGAGGCATTAACCCAGATTCAGGATATATGTGTAACATAGGAACATAGCCCATGTTAAGCAGAATAATACAAAGGAAAAAAATGTCGCGCAAAGCCGGTTGCAGACCAACTGCAGGCCAGCTTCCGCATATAAAAGTAGATGTGTTTTTACTTTTTAGTTCCTAAATAAAAATATTATTTTTATTAAATATAACAATAAATAATTAGTTTTATTTAATTTTAAAAATTATCATATATATTATAGATAAAATCATGATTAAGTCAACAAAAAAGTAATTGACACAAGAAAAATCTAGTTGGTGACAATTCAATTCATTGAATATACGCACATCACAGGCTCTAACAAGTGCATTCCCACATGATTATTTCTTTTTTATCTTTGTCCCTTATTTTTCATGCTCTATGTGTAGTCAATTTCAATTTCCACTTTCCAAATATGCATATGAAACTAATCTAAAACGTTTTCATTCTTTTTTCTTCTTTTGCAGCCATAGTGGGTGGAAATTTTTTGGCAAAAGACGTAACATTCCAAAACACAGCAGGTCACTCAAAACACCAAGCAGTGGCCTTAAGAGTTGGTGGTGACCTTTCAGCTTTCTACAATTGTGACATTATAGCATACCAAGATACCCTTTATGTTCACAACAATCGTCAATTCTTTGTAAACTGTTTCATATCAGGAACAGTTGATTTCATCTTTGGTAACTCAGCTGTTGTGTTCCAAAACTGTGACATACATGCTAGGCGTCCTAATTCAGGTCAAAAGAATATGGTCACAGCACAAGGTAGAGTTGACCCTAATCAAAACACTGGTATTGTGATTCAAAAATGTAGAATTGGTGCTACTAAAGATTTGGAAGCTGTTAAGGGTAGTTTCCCTACATATTTAGGGAGACCTTGGAAGGAATATTCTAGAACTGTGATTATGCAAAGTAGTATTCTGCTGGGTGGCATGAATGGACTGGAAACTTTGCTTTGAATACTTTGGTTTATAGAGAGTATCAAAATAATGGACCTGGTGCTGGAACTTCTAGAAGGGTTAATTGGAGAGGATTTAAGGTTATTACTACTGCTTCTGAGGCTCAAGGTTTTGCTCCTGGAAGGTTCATTGCAGGCTCTAGTTGGTTGGGATCTACTGGCTTTCCTTTCTCTCTTGGGCTATAATTTATGCTATATTTAAATTCTGATTTATAATTTGTTTTTTTCATTGTGATCTAATAATTTTGATTATTGATCATACGATGAAAGTCTTTGAATTGTATATTAGTTGGATTTTGTAACAACCCTATGTTCTAATAATGTTGATTCATTGTGATTTTTCTACTAGATAACAAATTGTATAATGTTTGGCTCCCTCGAATATTGAATTTTGTTATGGTTTTATAAATATTATAAAAGAATCTACTTCGATCCAAGATTAGGTAAATGTATCATATATAAGCCTTAATTACAGTTTTGGTCCGCCTATTTTCATCAACTCACGATTTTAGTCGCCCGAGAATTCTTTTCACGAGTTTAGTCCCCCTATTTTCACAAACTCACGATATTAGTCCTCCAAGAATTTTTTTTACGAATTTAGTCCCTCTATTTTCCCAATTTGTAAAATCAAAGTCTCTCTTTAATTTGGTCAAAATTGGCGTTGTGATGTTAGTCACTTATCTTATGTGGCAGACACGATGGCTTGCTTTGTTATAATTTAAACATAAAAATTATTATTATTATTACAAAAATTGTTTTTTAATTATTATATTTAGTAAATAAAAAATTTGACACCAAAAATCTGGCAAAAAGACACCAAAAAGGTAAATAAAAAATTTCATCTTCTTCGTTAGACACTTCCTATCCCTTCGCGAACCCAAAGCAAACAAACTCAGCATCGTTCCTCCAAAAATAAAGAATAGTTTTGTGTTTATAAAAGTTGATAAAGTTTTGTAAAAAATGAGAATTTAATAAAAAACAATATTCTTGTGAATTTTGAGTTCAAATTTTCTTCATCAAATATACTTGAGTATCGATGTGAATTTTGAATCTCTCAAAAAGACATTTTCTTACACATGACAGGACCAAATCCACGACAACATGCTTACGAAACTAAGTTATCGGCTCATGATTATACCTACTGTTCACAGATTCCAATTGGTTTGTTTTTGAAGGAACAATGTTGGTTGTGTTGGGTTTGGGATTAGGGCTCCCGAAGGGGAAGAAGTATCGAAAGAAGAAGAAGATGACATTTTTATTTACTAAATATAATAACTAAAAAATAATTTTTGTAATAAATAATCAGTTTTATGTTTAAATTCAAACAAGGCAAGTCAGCGTATCAGCCACGTAGGATAAGTGATTAACAACTCAGCGCCAATTTTGACCAAATTAGAAGGGGACTTCGATTTTACAAATTGGGAAAATAGGGAGAGTAAATTCGTCAAAAAAAATTATTGGGGAACTAAAATCGTGAGTTGGTGAAAATAGGGGGACCAAAACTGTAATTAAGCCTATTATAAATTATAAAAGAATCTGCTTCGATCCAAGATTAGGTAAATGTATCCTATATAAGTCTCTGTTGTAACAAGATTACACTGAATCGAAATGTAGAAGATGAAAAAAGAGGAAATCACACACGTGATTTGGTTACCCAGTTCGGCCAATTTGGCTTTACATCTGGGGGACTTGCAATGCTTCGTCCAACTTTATTGAGAAGATAAGAATGTACAAGTGTTTTTCAGAATGTGTATCCCTCCCCTAAATCCTCCCTTTGATCACTACACCTCAAACTAGAAATCCTAAAAATGAGCCTTTGAAGTCTACTCAAAGTTTTAGAGAATACAGAATGAAAAACAATCTTACCCTAACTATCACTGCATGAGCCCTTATATACATGGATCTCAGCAAGTGTTACAATCAATTGAATCCTAACTACCTATTAACAGAAGAAACTGATTCCTAACTAATGGCAACAACCTGCATAACAAACCCTCACTTGACTAACAGCTTCACAAACAGATACAAGATAAAAGACACACATACATGCGAAAAATATACTGGCGGTTTGGAACCCACACTAAACTACTGGCAGTTGTTCCGTCGGTCACCCCAAAACGCCCCTATAATGACTAGTGGCGCCAGATTTAGTGGGGTGGGGGAAACCGCCACTATTAGGTAATTTTGACCGCCACTAAACGCAAGTTACCTTGTAGTGGGAGGACACACTCCTATTGTTACTGATGTTGTTGCTGCAACTGGCGCTGCTGCCATGAGAACGACTAGTGCTCAAAGAATGAGCTTTGCTCCTCTTGGATCTCATTGTATTAGCATGATGAAATACTTTTGAATCAACCTAGTGTCAAATTTCTCCTTCCTGATCATCATGCTTATGCAACACTTCAAGATCTTTCTAGGCCTTGAGGGCATCAGTAACCTCCGTAGGGGACTATCTTTTGCTTTCGACCTAGACTACCTCTGAGAAAGTTCTCTAATGGAAAAGCTATAGAGGTTCTTGCTGTCGCCCATTGCACTTCTGGTCATGACCATGTTGATGGTGAAGCTTTGTTGGAATAAGAATCTCTTTGAAAGTTTTGATGATACAAACTAAGTAAGATTTAGGCTTTCTAATGTAGTGTGATCTAACATGCTTGCTAAGTACTAAGAACAAGTTTCCCTACATAGCAAAATAAGGCTCTACCTTGGATTAACAAGTTGGTAAAATACAATTATAGAAAAGCCTTAAAAATGTTAAATTATGAGAAGCTTAAAACAAGTCAAAAGAAGGTTTGACCAAGTTAACAGATGGTTGACCAAAAGTCAACAGAATGCTTGACCAAAAGTAAACAGAAGGTTTGACAAAAAGTCAAAATAAGGTTGACCTCACAAATATCTTAGAAGCATAAGTTCATACTTGAGAAGGTTAATTTGAAAGTTGAATGAAGCTTGAGAAGGTTACTGGAAATTGTAACCAACTTCAGACAAACACATTAACTCATCTTGAATGATCTTCAGTTGCATTAAAGGAAGAATCCAAGCAATAAATATGCTGGAATGTTTCAAGCATTAAAGAGGGAATGCATGATTATTACCTTGGTGCATTTAAAGTGTTTGTTCCATACTAGAAAAGCTTGAGAAGCTTCGTGCAAGCTGGAACAACCTGGCCAAGAGTACAAAATCAAGTCATAGCTGCTTAGTAGGATCAGAGGAGAGTACAAAGCCAGCTCAAGAAAGTTCAGATGGACAAATAAAGCAAAAAGCTACGCTTGAGAAGGTTCAAAAGCTGTAAACTTTTGTACCTTACGACATCACATCTCTCCTATGGACCAATGGTTACTCCAAACAGCTCTCTTCAAGTTTCTAACGACTATATTCGACCTCCATGGCTATTTAAAAGGCTCCATTCTGAAGTTTCAAGGCATGAGAGTTTATTCAACCTACACAAGTTCAAGCTTCTCAGAGCTATCAACCTTCTCATCCCACACTCAAAGCTTATTCAAGTTCAGACTGAGATATCTTTCTTGAGTGTGTGTTAGCTTGTTTAGTATCATTGTTTACAGGGAATCTAACTTTATTTCAAGCTCCTAAATTCCCAAAACCCAAACCCCTTATTGTAAACACTATCTTGTAAGCATCTCATCAAACTACCTAGTGAGAGGTGAGTGTTGGTGGTGATATTACTTGACTGAGGAGACTCTTAGAAAACTAGAAGAAAGTTTCTAAGAGGTGGAAAACAACAAGGTATTGCTGTGTAAGAGTACACTAGGCTTTTGTGTGTGATCAGAAGCTAGCATGGTGAAAGTCTTTTGTGTTTGATCAAAAGCAAGTGTAAAAGCTATTTGGAAAATAGTGGAAATACTCACAAGGAAGTGAGGAGAGGATGTAGTCATCTTTGGGTGAACCTCTATAAGTCTACTTTGTCATTTGCTAGCTTTTTTTACTATTTGTTCACTAGCTATAAATCACTTGTTGTTTTTCAAACCAACACTGTTTTAACTTAGGCAAAATCGTTTTAAACCTAAATCAAGTTAAAACTAGCATATCTCTAACATAGACTTGTATTTCTTCATTAGAGAAGGTTTGATTCAGTGAAAGTTAATCTTATCACTAACCTTCTCATATCCAAGTTTATCTTGAGAAATATTTTTAGAAGGTTTCAGGTTCCAAGTTTTAAAAGGGCGCACAATTCAACCCCACTTCTTGAGTAATTTAGTCACTTCAAGCTTGAGGTCTGGAAACGTAATGTCAGCCCCACAGTGGGCGCCAATTGTTGATGCATAGATTTGAAAGTATGGAGGGTATCCTCTTCGTGTGGTGGAAAACACCTTCAAGTTCCAACGGAGGGGGGTGTTCCTGCAAAAGACATTCTAATGCCTAAATCTGTTTAGGGCGTAAAGGTTTCAGAATTGACTAGGTGAGAAAATAGGGTAAAAGTAAAGTGATCAAACCCATGGAGTCATGCCCCATATTCATAGCAGTTGCGTTGTAGTTGAGTTGATCAATAATATCCCCTTGAAAATAGGAGATCATCCCTTTTTTCAAGAAGCAATATGTTGGTACTTCGTGTTGAAGTATCTGTTGGTAACCACCTTCTACAAACACGAGACATGGGTTGAAAGCATGTCAGCCCACTCGAGGAGCTCCGTTTCGAGTTGGTCCACGTAAGGAACTATACTACTGTCGAGCATTGGACATAGCATTTACTCACAACCACAATACCCTTTTGACCTAATGAAGTAAACAAGGAGCTCAGACTATTGGCTTTCAACGCGTAGGTCATCTCGGCCTTAGTTGAAATTAGACAATAGAGCTAATCAGTAGAGCTCAACGGAGCAGGGCATGACCATTACAAGACTAATCAGACATATTTCACAAATTTTAGAGACTAAATAAATAAATGAAAGCAACCATGTGAGTTTAGTTTAGTGACTAAATAAATAAATAAATAAATTGAATCTCTTAGTAATACTATATGATATATTAGTAATCTATTCTAATATCTATCTATATCTATATATTCAAAGAAACCTCTTATGAAATTACCAATTTGGATATTTTATTAACAAGACACATATTCAAAGAAACCCGAATATATAAAACAACATAAGATTAATATTGGTCATTTGATAATTAAATTTTTTGAAAATTACTATAAACCTACTATCTAAAAAACAAGAACATTTAATGACTATTTAAACAACTGATTAATATTTAAAACAAATATTTCTTCTTGATAATCTACTATCTCTCTTTTAATATCTACTATAATTTACTAATCAACTAAAATAATCGATTGAAACTACGAGATAACTACACTGATATATAAAAAACACGAGATAACTGCACTGATATATAAAACACACGAGATTAATATTTGCCATAGATAATTCAAAATTTTGAAGACTAACTATTAACACACTAATTCCTAACCACTTTGCCTATAAAAAAAATAAATAATTTTGAAGACTACTACTACAAACCTACTATCTAAAAAACAAGAAAACTCAATGACTATTTAAACTACTAATTAAATTTTAAGACAAATATTTCTTATTGACAATCTACTATCTAACTTTTACTATCTACTATAATTTACTAATCAACTAAAATAATCAATTGAAACTACGAGATAACTGCACTGATATATAAAAAACACGAGATAACTGCACTGATATATAAAAAACACGAAATTAATATTTGCCATAGATAATTAAATTTTTTGAAGACTACTTCAAACCTACTATCTAAAGAACAAGAAAACTTAATGACTACTTATACTATTAATTAAATTTTAAGACAAATATTTCTTATTGACAATCTACTATCTAACCTTTACTATCTATTATAATTTACTAATCAACTAAAATAATCAGTTGAGACTACGAGATAACTGCACTAATATATAAAAATAGACGGGATAACTGCAGTGATATATAAAAAAACACGGGATTAATATTTGTCATTGATAATTATAATTTTTGAAAACTACTATAAATCTACTATCTAACAAAACAAGAAGGCTTAACGACTATTTAAACTGATTAATATTTAAAAAAGACCTGACAAATATTTGTTACTAATACCTAAAAAGTGACAAATAATTGTCACTGATATATAAAAAGCACGAGATAAATATTTCTTATTGATAATCTACTATCTATATTTTACTATCTACTATAATTTACTAATCAACTCAAACAATCAACTGAAACTATGAGATAACTGCAATGATACATAAAAAAACACGGGATAAATATTTCTTATTGATAATCTACTATCTATCTTTTACTATCTACTATAATATACTATTCAACTAAAATAGTCAATTGAAACTACGAGATAACTGTACTAATATATAAAATAACACGGGAAAACTGCAGTGATATATATAAAAAACATGAGATTAATATTTGTCATTGATAATTGTAATTTTTGAAAAACTACTATAAACCTACTATCTAAAAAAAGAAGGCTTAATAACTATTTAAACTGATTAATATTTAAAACACACATAACAAATATTTGTCACTAATACCTCAATAACACTGGATAAATATTTATTATCAATGATCTACTATCTATCTTTTACTACCTACAATAATCTACTAATCAACTCAAATAATCAATTGAAATTATGAGATAACTGCATTGATAATAAAAAAACACGGGATAAATATTTATTATTGATTATCTATTATCTATATTTTACTATCTGCTAAAATCTACTAATAAACTAAAATAACCAATTGAAACTACGGGATAACTGCACTAATATATAAAAAAACACGAAAAAACTGCAATGGTATATAAAAAACATGGGATTAATATTTGTCATTAATAATTGTAATTTTTGAAAGACTACTATAAACCCACTATCTAAAAAAAAAGAAGACTTAATGTCTATTTAAACTGATTAATATTTAAAACACACTTGACAAATATTTGTCACTAATACCTAAAAAATCGCTGGATAAATATTTCTTATTGATAATCTAGTATCTATCTTTTACTACCTACAATAATCTACTAATCAACTCACACAATCAATTGAAACTATGAGATAACTGCATTGATACATAAAAAACACAGGATAACTGCATTGATATATAAAAAAACACGGGGATAACTGCAATGACATATATATAAAAAAATGCGAGATAAATGCCTAAATTGTTTTTAAATGATACTTTTAGAGTTTTAGATTTTAATATTTATCTATTTTTCATTTGAAACTTCTTTTTTATCTACTTTAAGTTTTTGTTTATTTTCACGGGGTAGTGTTCAGACTATTAAATATTGTCTAAATTCATTTATAAAAAGAAGACAACGGCACCCGTGAGTATGCACGGGTATCCTACTAGTATGACATATTAGTTTTTTTTTGTTTTTGTTTTTTATGTAGTGTTATATTATTATTATTATTATTATTTTGAAGCAATATTATTATTATTAGTCCTAAATTAAGCTTTTTGTGTGGTTCAGATCAGATCCTCTGCCTAAGATCGTCGTGATCCATCACGGCAGCTATTGAAGTGGTGTTGTGTCCCAAAACAAAAACCTCCAAACTCCGTTCTTAGTTCTTAATTTCTTATTCGTATTTGGAGCCTCTCCTCTCTTTTGGGGCAACCTGAGAGGGTGGAAATATGGAATACCGCAACAAACTCGTTCTTGCTCCAATGGTTCGCGTTGTAAGTTTAACTTCCCTTCTCTCATAACTTTACTAGTAACTTGCACGCCAAAGCACAACAATCAAATTACCACTACTTTTTTTTTCTTAATTGATTTTATTTTCCTGAAATTTTTGTATTAGGGCACTCTCCCATTTAGATTACTAGCTGCTCAATATGGTGCAGATATCACTTATTCTGACGAAATCATTGACCATAAAATGATCAAGTGCGACCGCCGAATCAATGGTACACAATTCACTTTTTTGTTTGTTTCATCAATTAGTTCACTGCATCTCTCTAATTGTATACCTTTTATTATGAATTTCTCATGCTAGAGCATCAAAATTTTGATGCTTGAGGGTTTTTATTTTATTTCAGTTTTTGTATGTTTGTTATTTAAACCTAACAGTAAAGTTCTAAAGCTTAAGAAGGATGCATAATTGTCATTCATTCAACTATACAAATTTCACATGATAGATGTTAAAGGATGTGGTCAGATTAAATAATTAACCCTCTAATGTTAAATGTCAATGTTTTATTCATTTTTTTTTATTAGGGCTATACATCAAGTGTTGAGGGATTTAGTAGAAACTTTGAGTAGCTGATATTGATAAGTTGATGCCCGTGGTTTTTCCGTCACTCCTATTTAGTTTTGGTTTGTTAAGTAACACCCTTTATCTTACTTCTTGATCAGAACTTCTTGGGTCGACAGATTTTGTGGAGAAAGGGACATGCAATGTTGTGTTTAGAACCTGTGATGAAGAAAAAGATAGAGTTGTAGTTCAATTTGGCACATCAGATGCTGTGAGAGCACTCACTGCTGCTCAGTTAGTGTAAGTTAACTGTCTATTTAGTTTCACTCTTTTATATATTTTGCATTTGTTTTTTAGCAAAATAATTGCTTACTATCTATCTTTGTACTATTTTTTTATGGTCAAATGCCTGTTGGCATCAATCATGCCATATATAAGTTGGCCTTAACTAATGTGATAAAGTTTGGTTGTTATTGTTGTTGGCTCTGTATAGTGGTTTATTGATGATTGATCTTTGTTAGGAGTGAAAGCCTGTTTACATATTACATTAAAAACAATGCAATCTTAGTTATATCATGATTGTTTCGGAGGATCTTTTGCCTCTTCCAATTCCAAATACACTACCCCGATGAAGTATGTATGTTGATAGGTATTGAGATGACCCCTTGGTTAGCTAGTTAGGGTTTGGGATAATTAGAGAGAAATAAGGCATGCTGCCTGTAAATATAAAGATGAATTGAGAGGGAGAGATGGCTAGTCATCTGTAAGTAAATTGGCTCATAGGCAGGGAGGTTGTAGACCCTCAAAGTTCTTCAGAATTGTAGTCAATGAGTTTTCTCCCCATTCTTTTCGATAAGATACCCAACACCTAAACTTCTATCAAAGCGGCAACTAATCTGGGGCAAGAATTCCTGGTTGGAAAGAAGGTGGAGTCTCAAATGGAAGAACATTCTACAAGATTCCGAGGTGAGGAGTCTAAAAAAAGGCTTTGGTGCAAGAACTGTTGAGACAGATAGAAATGTTGTGAAAGGAAGGGTAGCTTTTGGCTGTCCTTGTTTTGGGCATTTGTGGGAAACCTACTGGCAACAGCGCAACAGTAACTTATAGTTCTCCAGAGTGCAATATCAGAGTTTTTTACACAAGCCTTCTCCTTGAGGAAAAGGTGAATGTTTTGGGGCGGGAAGTTTTGATAGGTAATTAATGAAATAAGGTGTGCTGCTTATAAATAAGTAGAGGGGTTGAGAGGGAGAGATGCCTAGACATTTGTGACTTTTGAGGGCCTTTAGGAAAAGGAGGTTCTAGACCTAGAAGTTCTGCAGAATTGTAGATTAGGGGTTCTTTGCCCTATTCTTTATGATAAGTTCCCTAGTTCCTAGCGTATGTTTTAATACATGCACCAAGGATGATCTACATCATTTATACATATTGCTTTTCTAACACCAAACCAAACTAGCAATTTAATGACAAGGTGTAAGGTGTTTTTGTCGCGTTTCTTAGTGTAGATAGAAGTTTTGGTTATTTTCTTTATGTTCCTTTTCATATGTTTATTTGTTTCCTGAGTTTGCAGGTGTAATGATGTTGCTGCAATAGATATTAACATGGGATGCCCGAAGTCATTTTCTGTGAGTGGTGGCATGGGTGCTGCTCTTTTGTCCAAACCAGAGCTTATTCATGATGTATGTCTTATAATTTATTGTTGTTTTGATTGCACGTTTGTAGTGTTTTTGAATCCCTCCTTTTTAAAAATCCAGATCTTAACAACACTGCGGAGGAATCTGAGCCTACCAGTAACGTGTAAGATTCGACTTCTAAAATCACCACATGATACAGTGGAATTAGCCAGGCGAATCGAGAAAACTGGTGTACATGCTATTGCAGTCCATGGAAGGTAATTTTCAAATTTTTCTTTTCCCCGGACCGTTTAGACTAAAGTGGGAACTACCATATGGCTGTTTTAGTTTAGTTAGGCACTTATGATAGGAAACTAAGGTTCAGAATGTATATGTTGGGCAAATAGAGAAGGAAACACAACTGTAACTGAATTGTCTTTTAAATAGGAAGGCAAGGGCAGGTAGTTAGGCAGTTAAGAGATAATTCAAAAGTTGTTAAGAAAGGAGGGGCTCTTGAATACCCCATTGTACTCTGGTTACACTGACCCACATATTCAGTCAATCAACACTGGCACATTGCCCATAATTCTTCACTTTCAATTTGTTTCTTCTTAAGTCTTTTCATTGTATCAGTTGAATCTATCAACTTAGTTTCAAACCACCCAATAGCACCCAAAAAACAAGCATCATTCTACCTACTAGTCGGTTATGTAGATCAATCTCATAAAAGATATACTCAGATTTTGCAATGTCTTTATAAAGCTCCTCTTATGGGCTTGGGATTCTGTATAATTTTTGGCCAAAAAACATGACATTGGCAGAATTATCTGTTCTCAAATCAGTCACAGTAGGATTTTTGCTTTCCTGATTTGTTAATCTAGTTTTGATAAATGAATTTTGCAAACAATTAGAATATGTCAAACAAACTATCTCGACACATCTTTGTTAGAATATCTACAAAATATAATCTTAGGAAGAGAATGATGCATAGTAAATTTGGATAATTTTACCTTTTCTTATAATTTGTTTTTTTCTGTTTAATTGGCTTACCTTACTGTTAGGATCTTATCTTGGTGTTATCAATAGTGGATAGTGGAAAATGACGGAAGGCAAAAAATCCACCATGCCATATGGCAGTTAGTGTTGCGGTCAAATAGCGAAAACCGCATAGTAGTTGAAATCAATTTTACGTATATACAAATAAAAATAAGCTGTATAAGAATGAAAATAAGCTGTCTAAAAAAGTTATATACAATATTAACTCAAGTTTGAATTGTTCAAAACAATATACTGAAAACACTAAAGTGTTAAACATAAAAGCAAAAAAACTCTATTTATTCTCCCCTGCCTCTTCCCCAATTTAATCTTAATATTCTCATGAATGTGATTAATCTTTTATCTTTATTGCTGTAAAACATGCCTCGCGTTTTCATTTTAATCTATTTACAGAAAAGTCCCTGATAGGCCCAGAGATCCAGCAAAGTGGAATGAAATAGCCGATGTTGTGTCAGCATTATCTATTCCAGTTATAGCCAATGGCGATGTCGTTGAGTATGATGATTTCCAACGCATTAGATCTGCTACAGGTAGCTGAAAAGATTTTAACAGATTTTTCAGTTATTTGTTAGAATTATAGTGACTTTGTGGCGAAACAAACTTTCTATGTAGGAGTGTAAATGAATTGAGCTATTCGTGATTTATTTAAGTTTGGCTCGTTAATGCTCGGGCAAACTCGTTTGTTAAATTAAATTAACAAATCCAAGTGATATTTAGTCCTCAACACTTGACAACCTATACTAGAGATAAAAGAGTGATTTCATAATATGGATTTGTAGACATTCTTCTATTCCCAATCTATATATTGCATATGGGAAACAAAAACACTATAATAACTCTATAAGGCAGTTCTTAGAAAATTTAAGTAACCCAAGGCTACAAAAGTAACATTAAAGAGACTGAAGAACTAAACTTTTAGGATTTTTGTTGATCATCCTGATAGATCAGCATAAGTAGTTAGTTATTGGCTTCATGGGTTAGTTAGTGGGTGTACTGTTGGGAGTTAGTTAAACCCCAATAAGGCATGTTGCCTATATAAACAGAGAAGAATGAGTAAAGAGGGGATCAGAATATTTGGGGAATAGTTGGGAGGTTGGCAGAGCCTCGAATATCTGCTATCATTGTGTAGTCGAGCGGAGTTTCCTCTATATCCTCTCATAATAACAGTTGGTTGCCCCTGCCATTGTGCATGAGAAACCCTCAAGTGTTTTGTGGTGTGTATTTTGGGGACTGGGTTAGCAGTGGTGAGGAGGTTGTTGGCTTACCAAGGCTTATTAGGATCTTTCCACAAGTCACTTATGTGCCAGCAAAAATAACTTACAATTCCAATAGAAGATAGATTAAAGGAAAGTTTGGTCAAGTACGCATTTGAATGTCACATAAAGCCATAAGCGAAGAATGTAATCAATTTTTATTGCTTTTTAAGGGTATTTATTTTATCTCGACATTAATTTTTAATTAAATATGCAATGACATCCATGGTTAATTTGTATCATGAATCATGATAGACTGGCTACTCATTTTTCATATTAAATTTCTAATTGACACTGGTTTGGCAGGTGCATCATCAGTGATGGTCGCGAGAGGGGCACTTTGGAATGCTTCGATATTCTCACCCGAAGGCCAAGTTTCTGATGATATCGTGAAAAGAGAATATCTTAGAAAGGTAATATTTTTTCTTTCTTCAACATGAACTATAGCACAGTCCTACACATGTGACCTTCTATTATTTACCTTGAGATGAGTGGTAGTGTAATGAATAAGTGGTTTGTAACTCCAGATAAACTTGTAATCCTTTCAGTCCTGTGATATTTTCAAATTTAGATGAGTGATTTTATAGGCTCATTGGTCGTGGATGGCTTTGGCTTGTGAGTGTTGTTACTAACTTAAACTACTGTTATGACTTGTGATTTGGTAAAAATTGTTTAGCTTTCATTGAATACCGAGAGTATTTATTTACAAACTACAAGGCTAAGCAATAAGCAAGAGAGCTTGAAATACCGAGCAACCGAGAAATAGAAAATGAACTGCATCGCTAACTAACTCTATCCAACTCTGAATAACAAATAAATACAAGTTAGTTAATAATCAATGTGGGTTAACATCTAACAACTACTGAATGTTGCTGTTTTCTGTTTTTCATTTCAGTGCATCTTGTGGGATAATGATATTAAAAGCACGAAGTTTACATTAAGAGAAATGATAAATCGTTATTCTAACCAAGATCTCCCTGAAGGGAGGGCTATGATCAAATCTGAGTCCCATGCAGATCTGGCGTTAGTTTATTTTCTATATTGCTTACTTTCATGCTTGCTATATATATGTCGTGTACTATGAATATTGTTCAATTTTCACATGCTTGTTTTCAGAGACTTTAAACTGTGTCATTTGTAATTAAATAAACAAAAATAATAAATGCGCAACGTTCCTTATAAACACTATAACGTACAAAGGCCATATCTGTGGGAAGAGAGGGACTATTTGAGGGATGGAGAGAGTTTTTTGTTATTAGAATTTGGGAGTTAGAGTGTATATACTCTGACTTGGGCAAAGAGAGAGAGATCATTTTCTTTTACGATTACAAGGGTTTTTCTTGTAACACTTCTTACCTTTTCAATCAATAATTCAGTGTTCACTTCCTCTTAAATTGGGTTTCTATGGAAAATGACTTGGGTTGGGATTATGTCCACGATATGTTTTTCCATATTGCACAACCCTTGGTAATTCTATAATTGGGTATTTCCTTGTTATTAAGGCTCACTATTAGTCACTACAAAAGCTACTGGGAAACCTCAATTTTTGTAGCAAGTATTGGGGACTATTGGGTCAGGATTTGATAGGATTTATAGGCAATTCTGTGGCTGACTGGTCACCTTTGTTGAGTAAAGGTCCACCAATTACACAATAAGTTTTGTCCCTTTTTATTATTATTAATTTTCTTTTTTGTTTGTTTTTAATATGAAAAGTTATTTTTTGTCAAAAAAAATATATATTTAGCTAGTCAATAGTTTAATTTTTGTTGCATGTACCACGTGCTTTGATGTTTCAGGGAACTTTACGGGCAGCAAGAGTACTACAGAATGATAACATCAGATTTAATAAAATCAGATTCCTATGAAGGATGTAGATAATGTTTTTTTGGAGCATAGAAAATGTGGGGGAGGACAAGCCAACCATTGTTGTTTGGGATTATTACATAACCTAACAATCCAAGACTTTGAATTCGAGCTCAAGTCACATGTTTGTTCATGGATAAGCTAGCTCCCTGCAAGCATGGACAGAGATAATGTTAAGAGGCTTTGTTCATGGATTGTAATATTTTTTTGTAAATTTTGTATTACTAGAATTTGAACAAAAATGCGTTTGACTTATTTAGGATACCCCGTTTTTTAATAACTAAATTGATTGATGTTTCATAGTTGGTATAATAATTTATTTGACTTATTATTTTTTCATTTTTAGGTGAAGACATTTATAAAGTCAACCTATTGCTTACTGAGTTTGAATTTAGAAAAAAAAAATTCTCTTCAAAAAACAAGAAAGATAGAGGATAACGTTTGATGATTGGTGAGAAATCCGCATGTACTATTGTGTGGAGTTTTTAGGAATTTGGATCAAGCATGCACTTATGTAGTTGGAAATCTTAAAGCCATTCAATCAAAGATCAGATAGTCTATAATTTAAAAGCGGCTTTTAATTTTTGCTTAATGTAAAATTTGATTTTGAAATCTGGAATGTCAAACTTATTGACTCTGCCTGCCCACAAATTGAATCCAATTTTTAACTAGCATGATATTTTTTACTTGTCCTGTGTGTTGGTCAAGAAGCAATTTTCTCCAGAGTTACAATGCTTACATAAAAACATTAGATTAACTATTGAATTGTCTTATTATTTGCACACCAAATTTTAGATAAATTGAACATTTTTTTTGTCTATAGATTGAGTGGCAAGTATCACTCGTGAACTCACATACAAAGTAAAGATTTTGGGTTGAATTTGTATAACCACTAAAAATATCTAGCCTAACAACGTCGATTTTAACAATGATGAAGCATAGAGAAGGGAAGCAGAAGAAGCGAACTAAGGAGACAAACCCCACATTAGGGTCACAAACAATTAGCAAAGCTTGAGATTTCAATAGTCATAGGTGTGTGTGTGCGAGTGGGCAGACGCGCACACAAGAATTTAAACTAACTACCTTTAATATAGTTATAGCAAACTTTTGTAACAATAGCTAAAACTCTGTAACTTATACTAATACTCTATAACTAACATGATAACTTTATAACAAACATCTCCCCTCAAAGTCATGATGCATTAAACAGGAGCATCTAGAGTTTATCCACTAGGAAGCGAAGGCATATAAGAGACGTCAGTCAATCTCAATGTGCTTGATCAGTTTATGAAAGATTGCATTTTGAGCAATTTGAATGACACTCTTATTATTATCACAATGCATAGGAGTGGGTCCAAAGAGAGGGACACCCATATCAACAAGAAGCTAATGTAGCCAAACAATCTCTAAGATGGTGGTTGCCATAGTACGATATTTTGCTTCTGTAGATGAACGGGAGACAATGTCTTGCGTCTTGCTCTTCCAAGAGATGAAAGAACCCCCTAGAAAATGCAAAATCCCACAATGCGATAAGTGGGATCACGAGTCCAATTAACATCAAATTAATTAAGCACGCAATTCCAAAGAAAAGGATGAAGGAAAACAAACACTATGAAATTGGGTGGCTCGAAGATACCGAAAAAAATGCGAGGGACAACTTCCCAATGCAGTGTGGTGGGGGAAACATCAAATTTGACAGACAACTTGCACTTCATAGGGATAATCTGGTATGTTAATGGTAAGATACATGAAGTTGCCAACCAAAATACTATATAAAGGGGGGGATCTGGTAGAGGGACACCATCAAAACTTCGCATTCAGCGCAAGAGGCTATATCTACTACTCGAGTATCAGAAAGGCGAGCTTGATCAATGATGTTGGAAATGTACTTGGATTGAGAAATATTAAGGCAACCTCTAGAAGAGTATGCAACTCCAATTCCCAAGAAGTAGCGAAGAGTGCCTAAATTCTTCATCTCAAAATTTTTAGCCAACTAAATTTCAATTCCCCAATCCCATCAACATCATCACATGTAATAATCATACCATTAACATATAGGGAGAGTAGAATGCGGCCATGAGAAGTAGTGATAATAAACAATTCAGAATCATGATTACTAGAGGGGAAACCAAGAGATGCAATCACAATAGAGAATTTCTCAAACCAAGCTTGTGAAGCTTATTTAAGACCATAGAGCCTTCTTCAACTTTCACCCTCCCCCTTGATTACGAAAAATACCTGGGGGAGGTACCTTATAAACTTCCTCTTGAAGATCACCATTCAAAAGGCATTTTTGACATCTATTTGAGAAATATGCCGCTGACAATAGATGCAAAGACAATAAGAGGATTCCTTAGCTACAAGATGAGATTTGTAGTGCTCAACTGACCCATAAAACTTGGTTTTCATCTTGTATAGGCAAAGAGATCCCATAGCCTACTGCGAAAGAGGATCAAGAACATCTCTTTATAGGAAGAAGACTAAGACAAACTATGAATAGAGGTTAGAAAAGAAGAAAAAGAACTGGAATAGGTGGAATAAAGAAAATCAGAGTATTGAGTAGACGTACGAACACAGGTTAAACGAGTAGGAAAAGGAGGAGGATCAACAATAACATGAGATAGTTGAACATCCACGGGGATAGGATGGACATCTATATCTGTAGTAGTGTGTCATCCCTGCAGTTCTCAAAATTAGAGTCACTAATATCACCAGCAAGAGCAAAATGATCAATATTGATGAGTTTAGACTTGGTAGGAGTATGAGAGAGAGAGAGAGAGGCAGTAAAGCCATATGTACTCTAGAAACATAAAGTTTTTTACTTGAAGGATCATAATATCTATAGCCCTTTTGACCATCCCCATAACCAAAAAAAAATATTGCAAAACTAGGAGACAATTTACTATGTTTTTCTTGTGGATGAAGACAAAAAAAATAGAACCAAAGACCATCAAAGATTAGTAATCAGGAGCGGGACCATTCAAATTTTCAAAGGGAGACAAAAATGAGGTGACAGATATGGAATTCGATTAATAGCATGCACAACAATAAGAATTGCTTCTCCCCAGAACCTACTTGGAATCGATGCAAACAACAAAAGGGACAAGCAGTTTTAACAATATGAATGTGTTTCATTTAGCAATGCCATTCAATTTGGGAGTATCACTATAAGCAAGTAACTCGAAATTTATTGGAAGTACATTCACCATCTAGATCACAACGGAAACACTTTATAACAACATTATGTTAGGTTTTAACCATACCACAGAACATATGATAAGTGCCTAAGAATTCACAACGATTTCATAAAATAAAGCTAACAATAACAAGTAAAATAATCAATAAGGGAGACACAATATTTAGATCCATCTTTGGTAAAAAGTGGTGATGGACCCCACACATTACAATGAACAAATTCAAAAGGTGCACCGGAAACGGAAACACTTTTACTAAAAGGTAAAGACGAAAATTTAGCAAGTTTGCAACCACAACAATATGAAATATCGCTGGTTTGCAAATTTTCAAATGGTCTAGTTAAAGCTAAGTACTTTAATCTATATGAAGAAACATGTCTAAGACGAGGACGCAACAAATAAAAACTAAAAGATGATGAATTCAAATTATTGGATGAAAATTTAACACTACAGCAATAGCTACAACTCTTAGCTCATCCAGGACATAGAGTCCCCATTGTCTACGACCTGTCCTAATTAGCCATTCGGATTGAGGATCCTACACATAATAATGAGTGGAAGAAAACATAATCGAGTAACCGAAATAACACAATTAGTTAACAAAAGCAAGTGGCATGAGTTTAGCAAGAGGTAAATCAAATATGTTGTACCCAATGAAAAAAAAAGTGGCAAACTTAAAAATTCAATAGAAAATAAATTAATGATACCAAGGGTCACATGCAGATTGAGCAGCGCAGAAGACATGCAAGGCAGCAGCATGCAAAAGACAAAAGCAGCAGTGCAAAAGAAAAAAAATACGTAAGTAGTGGTGTTCAATCGATTTTTTAAAAAAATTCTAAACAATCACCTTTAGGTTAGCAATCATAAAGCATAGAGAAGAAAACAAGAGGAACCCTCTGTTAGGGTGAGTTTGATTTGCTAAAAAGTAGTGGACTGGACAACTTCAGTTGTACTCTATTTGATTTAAAAAAAAACTGTTCATGGTATTGGACATCAGTGGGAGCAAGAGACTGGACAAAAACCCAAATTTCTGTCCCTCACAAAACAACAGTACAACTTCTTGTCCACTCCAAAAAATCATAAAAATACTAGTTGTTAGTCCTGTGCCAAACCTTGTCTTTAAGGTATCCAAAGTGTTGCTTCTTACTTTGACCCACCATGGAAGGCTTACCTAAGTATTTACCGATACCTAGACATTCGATAACGCCTAAGTTAGCCACCACGCGATCTCGTAGAGTCGGGCAAGTATTTCTGCTGAAAAAGATTTGACTTCTGGAGATAAATAGATTGCCCTGAAGCCTTCTCATAGGTCTACAGAACTTCTTTTAATTTCCTGCTCTCAGTGTCATCAATATCGACCCTGCAAAACAAAAAACAGTCATCTATAAAAAGTAAGTGTGTCAGGATAGGGGCTTCACAACATACTTTAATTCCATGAATATCCCCTCGGGCCTCACATTTTTAAGAAGAGTAGTAAGCCCCTCTGCACACAATATAAAAAGGTAAGGCGACAGTGGGTCACCCTGTCTGAGTCCTCTTCCAGGTGAGACTGAACCAGCTTTCTCGCCATTCATAAGCACTGAGTAGTGAACCGTTTCAACACACATAACCATCCATCGCACCCATTTCTCATGAAATCCCAGCTTATATAAAACAGAACACAAATACCCCCAGTCTACCCTGTCATACGCCTTACTTATGTCAATCTTCAAAGCAACTCCCCAACTTTACCCCTTACCTTACACTTCATATGATGAATGACTTCAATAGAAACCAAAACATTATCCAAGATGGACCTATTAGCCACAAAAGCTGATTGATCCACAGAAACGCATTTATGAAGAACATTCTTAAGTCTATTAGCGAGAACTTTAGAGATGATATTGTAAATAACATTGCGAAGTGCGCAATCGGACGAAAATCTCCCATAGAAGTGGGGTTGTCAACTTTAGGGATTAAAACAATATTAGCATCATTCAACATAGGGGAAACTCGCCATTATCTAACCAAGCCACTGCCGAGTGAAACAATTTTGGGCCACAAAGGTTCCAAAACTGTTTGAAGAAAACATGATTCAAACCATTGGGACCTGGTGCTTTGTCAGAGTGCATTTGAAATAGAGCCGTCTTAAATTCCCCAATATCAAACGGAGCCACCAAAAGATCATTATCCACCAAAGTCACCTTAGGATTCAAACACGCATGCACTAGCTCATACTGACCATGCACCCCCTCAAATAAATCCGTAAAATAAGTGTGCGCTACACTACCCAACTCTGCTTGATTCTCCACCACCGAACCATCCTCTCTAATTAACGATGAAATAGCGTTGTGACGACTTCTTGCACTTGCCATTGCATGAAAGGCCTTTGCTTGCTACTTCCAAAAGGCCTCCTCTTGAGCCAGGAGAGCGCTCAAACGAGCATTCACCTCATTATATTGTAAGGTACCACTGATACTAGTGCCACCACGTAACCCTTCAAGCTCATCTTTACACCGCTGAATGTCCAAACTATAGAGCATCCTCAATTTCCTCCCCCATACATCAATTGTCGCCGTACAACTCTCCACCTACTCATGAAATCGTGCCCCTCCACCCGAGACCAACTATCACCAACCACAAACGGTAAATCGTCCTCCTCTTACCAAGCGCTCTCAAATTGTCCTCCAAAATGTATAAAGGTTTCCCGTGAACGGGGCATGACATAACATAAACCCTAAGGTCCCTACATGATTACATAAAGAACTTCAACTGCTACTTCTCTTGATCTTGTTTGTTATGGCCCTGGGAATCTGAAAAACACCACATAATAAACAATGAGATTACAATCTCAATGAGTTCCTCTGTTACCCTTCACATTTCCTTTCGGTGTTTTATCATTTTATCCTTTTCTTTAACCTCTTAGCACAACCCGAGAGATTATTTCTTCAATCTCAACGGAGAACTCCAACCCAACAATCACAGCTGAGTAATGCGGAAGCCTTGGCTTTCAGGCTCATGACTTCCCTCCGCCAAGTGTGCCATTAATTACTTGGGATCGTCAACCCATGGTATCTTATGATTTTAATTACTTAGACACTTAGGTTGTTTTCTCACTCGATAAACATATCGGATAAATCTCATTATATAGCCAAAGAATAATCATTCCAACATTTACATAACTAAATCATACAAGGGTTTAAATCTATGGTAAACATTAATGTTACTTGAGTTAGGATGGGTTTACAATGCAAGTGTTACCCAAAAAGAGTGAGAAAATTGTGTTTTTGTGATAAATCTGTTGTCTCTACCTGAGAGTAACACGAGGCCGTAACAAAACAACACTGACCGTAACGGAGACATTACAGCCAATAACGAATCATTACTGCCAGCGTTACAGCATCAGATAGTAATTCATGTTTTTTCCAGCTTTCTAAGTGATTTATGCATCTCTTTTTGTACCAACATCACTCTAAAATCTCACTAATCCTCAGTCTCACTAATTACACTATGATTAAATACCAAACTCGACAATAATCATGCTCCACAAATTCCAATTATTAAAACATAATTACACTCTTGGAACATTCAACACAAAAGAGCTTAAAATCTTATATCATTTCAATTTTATCCTCAATTTCAGCAACTCAACTCAACCTAATCAAACAAACATACATTCAATCAAATTTATGTTAATAACACTCTAAAACCATAATTTGACCATAGCAACTTATGAAAAATAGGGAAGAACTCACTTGTCTTGAATTGTGTCAACCAATGTGCTGAAAATGAGTTTCCAAACTCCAAATATCAAGCTTCTAAGGTACCAACTAGCTTCAATACACACCCTCACCTCCCAAAATCGAACCCTAGCTCCAAAACTCTCTTCAATCTACAATGTAGTTCCTAAATTGCTCTCAAGAACTTCTAAAACTGACATGCAACAACAAAGATTTCAAATCAAACCCTTCAACCTCTAGGAAACTCGAAAATGGTGAAGAGAAGGAATGAGGAGTGAAGCACTTAAAGTTCAGATTTTTGGGGAAGTGATTGAGTTTAGAATGACTAGCTCCAGCTAAGAATTAAAGGATGAATGAGTGGGGTGATTCATGGTGGTGATGGATTGCATGCAAAACTTTTCTCTTCTCCCTTTTTTCCCTTCTTCAAAGTCCTCTCTCTCTCTCCCTTGTCTCTATGGATTTGTTTTTATGAAAGTGAATGAAAAATAGTGAGTGAGTGAAAAGAATCTATCCAATTTCATGTTAGATGAAGGATCCAACCAAGTGATTTCTTGAATCAAAATTAGCAAACAAGATAAAAAGAGAAAGGAATACAAAGGGATTTGGGCAAAAAGATGGAGAATCACCACATCCAAAAGGATGATAAGATCATGAGGAATCACCACAAAACTAAGAGGCTATTGATAAGATTCAAGTTTGGTTCTAGAAAGAACCCTAGAGAAGCATTCTCTAAACTCACACCAATATGTCTTCTATTTCGTCAAAAGTTGTGAAATAAGGTTACAATAGTTCCCTAAGTACTTAGGGTTGTACCTAAGCTACACACCTAGCACACCATGGTGCCTATGCCAAAGGTGCATACACACAAATACCAAAATCCTTTAATGTCAACATAAACTTAAATAAAACTCTCTTAAAATAAAATAAAGTATATTCTAATTTAAACAAATTAGATTCTCTTAATGCTATTGCGGTCCACATCATTCCCTCCTTCTTGAAGCAATTCGACCTTGAATTTGATCTCCATTGTATCCCTCTTTTTGTGACAACACCTCCATTGTATCCTACATAAAGAATTCAAATCAACACCAACATACCCCCGGGGTCAAATGGAAATTGAGAAAAATCAACACACACGTCAAAGGTAAGCAATAACAAACACCATAAAAAAAATAAACTTGAAAATAGCAACAAGACAATTTTTTCCAAATTAGCACACATAAATTCATTCACAATAAATGTATTGGTATTGTCAACTCCTTTTAAAATTTCAAAACATTGACCTTGTAGCAAAGATGGAGCAAGAAAATCAACATCACAATGCATATAGGGAGCACACAAAACATGACTTGGAGACCTCATATTTTTTGGACTTACTTCCCCCATTTCAAACAAAGGCAAAAGATACAAGTTTAACATTCCCATCATCAAATTTTTATAATTTTTCAAGGAATCAAATCAAAAGAAACTTTCCTTGAATTAACTTCTTCAAGCAAATGGACTTCTTTGGAAACTTGCAAGTTGGGAGTAGCACCATAAGGCACTAATCCATGCATGGGACATCTCTCTTGAATAGTCATCCCTATGCATGCTCAAAAATAGATTAACAACACTAGGGAAATTGTTAGCGTACGAAGGAAAATAAATAAATGGTACTTTAAGTTTAAGCATAGGTCTTTAGTTTTTTTAGAAGAGAACCTCTTTTTCTTCGCCACCAGGTTTGCGAAGCTTTAGTTTTTTTAGAAGAGACTTGCGCACATCCAACAGAACCCTAACCATCGTGAAAAGCCTCCAAAATTCAGGACTATTCTTCACATCATATTCCAAGAAATAACCAATCATATTCCTCACATGCTTCCGTACCGCCTCAGACATAAAACTAGTTGGAATGTTATGAACCTGTACCCAAAACAGTATCTGGTACAAAGGAACATCATATGGAGTCACACCCTTCGGTATAGTACTGAGGATTAGGGATAGAAATGGGTACCCTATGGGCAGGGTACTGGTGTGAGGAAAAGTGACGTGCAAGTGTACACAGTCTACAACAAGTAGTATAAGAAAGATGAGATCGTACCCACAGGATTGGATTAATTTTTATGGTTTGTATACATAGATAGATTAGTGTTAAGTGACCAAGTAACAAACAATAATTGGTGGAGTGGAACAAAAAGTAAACAAGCTATGTAGAATGAGTATGTAATCAAGTGAGAATGATAGTTGAGATGCCCTTTACCAAATAATTCACTTTCAATAGTATTGTGTTATATGTGATGCAGGACGCTGTTGCATTAGAATTGTGTTTTTCAGTCACTTTCTTCAGGGTTTCATTACAAGCTCTTATGTCTAAGTACCCACAGTATCACCCTATGGACTATGTTATCCTATGTCTAGGTCTTAGCATGGAATTAACAAAGTTTCATTCATTAAACACTTACCCATATTAGTTCTTGAGTTCTAATTATAAACCATGTATGTACTTATAACGTTACTTATTCTAAGTGATCAACCTCAAAATAAGTTTGAAAGAAGTATAATACAAGAACTAAAATGCACACGTCAACATATAAACACAATAACTTAATCAAAAGATCATTATAAGGTTAAAGCATCCCAACCAAATGAGTTTAGTTCATGCTAGACATTACAAGGCATATATAAACAAAATAGATCATATTCATATATTTGATATCAAAAAAGGAAAACAACAAGATAAGAATTACACGCTTTGGAGATCATTTGCATGAAATTGCCAAGCAATGCAAGGGCATTCACTTTACTGCATTCAGCTAGCACTACGTGAGTGTGTAAAAGTAAAGAAAGAAGTTGTCAATTCCTTTCTTGCCTTCTTACAAGAGAATGAGAAACTAATTCTAAAACTATCTATCTTAGAGAATGGTATATGAGATGATTTCCAAATGAGAAGTGAAGGTCTTTATATAGGCTTCAAAAAGTGAGCTTTCCTTGATGATCAAGTTTACTTGAGGGTGAAGTTTGGGATTTATCTTCTGAACTTCAAAAGCAATTTGAATTCCACTCTCAAACAAGAAGAGATATCCTCTAATGAATGGCCAAGTGTCCCTAAGAAAGTGACTCTTACAAGCTATACTTCTATGGTAGGCGCCGCATTTTGAAACTTGCAAGTGCCTTTATGACTAAGCACGATGTCATCATTTGAGTGTTGGAGCATTTTGATGGTCTAAGATTTCTTCAAGCATTGTAGGCTGTTTCCAGTGCAGGTGCATCCAATGCAGGTGCATTGCTTGTGTACTGATGCAGGTTCATTGAACAAACACATCAAAAATACCAAAATATATGCAAGATGCTATGTTATAAGCACAACACTCTTTTAACTTTGAATGTTGTTATTTTATTTATATAACTATATTTACTATTTATTCTTACTTAGAATTGAACAATTATTTAGGTTTAGATGCGTAAATAACTCTATATAAAATAAATTTATCAACTACTATCGTGCCCGTACCCGAGCCCGCACATGTATGGGCAGGGTTCTATAGTGCCCGTCCCCGTACCCTCTGGGAACCAAGTGCACATGGGCATGCCCATTACCTGCACTTTAATAGCAAAAAATAATAAATAACGTAAAAGATATTATAATTCAATTTAGAAAAGCATTATTTTTCTCTATCTACTAATTAAAATATTACACACGATAGCATTTAGTGAATTAAAAACATACAAAATATTAGTAGTTTGGATTTATTTTTTAAAGTTGGATATACTTAAAATTGTAATAATAGTACCTATATATATGCGGGTGTGGGCTGGGTACCGTAGTGCCCGTCCCCGAGCTCGCACCCATATGTGCGAGTAACTATCCACCCGTTTGTGGGTAATTTTTGCGAGTCCCCTATGGGCATGGGCTCGATTTCCATCCCTACTGAGGATTAAAAGATGTTTATCAAAAGACCACAGACCTTGTTTGAGAACTCTCTCAAGATCGAGTGGATGGAAAAACTGGAAGAGAAAAGCACCTGAACCCGCCTCCCTGATGTTGACTCCCCTTCCCGACCGCCACACACCCTCCATACGCTCCTTCATAATATGCGAATGAATGGGATGATCAAGGAGGAAGCATCCCACCAACGTAAGCGAAGTGTTTGCCCTAACCGTCTCCTCCTCCACTCCTTCTATTTCAACCTTCACCGTCGGCTCCATAATTCGAGAACAAACGTGAACAAACAAGAATAAATGAGAGCAACAAATAGCAATTTAATAGTGTAGAATACGAAACCCTAACTCAGTTCAAAACAAACGCGAAAGAAAGCTGCAACCTTCTCACTAGGAGAGAAACTTCTCACAAGGGAAAGGAAACCCTAGGAGAGAAAAAGCTTTTTTTATCACACAACTTAGTTTTGTAATTATATTATAATATGTTTGCTTCAAAAAAATTATATTATAATATGTTATATAACATCATTATAAACCGCATAAAGAGAATTATAGTAAATTTTACATTTTTTTGCTTGTGCTTCCCAATATTCACCAAACAGTGTATGTACTAGATGTTCAGTACTGTACTTTCCAATATTGTCTAGTCCAATCCAGTGCTCACCTGTTTAGGAATCAAACGAACCCTTAGAGTTACAAACAATTAGCAAAGGTTGAGATTACAATAGAGTCATATATATATATATATATATAGCTAAAAGACTAAACTTAATATAGGTACAACAAAACAAAACATTGTAATTACAGTACCTAAAACAACTAATATTCTATAACTAACATAATAACTCCATGACTAGCATGTCAATTGTGCTAGACCTTTTTAAAGACTATATTATACAGTGAATTGAAGTTGTTTGATGAATATTAAATATTTTTAAAATTTTATATAATTGATTCTACTCGATAAGAATTTCTAATTCAACAATTAGATTGATAAAATTTAATGTCTATAACTTTTTAAGTCGGATAACTAGGCACCAGACTTAAAAAGGACAATTATTTTCCAATTTTTGTACTAGTTTGGGATAACTATAGCGAGAGTTACTCCTACAATAACTTGAACCTTGCGAAATTGTGTAGAACATAATTACTTTCGGTGATTAAGGAAAGGTGAGGCTTAGGTTGCCTTGGAAGAATTGTGGGCAATTTACCCATTTCCACTAAAAATTTGACATGTGTATTTCACTAGCATTAACACCTAAATGAGTTCAAATTAGTTTTTCTACTATATATTTTATAATATTTCATATTAACCCCACTTTTATTTAATGTACTCTTTTGTTTCCAAGATTTCTTCTTTTTTGGACGTCTTCAACATTCTTCTTTGCACTAACTCATTATAATGTTTTTTTATCAAACTCATTATAATGTTTTAAACTAATTTTAGAGTAAACGATTTTTATATATTTTTTTGTTGTTTAAATTTTGTATCAATCTGAGTGTAGAATAAAAGTGAGAGACATTATATTTTTATTACTAATTGTTACCATTGGTTTTTGTATTTTTAATTTATACGTTTCAGAATTTAAATTTTATTTGTTTCCTTTTTGTGCAATCAAATGGCAATAACATGTTCACACCTAAAAACAATTGGCAAAAATTGTATTAAATGACTTATTCTTATTTTAATCAGCTGCAACCAGTAATGATTAGTCTAAGCAGTAACTGGGTTCGGATCTCACTCTAAGGCCCTGTTTGGGGTGGTTTTCTGTTTTCTGTTTTGAAATTTTCAAAAACCAAAACCAGTTTCTGTTTTGAGTTTTAAAAATTTCATAAACTAAAACCAGTTTCAGTTTTGAGTTAAGAAATTTTCAAAAATCAAAACTATTGTTTGAAACATGAAGATAAAATTGGTATCAAAGTGGTAGCTGACGGTGGTCGGAGTGGTGGTCGAAGTGGTGGTCGTAGGTGGCCGGAGCGGTGTGGTCGATAGTAGTAAAAGTGGTAGTTGATGGTGGTCGGTGGTGGCTGGAGTGGTGGCCGATTGTGGTCAGAGTGGTGATCAATGGTCGAAATGGTGGTTAGTGGTGGTCAAAGTGGTAGTTGACGGTGGTCAGAGTGGTGGTCCCTGGTGGCTGGAGCGGTGGTCGGCGGTGGCTGGAGCGGTGGTCGAAGGTGGTCGGTGGTGGTCAAAGTGGTAGTTGAAAGTGGTTAGAGTGGTGATCGGCGGTGGCCGAAGTGGTGGTCGGTGGTGGTCAGAGTAGTGATTTTTTATATTATTAAGTAAATTAAGATAATTTAATTAATAATTATGAATTTCTTTTTTTTTCAAATAAAATTAATTACTATGCTTAAGCAATCCAATTCAAATATCTATATAAATACTATATTTATGGATTCACAAAATAAAAAATTCTATTGTCTATTGTATACTTAAAAAAAAAAAGACGATTTTTTTGATTCATTTTTCTATCTAAAATCATTGAATTAGTATCAATGTGTGTGCGCATTTATAAATATATAAGATAAGATATATATTTAAATATATATCTTATCTTCACATATATTATTCTTACAATAGAATAAAATATTTTTGCGCCACCCAGAAGAAGTAAATCAAGTTATTTTAATCAATTAATGAGGTTCATTTTGCAAAAACATCATAAAAAATATGAAATGGAATTTTTTGAAACATAGTAAAAAGTTATCCATTGAGTCATTTTATTTATACGAATCCAAAATATTATGATTATGACGAACTCAACGGGATCCCCTCGAATTCGTCAAAGAAAGAGTGGATCCCTGTTGAGTTCTTATGCTTTCATTTCGCAAACAAAAATCATCCAAGATGGTCGAAATGGTTGTCAGTGGTGGTTAAAGTGGTAGTTGACTGTGGTCGGAGTGGTGGTCAGTGGTGGCCGGAGCAGTGGTTGGCGGTGGTCGGAGTGGTGGTCAACGATGTCAGAGTGGTGGTAGGTGGTGGTCAAAGTGGTAGTTGACGGTGGTCAGAGTGGTTGTCGGTGGTGGCCGGAGCGGTGGTCGGCGGTGGCCGACGGTGGACGGAGTGGTGATCGGTTGGAAAGCCGATGGATTCTGCGCACCAAAGAATAAATCACGCTTGAAAGATAATGACAATTTCGTTGTATATTGTCTTCTAATTGGACGTGTTTTGATTTCAGTTTGGTCGGTACAGACATGCAGTATGGATACGATCCTTCTATGGGACTATCTATGTCTCTTCGAGTGTCGTTTGCGCTCCTCGGCATTTCTCCTCGGCTAGCATAGGTTTCCCCCGATCTTCATGAGCCTTAGTCGGCATTTTTGGACACCCCCGGTATATACTTATTCCTATTATTCTTTTGATACCTCGTCTATGATACACGTTCCAAATATCATTAAGTATATCATTGAATGTTATCCACTCTTTTGGTAGTTAATACCAGATGAGTAACACTATAATACGGTTATTTGGATCAATTCTGGTAGTTCACACTATGTTACTTGGAGTTTTCCGCAATTGAACCAAGTGATAAGTAAACCTTGATTCACATTGCAATATATTGTAGGTGGAACCAGAAAGTGAGTGAAGTCTAGTTTACACTCTGATACATGAAGTCTTCCATGCTAAGTAGAGCCAGAAGGTAGGTGAACCCTAATTCACCCCATAATACATGGAATCATCTTTGATCAGTAAAATCAGACGATGAGTGATCCTTGTTTACATTGTGGTACATGGAATCATCCATGGTCAGTTGAACTGGATGGTAAGTGAACCCTAGTTCATATAGTGATACATGGAATCACCTTGACCAGTCGAATAAGACAGAAAGTGAAACCTTGTTTACACTGCGATACTTAGAATCATCCACATTCAGTTGACTAGATGATACTTGAACCTTAGTTCTCACAATGATACATGGAGTCATCCATGGTTAGTTGAACTGGATGCTAAGTGAAGCATAATTCACATTATTTTACATTGATTATTCCTTTTGGTCAGTTCAACTGAAAGGTAAGTGAACCCTAGTTCACACCGTGATACATTGAATCATCCATAACCGATTGAACCGGACAGTGAGCAAACCGTAGTTCACGCTGTGTTACATGGAATGATCCTTGATCAATCGAATCAGATTGTAAGTGAATCCTTGGTTTACACTGTGGTACATGAAATATTTTATAGTCAGTGGAATCGGAAGGTACACTACAAGAAAAAACCAAATTACCGACGGACAATTACCGACAAATATAGGAAATTTTAAATACCACGTAATAAAAAAAAAGTCACATCAACTTTTTAAACATAAAAAACACTTTTGAAAATTTTAGGGATAAAAATAAATTTTTTACAAGGACCAAAATCAGAACAAGATATATTTGCAATGACTAAAATGATATCTTATTATATCTAAAAATTTTAAAAACATTAAAATTAATAGTTCAATATTTTTACTATGTATATTTTTTATTGACTAATATTTTAGTTATAACTGAAAGATAAAATGTAAAAAAATAATGTATTTTCTATATTTTGATAGCATAAATAAATAGTTTTAGTAGTTTCTTCTAAAAAGCTTGGTAGTTTTTTATTTTATTTTAATGAGATATATTTATATAAAGATACTATTAATACTATATTTGACATTGTGACCATTAGTTTTTTTTTTAAAAAGTTTGTGCCCTTTGATTTGCTTGCATAATTTTGGGTGCAATGCAATAACTATATGTATGGGAGAGGGGAGAGAGGAGAGAGGGCTACGATAATTACTATGAGGAGAGAGAGAGGATCCAAGTTTGTTTTTGGGAAGGGTTGTAGAATGTGCACGATGCATGATTATTTTAATTTAAGGGGGTGAATATGAAAATAATTCAAATTAACTCATTTATGTAATTGCATTAATGAGATATATGTGTCACCTTTTAAATGAATACACATGGGAATGGGTAAATTGCCCACATTTCTTAGAAGGCAACTAAGAATTTACCTTAAGGAAATAGAGTGACACATTAGTCATTTAATATGGCAACAATATATCGTGTGAAAAGGTCATCATTTAGCTAAGGTGGAGATGAGTATATTGTTTAAGGTTTTTTTTTTTTTAATCTGACTCAGACTCTCGTATGATGTGATTAGGAATTAGGAATTCTTCTATTTTGGGAGCTTGACCCTGAAGATTAGGGATAAACTTTAACCATGGTTAACTCCCTTGGATGAGGTAGGTACACTCAACTCAACCCTTTAAAAGCCACAGTTTTTCCCCATCTAAAACACACGTACTTGTAACAAGTCTCTTTATCTCCATCAAGGTCCACACTAAGCTCTAAATTCTGGTTATTAATTAACGGGTCATATGCATCTCCAAATTAATTTGTCTATCTATTAATCACACATATATACAGGTACATGTATTTATAGATAGATATATGCATATAATTAATGTTTGAAATCATGTTACAATTCTTATACTTGTAATTTTCGTGGCTTATTTGCATGATCATGAACAATGCAATTGAAAAATGTGTTTAATTTTTGTTAAGATCAGATAATTAAGATGCCGACGAGTGGGATCGTTGTGCCAGGAAATGGATTGGAGAGTATTGCTCAAACTGTGAAGGCTGTGACCATTGATGAGCTTCACTCCCTCCAGAAGAAGAAATCTGAGGATGAACGCAACAAACAGCAGCTCAAATCCATCAGGTACATACATACATATATATATATATATATAACATGTTATATTTATTGCATTTGCATGGCCAGATATTTTCATGTGATTTGTTATTAGATAGAATAATTGTTTGTACTTTCGTTACCTACACAGTGACAATGATTTAAGAATTTTAGTTTCATTGCATAACAATTAATCTCCTCATAAATGGAAAAAAGCTATATATTTTTTTACTCCATAAATGAAAATGAGGTAGATGAGAGCTCAAGACACATTCAAGATAGTGTCTTCTATTTTTAGGAAAAGAAGAATTCAGTTACTTGTTATTTTTTTGACTGAAATATATTGCTTGTTGGTAATAACAAAATAGTAGGATTTTCTCCGCCCATAATAACAAAGTTCGACCTAGCAAGATAAGCAAATTTTCTAGCAAAAATACTAGGAAGAAAAAAAAACGTGAAAGTAATGCAATTCATGACAAAACAGAAGAACCATTTCTATTTTCTCGTGTTTTTTTGTTGTTATTTTCTGGTATTCATTTTTGCGTGTAAAAAAGTTTTTTTTTGACCAAGCACGTAAAAAAGTTTAACTATTATATATAATTTTTTAAATACTTTAAAAATTATACACATGTGATCTATATTATTAAACGATAGATAATGATTAAAATTCGCTTAATTGTTATAATGTAATTACTAAAACATTACTTTTTTGAGCTAAAAAAGAAAAGCATATGGTGTCTCGTTATGCAGAAAAAACATCAAGAAGGAAAAAGAGTACTCCCCCTAAATTTTATTGATAAATAAAAGAGAAAATGAACAAAAAAACATTGGGGACTAGGTCAATACCCTTTAGCATAAACAACATTGTAGCAGAAAGGAAATAAAGACAATCCTATGTAGGTGTGCAAAAGCATCATTATATAATGACTCTCGTCCCAACCAGGTTGACACCAAAGCCATTAACAATCATTTGCAGCAGCCAAAAACAAGAAACCAAATAAGGGCCCAATTCATCAAAAGGAAGAAAGAAATTAGCAAAATCTATAGTTAGGCAAACTTAACCTATTTCTGAAAAAATCCTCAACAATGAAGCTAGGAATAAATCCCACCAAACAAAACCACTTAAGTTAGTTCCATGACCTACAAGCTTACAAGCGCAAACATTATCCTCTCTATAACTGTGAGTGCAAATGAAGGTCATTTGTTTGGTCAAGTATAGACAAATATTCCATCTATTTCTAAGCTTCTAATGAACTACATTGCAATTCTTAAAGGCAGAAACTACTAATTGAGAGTCACATTCTAACCACAAAAACTTCCAACATTTTTCAAAAGTAATCTCAATAGCCAGCATATCACTAACAATTTCAGCATGAAGTGCATAGTTATTTTCAATGGACGCAGAAAAACAATCAAGGATAGCAGTACTTCTGTCTCCAAAAATACCTCCACAAGCAGCTGAACCATAACAACCGTTAGCAACCCCATCGATATTGCACTTTATCATGTGAGGAGCAGGGGATCCAAATAACCTCTTTGATGTTTAAAGAATTTTTGTAATTACCAATGACAAATGTCTTTATAATCGTGAACTCAGCAACGGATGAAGACATTTTAACTTTAGAGGCATTTATAATTATTAAAACATTACTGAAAACAATTATCTTAATAAAAAAAAGTAGCTAGGCTATATACAAACCAAATATATACGCTATATATGATAATTAAATAATTAATTAACTAAGTTTATTTGTTGACATAATATAGTGAATCTCTAGCATCATTGACAAGAGAAACTGGACCAAAGGTAGTGAAGGGAGATCCAGCTTGTAGGAAGTCTGAAAGCCAGAAAGTTTCTCATGTGCCTCACCAACGTATTACACCAACCATCAATGTTAGTGATAGTTCTTTGAAGTTTACTCATGTTCTTTACAACCTCTCCCCAGCAGGTGAGTCATCTTCTACTCGTTCTTTCATTATTATTATTATTATTATTATTATTATTATTATTATTATTATTATTATTATTGATGTCTAAAAATATACTTTATCATATTGTTTTCATTAAAGTAAAATAAAATAAAATGTACCTATAGTTAGAGCTGTCAATTTTGGCCCAGTCCAGCCGGCCGGCCTAGTGGCCCAATTATTTGGTTGGGCCGAGCTCAAAAAAGAGAGGCCCAAAAACAACGCTAAGTTTTTTGGCCCAGCCCAATGAGCCCAATCATATATATATATGGGCCGGGCTGGCCCGTGGGCCGGTGGACAAAGCGTTAATATATTATTCATGGTGATTTTGTAAAGCCAAAACAGATTTAAATTTGTTTTGTTTGAGCCAAAACAAATTTATTTATCATATGTATAGAGTATGTTGCTCCCAAAATATTGTCTTTATGTATGTTGCTCATTTGTAGAATAAAACTATGGTTAAAATTCTAAAAATTCAATGATTTGTGGCCCATTGGCCCATGGGCTGATGTTGGGCCGGGCTGGGCCATAAAATACACAGTCCATTAGAATATTTGGTCGGCCCAATCCAGTCCACAAATGCTGTTTGGCCCTATGATGTACACATATATAAATATTAAGTTCTAAACAGCATTTATATATGTTAGATAAATTATAATGTCGAACACACCTTGTGTTTTGCAATTTATTAATGTACACATATATAAATATTAAGTTCTAAAAATAGTGTCAAACTATTTTTCCTAAAAATATAGATATTAAATCATTTTGAACATCAATAGTACGGAAACGTACCCCTAATATTTTATATTTGAAATGAATTGGTCAAGCAAGATATATTAATAAAAGTCAATGTATTTTGTTAAAAAATTTAAAGTCAATGTATTGTATAATCTGAAATAGTACCACATAATAAGTACGTGTTTAAATCAATTTATGTTAATATTTTTTAGTTTACAATTAGTTTATGTTATAAGAGTTCTTCATTTTTTTAAAAAAATATTATTTTCTCCACCAACTACAATTAGTTTTATAGTCCAGACTTCTCATAAAAAAATATAATCGAGACAAAAATATTTATTATGTTCATACCATATGCACCCCTCTCTTTTGCACAAGACGTGTGCCTCTGATACCATACTGGTCGGGAGCCTCACATATCATGAGATTAGTCTTAACTGAAGTATCAAGCGAGACATATAACAGCCTCTCACAGGCATACAGAAGTCTCAAGCACAGACCAACAACTAAAACTGGCATCTCATAATAGAGAGGACCGTAGCATGGATCAATAGTCAGATGTGTTCTGATACACAAGATCCTCATTTCTGAGGCGAGTGTAGAGCATACTTGCATCTCTATAAAAGAGCTAATGATATAAACATAATAACTAGAATTTTCAGGAAGAGGAGAGAGAACTTAGAAGAACATAGTTTTATAAAACACTGAGTTTTATTTGATTTTCAGATGCCTCCATATGATACATAAACTCTCCTTTTATAGCCAAGGAGATACACAAAAGGACAAAACATAATATGTTTCACATGCTTTATCGTAGTGCTCCACTAGAAAACATGACAACACACACCCTTATCTTCATAATAATGTTAACTTTTGACCAAGACTTGATAACACATGGTCATACTTATTTTTCACATGCTTAATAGGCCAATGACTCACCATTCTACAAACTAGTCTTTTGACTAAATTGTCTTAGGCTTTTGACTTGTGTCACATTAGTAGTGACTTATTGGACTCTTGTGGAAATACACGCCGTTGAAAATTGTCAATACAAATGGAGTGAATGACACATACAACCTGCTTTAACAAGAAAAGAAAAAAAAAATACTATAACAATAAAATACTAAGAATATGAATGTTGTTGTAATGTTTGAATTTATTTGGTGCAGAACTTTATGAGCAGGCGATCAAGTACGAGAAAGGATCATTCATCACTTCCACTGGTGCATTGGCTACACTTTCTGGAGCCAAGACTGGACGGTGTCCTAGAGACAAGCGTGTTGTTAAGGATGATGTTACTGACAATGAACTTTGGTGGGGAAAGTAAGCATCAAACTTATTATTAATTATTATTAATTATAAACATTATGTTATTATAATTATACTACCTGTGTTATTCTATTCCACTTATTTTATGCTGAAAAAAATGTTTTTATACTTTGAAGGGGTTCCCCTAACATCGAGATGGACGAGCATAGTTTCATGGTGAATAGAGAAAGAGCTGTTGATTACTTGAACTCTTTGGACAAGGTCATTTTATTTCACTCATCATTTCCATGTGATGCTTATATATTCATGAGGAAATTAATCAATGAAGAATATTTCATAAAATGAAAACAAAGTTATTGCTATTAGTTCAATATTTTATCTAAACATGGATTGAGAAATTCAAATTGGTAGTATACTAAATATTATAATTTGCAGGTTTTTGTGAATGACCAATTCTTAAACTGGGACCCAGAGAACAGAATCAAAGTCAGAATTGTCTCAGCCAGAGCTTACCATTCACTATTCATGCATAACATGTAAGTATAGTTAAGCAAAAGAATAACTTACCATCACAATCACACACATTGTTACGTTCACTATTCTTTGCCTCCAAAAATAATAAGACTGTTATTTATTTGTAGAGCTATCAAACTATGTTGTTCGACCTAGCCCATCGAGCCAAAACGTAAAAGTAGGTTGCGCTGTGCTAGCCCAGCTTTCTACTGGTTGCGTTTTTTAGCTCAGCTCAAACCAAAAACAGAGCTTGCAGGTTGGGCCGACCCAGTCCAACTTTTAACAAAAGAAATCACAACAAACATTCGAAAAATAAAAAGTGGATCCAGTCTGGCCCATGGAGTACTAATTGTGCTGGACGAAAACAATACAATTTTTTTCTTGAGCCGGCCCGTTAGGCTGGGGACGGGGCCAAAAGTGACACCTTTACTTGTTTGCATATCATATTGTTATACCATTTTTCAAAGAGTGTATTAACTAGTAACTTTTCAGTACAATGTCTAACTAGGTGTACTATATGGCAGGTGCATTAGACCAACTACTGAAGAGCTTGAGAATTTTGGTACACCAGATTTCACTATCTACAATGCTGGACAATTCCCTTGTAATCGTTATACACACTACATGACATCCTCAACCAGCATAGATCTTAATCTTGCTAGAAAGGAAATGGTCATCCTTGGAACACAGTATGCTGGAGAAATGAAAAAGGGTCTTTTTAGTGTCATGCATTATCTTATGCCTAAGCGCCAAATCCTTTCCTTACATTCTGGCTGCAACATGGGCAAAGATGGAGATGTTGCTCTCTTCTTTGGACTCTCAGGTATAGTATCAATGGATCAATAGCTCTGTAGCCCTGAAACTTCAAGTTGAAGACGTGTCTAGTGTCTGACACTGACATCGATACTGGCACTTTAACTACTTCCATTTTTCAAATTGAAACTGGTGTCTATGTGTCCGTGTGAGTGTAATGTCCGGTGTCTGTGTCAATGTTGGTGCTTCTTAGATCAAAAGGCTAAGGCTCCATCTTCAAAAGTTTGCCTTACATATGTTACTTTCGGATTTGGATTCCCTGCACTCGAGAATCCCATATTCATGCAATCCAACCTGTCTGATTGTGAACGGATAGTTCATAAAACATGCAGATATAAAGTTTTAGGCAAAAATGCACTTTTGGTCCTTTAAGATTTTTTCTCACTTTCAAATTTGTAGCAGAGTTACCATTTTTTTTTTAATTTTCCATATAAATCTGTTAAAAGATGGTTAGTTGTCTGTTAACCTGTGATGTGGCTTCTTAGCTGGCATAATAACATGGATTCAAACAGATGCAAAAAATTTGAATCCACTACTTGGACATACACCCTATAAGCCACATTTAAGGGCCATTTTATAAAGTATTGGCATGCATTTGAGTTATTGGTTATACTTTATTGAAATGGACCTTAATTCCCTTCTTTTTTGTGGTAATCTATATTAGGTACCGGAAAAACCACTCTTTCCACAGACCATAATAGATATTTGATTGGAGATGATGAGCATTGTTGGAGTGAGAGTGGTGTTTCAAACATTGAAGGTGGTTGCTATGCTAAGTGCATTGATCTCTCTAGAGAGAAGGAACCTGATATCTGGAATGCAATCAAGTTTGGTACAGGTATTATTACATTATTAATCTAAGACTATAGTTTAATATCTCTTCATCTTTGATTTTCTCTTATGATAACATGCATTTTGATGTGTTTTCCATCACTTGCTTATCAGTCTTGGAGAATGTTGTGTTTGATGAGCATTTTCGAGATGTTGATTACGCAGACAAATCAGTTACTGGTAAGTAATGACTTTGATCTTTATTTTCTCAATAGCTTGATAAAAAAACACTAAGGGGTACGGATTCTCTAACTTTAAGGCAGAAAAAGGCACATACTTTCTCATCTCTCATTTTCTCTCTCATATTTTTCGGTAGATATCTTTCTACATTTTCCCTATTCTTTAAGCTTAAAATCACCTAAAGTTAGATGACTTTTCCCACCCTAAAGTTAGGTAATCCATTTCCAACATGGAGTTGTGTTCAAGGAAAAATATAAGGACAATTTGTGACTTGGTCATGCTAATAAGGCAATAAGTAGTTTATTTAATGTATACTAGAGATAATGATCGAGTTGAATAAAGAGAAGATATGACAAAAAAAAATAAGTCAACCCCTCAACTTGCCAACATTCTCTGCTGCAGTCTTTTTCATTTAATTTGAATATTATTTACACATTGCTTGTACTTTTCTTGGCTAAACCATAGTTTATAATTATTAATTACAATTAAAGACGGTAGACTTTGCTGATAAATGTAATATTGTTCTTTGACATTGCAGAGAACACACGTGCAGCTTATCCAATTGAGTACATTCCAAATGTGAAGTTACCATGTGTTGGACCACACCCAAAAAATGTAATACTTTTGGCTTGTGATGCATTTGGTGTGCTTCCACCAGTGAGTAAACTAAGCTTATCACAAACCATGTATCATTTCATCAGTGGATATACAGCTTTGGTAATGTCCAAGTAACTTACTTATCTCCAATTTTGTCTAATATTGATTCTTTGTTAATCTCTCTCATAAATTCTGTTATGATATGATAATTAAAGGTGGCTGGCACAGAAGAAGGTATCAAGGAGCCACAAGCAACATTTTCAGCTTGTTTTGGTGCGGCATTTATCATGTTACACCCTACAAAGTATGCAGCTATGCTTGCTGATAAGATGCAAAAACATGGTGCTACTGGATGGCTTGTTAACACTGGTTGGTCTGGGGGAAGGTATGCTTTTAGTAGTGATCATTAGAGCTGTCAAACTAGGCCTCCCAGCCCGGCTCAACTGGCCAAAGTGCAAAACCAGACCAGCATTAGTTATTGGGTTGTGTTTATTGTAGACTAGCTCAAAAAAACTGGGCCAATGGGTCAGCCCAAAACACCCCTTCTATAGAATCTAAATCTAACTTGGTTTTTCTGTCAAACTGCAGCTATGGTTGTGGAAGTCGAATTAAACTTGCCTATACAAGAAAAATCATTGATGCTATTCACTCTGGAAGTCTCTTGAATGTAGAGTACAAGAAGACTGGGATTTTTAGGCTTGAGATCCCCACTGAAGTTGAGGGAGTACCCTCAGAAATTCTGGACCCTGAGAACACAGTAAGTTGCCCTAAAACTCTCTACCTTATTAAGTCTTCTAAATTTTCGAAGTCTTTTTATAACATTTGATGTTTTGTTTTGATTGCAGTGGTCGGACAAAAATGCCTACAAGGAAACACTGTTGAAGCTAGCTGGTTTGTTCAGTAAAAACTTTGAAACATTTACCAACTATAAGATTGGTGAAGATAACAAATTGACAGAAGAGATTTTGGCAGCTGGTCCAATTATTGATGCTTAGAAAACTGAGGAACTCCTCCATGGATCATCCTCTTTTTGCATCAAATGTCTATTTGTTTTGCAATTTTTGATTGATTGAATTTGAAAGAAGGGTGACATTTGAGTGAGTACAAGACAGCCATCATGCCTGAAAACTCAGAAGAAAGTTGTAGTTTTTTGTTTTTGCTGCTATTGCAGAGAGTATTGTCTTGTTTATTTGTGTTTTGTTTTGTAGGACAGTTGAGAGGGAAATGAATGGGCCAAGGTTTGCTATAAAATATGTCGACAACCAGTTTATGTGTGTTATTTTTCTCAAATTCAGAACTAGCTGTTTTATCGACAACTTTTGAGAATAATAACCCATTTAAATCAAGATTGTGAAGCTTTAGTTCAGCATAAATTTTCAAAGCATAATTCAATACCCTTTCATGTATTTTCTGTGTCTTATTTCAGGTTCATTGTGAAAACATTGTAAATATAAAAGATAAACATGACTACCCCAGTTGTAAGCTTTGAAACAGTTCATGTTTTGATAGGACAATACCAGAAAAATAGCAGCAGCAAGAGAAATCAAGCTTTAGCAAAAGTGGAATTTATAATTCCTAACTCGTGAAATACTTGAGTTTATATTTCTTGCTGCAAAATTATATTTCAATAGAGAATCCAAGATAAAAAAAGAACACAGTTATATTATATTATAATACTTAAATTCAAGTTAGAACTCGCCAAAAAAGGTAATAAAAAAAGTAAACTTACATCACCTAAAATATAAACTACCAATACAGATATGAGAATGAAGATAATTTATTATTCCAAAAAAATGTTATATCATACATGCAATAATCATCATCGCTTCTTCAAATAGGTAGAATTCTTATAACTAAAGAAAAAGATAAGTTACCTAGCCTAATGGTAATTGATTCTATACATTAAAAAAAGATTATTCAGTGAATATATTCCCACGCTTGATGCATTATGTCATCATCTATAAAGGGACGCAAAGACCACATTTGGCAGTAGCTTTCCAATTCTTCTGATGGCACCTTGAGATCTAAAACAGACACGATCCTTTCCTAAAACAAAAAGGACGATTATTTTTAAGAGTTCTTCATTTGATTGATTGTAAAATTACAGACAGATCATTACCTGCATCAAATAGTCTTGCTTGACCATACTGTATATGATTGCCATTAGGGCAGGTAAATGTGTGAAATCAGTATTTTCCTTTGTTTTTGTAGTTGTGATATCAGTGCTTTGAGAATGAGAGAAAGCAGTATTTTCCTCCTGAATAAGATACAATTGCTAACCTAGTGAGCTAGAATTCCATAATTTCCATCATCACATTTATATCAAAAGCGTGAAAATGATGCATGAATCTAGTGAGGATGTATAACTTCCCAACCAAGCAACCTTACAAATATACAACACGGGTTCAGGAGTCAAATAGTCATTCCAACAATATACATACTATGACTGACAAGTACTAGGGCAGCAAGGAAATCTCTAAATATGGGACAAGACTGGGTAGAAGAAAGAGGATTGTGGTCTTGGATAACACAAGTGACAAGTCCCATCCCAGTTATTGTGTCTAGCTGTTCTCTTTCTCAGTAAATAAATGGAAAAAGCTTTTTTGTTTTTGTTTGGGGGGTGGGTGGTTAACAAACTCTATACAGCAGATTGTATTTAAAAATTTTGTGACAAGCTTTATGTATCTATAGCACGGTATTTAAATTCCAAAACGATGCATCAGATAGTGAAGGTAAAAGATAGAAATTGCATAAGAAATTCTACCAATTAAAATATGAATATTACCAAATCATCATAGGTTACCTGCTCATCCAATTTAACATCAAAATCCAGATCTGCAACGGCTGATAAATTTCCATATATACTTCCTATAGCCTTTGTTATATCAGCCAATAAATCTTCAAGTTCATTAAGTACCGCCTTCGCTGCAAGACATACCCGACTAGTCAATTGCCAAACTAAAGAAAGAAGGCAAGATCACCAACATGATTATGACATTACATTTTGCTAGATATTAGATATGGGCTTTATTTAGTATAGCAATAATAGTAAGTAGTTTTTACTATTAGAGGCAGATTTAGTGGGCAGTTTTTATTTTTAATATTTTAATAATAACTGTCATATCATGTAGCAGTTAGAATAGAATAAATAGGGGAAAAAGGGAGCAAAAAGGGGATTGTCTTTGGGAGAGTCTTGGATCTCTCGAATATCCAGAGAATTGTATTGTAATCATCATTTTATAGTAATATACTAGCTGGTTTCTATTAACTGGTATCAGAGCAGTGATTCTAAAAATACACACAACACGAACCCAATACAAAGCTGGACTAACAGCTTATTCATCTTACACCACTGCAGGAAAAGGGGCATGATTTTGTCAGGAGGGAACTAAGGATATTTATATTAATGATAGCCAGTTTGTCAAACACAACTTTAGTATGCAAAAGAGCATTTTCATAGAGGATCCGAAAGGATGTGCTTTACTGGTCAAGTAATGCGAGATTGAAAAGCGTATTGACAGAAGAAAAGAAGCATCCTCCAAGTTGGTATTGTGTTTCATAAATTAAGCTGGCACGTTTGTTCAAAGCACAAATGTTGAATGTATGCCATAAAGAAGATTGAAGACAACATAAATAAAGGCTGAAAAGTTTACAAAGTTAAGGAGTAACAATTTTCTTTTTCAAATTCTTATTAGAGAAATGCATATAACCCTGTGCTATAACATATATTTGCTTAGTAACAAAGTGATTAGTCATTTTGGAAAAAAGAGGTCATACCTTCGCTTATATGGTGAAGAAGTCCATTTTTGCAAGAGTACACTTCCATGAGCAGATTTTACCATATAGAAATTATATAGTCAGCACAAAGAAATAGCAAAAGTTAGACAAGTATAGATGTGTTCACGAAGCCATTTCAAGCATAGATGTGTTTAAATGGTTTGTCATTAGATATGATTCAAAAACCACAAGAGGACATATTGTTTGATTCATAGAACAGACCCCACCAAGTGAGAAGAAGCTTTTGTTGTTATTTCAAGCAGAGATGTATTTTGGAACAATGAGCACAATAGATGGCCAAATCTTGAAAGTTCAAAAAAAAATTGTAAACGAAAGATATTTGAATGTGGAGTGCTATTATAAAGCGAATAAAAGAATTATAGGGAAACCGAAAAGGGGAGACTGAAGAAATGTTAAAAAAAAAACAAGAACCAAGTGCAAGAAATGTTAATCCAACTAAACTGACAGTGAAGAAATTACCTCGCGAAAATCCTATATATCGCAAGAATCAAAAGCATCCACTTAGTGAGAACATAATTTGTAACAAAAAGAGTATTTTCGTAAACCTGAACAGTTTTATGAAAATAAAAATAACTTTGTAGAATTCAATCAGTATCAACTTCAATTAAGAAATCAGTTCACTACATTTTTTTTGAATAAAGAAGGTTCATGAATTGCTAAAAATCTAGCAGAAAGATCATTGGCTTACTTTTAGTATATCCTCAATTAATAGGGTTGAAAAAGAGTTGTAGTTAAATGTCAATGTAAGCCCTCGTTGAGACTTGCTGCATGCCCTAAGCTTGTAATGACAACAACATACCCCTTCACTTAAACTACCAAGAAAATTGAGTAGTACTTACAATTGGTTGTGTTCTGGACAATATCATTGGGTTTGCTGCATCCAGAATTGACATAGGATTTAAGTCTTTCAGTTTCATTAGCTACAATGATCTTGTTGATTAATTTAGATTTCGTATCAATAGGAGGCTTCCGAATAAACTCTGCGCGATAAAAACAAAAAAGTCATAACATTGGCGTAAAGTGACTGAGCAATATTACTAATTTACACAAACTACGAACATATACCATACGCTTGTTGAAAGCCAGACAGCAGCCTATTTCCAGCGCTTCCCAACTCGTCAGTCTTTGTAACCCTATCATAGGGTAACCGTTGAGAAATATGAATTTATACAGATTTGTTTTGTGACAAAGTATACAAACAATTATGCGATTGTAGCACTTATTCCAAAATAAACTTCTAACTGATGCTTATAATTTTAGTATCCACAAAAAGTTGTTCTTTAAACTACTTTTTTTCATTCTTTCAAACACGAATTTGGCTTGTGATCTGAAGCTCCTTCAGGAACTCCAAGCAATTCTATGATTTTAGTACGATGGCATTTTTTAGAGCAAAAAAAGTATTCCCAATAGGATGGAGTTTTTAACTTTACAAGAAAAATACTCCAAGGGAATTTTCAATTTTGAAGGGACAGCAAAGAGAAGCATATAAGTTATATACTTGATAAACAAACAAAACTACCAGATATTTACAATTATTTCAGGAGCCAGTAAAAAATACAGAAAGCTAAATCGCAGTACACTTGGCAATTACCTTGTCATGAAATCTCTGAATTTGTGCAAAATCTCTTCCTTCAAGTCAGAAATTGACTTGTCTTCCCTACTTCCCATCCTGCAATTTATTTATATGAAAATAGTATTAGTTAATTAATATGTAGTCAATGGCAGATTGCTGGGCCGAGTGGCATACCACCAAAACTACTATAGTGAGTGGGTTAGCAGGAACGGTATGGCTGCTATTTGACAGTGTAGACATATACGATAAAAAATTAAATATATATACATATATATATATATATATGAAAATGCTAAAACATAACAAATTACCCAATATTGCAAACAAACTCATAATATAGTATCATAATTCATACGTTATAATCTGACTAATGCTGCAAACAAACTCATAATATCCCCAAAAGGCTTTACCATACCACAAACAGACACTGAACTTTACACGTGTGGTCAAGTGTTTCAAATTCAAATTTTGTTACACTCCAACTTTAAAATTTTATGTATCATATTGATTACATGTACCAAACATTGCTTCCTTGCAAACATTAAGTTAGTAAATAAATATAGCATCCAACATATACAATTATTATTGCTAATTTAATACGACAGCTGCAGGTACCACTGTCTTTATCAAAAGATATATCATTGAAAAATTTATTATCATAATTCATACGTTATAATCTGACTAATGCTGCAAACGAACTCATAATATCCCCAAAAGGCTTTACCAGACCACAAATAAAGATTGAACTTTACACTTGTGGTCCAGCCTTTCAAATCTTTCAAATCTTATGCATAGCATAACATTGATTACATGTACCAGAAATTGCTTCCTTGAAAACACTAAGTAAATAGTTGTAGCATCCAACATATAATTATTATTGCTGGTTTAATACGACATCTGCAAGTACCACTTTTGATCAAAAGATATACAATGAAGGGGATATAGTGACGTACTAAAATTAACAGACTTATGGATACTTTCGGATTCTTCACGAGTAAAATATTCCACTACGTAACTCTTGCTTTTTAGACAAAAGAAACCTTCAATTTTTTAGGATTACAAATCTTGGTCATACAACACACACGCCCTCTCTTTTTGAGTCCTTGCTCTTTAATATATAACTTTGGATTTCATTCTCCACCATTGGATGGCCATACACTCTTCAATAATATGTGAGGTTTATGAATGAGAAATTAAAATATATAAAATGTTAGATGCTTCTTCCGCATTAAGATATCATTTTAGTTATTAATATGGAGGCAACAGTACGTGGAGGGGAAACAAAAGAATTTAGTGTGACAGCTGTCATTCCCAAATTCATGCAACAGGGCATATTGGCACCAAATGGAAAATAACAGTCAATGAAAATCAATTAAAGACAAATATGAGTAGGTGTCCTCATTAAGTTGCAGCAGAATATGTCTATGTAAAGTTGCTTGAGGCCTTTCAACTTATAAACTGTGATGACACATAGTCAGGCGGCATGTCAAAGGAAAAAAACCATAAACTCTTGCAAGCAAAGCAATGTTGTAGTAATGAGGTCTATAAGAGTATAATGCCCACTGTATTAGTTAGGATTTAGCACTAGTTTCCTCAGCAACTTGCTGCCAAGATAGCAATCAGTAATGCTGAGCTAGCATTCTGTTTTCAGAATTAGTTAGGAAGCTAGAGCCTTGTAACTGGCTGAGTGGCGCTAAGTGCACAGGTTAAGCAAATCTATATAAAGCTCATCAACTCAATTAATACAATCCAATACATTTCAGTTACAGAAAATTCTTTGCTTCTCTCTCTTTGGTTTTCTCCGAGTTTATCTCACTCTAATATGGTATTAAAGATACTTAATCTATACCTCTCAAACTCCTACAGAGCCATTCAAACTATCAACTTCTGATTGAATTATACACTTCCAATTTCATCACAGTAGTAGTAACTAAGTCTACTTGTTATAGATTTGAACACACAAATGCAAAATTCAGCAGTGGGACTTGGGCATTTTGTCAAGCACAACACATGCACAATTTGGACACACAAATACACAACCAAAAAAATGCAAAATGAATATTACAACCCCAACCCCAAAAGTTCTATCACACAAATACAGAAAAGACACAAACATTGAACACTAGAAGATGACTTATTCTGAAATTAATAACTGATTTTATTCAGAAAATTCAAAAGAGGTGAAAACAGTTCTCTAAGATTTCTAAAAACAAATCACAAATCCATTGAATTCAAATGAAATCTAGAAGAAAACGTGAAAATGAAAACAAACCTGAACTGATTGAGGGAGAAATACTGAGATCAAGGGAGAGAAGGAAGCGAGTGAGAGCAGCGCCAGAGAGAGGGAACGCAATGAGAGAGAGAGAGAGAGAGAGAGAGAGAGAGAGAGAGAGAGAGAGAACAAGAGTGCAGCGAGGTGTTAGACGCGCCAAAGAATGAGTAATTTTCAAATTCTCTCTGCGAAATGTAAATATCCTCACTTTTGCACTTACCAAATTTCTTTTAAAATTTCTTATAATTTTTACCCAAATATATCTAATCCATTCCATCCAATATATCTAATCTAATATAATATAATATATAAAACGTAAAACATACTGAGGATATAATATAATATATATTAATATACGTAAAACATACTGAAACTACCTATGTCCAATTTAAATGAACCTAATTTGTTGGAATTGTCGTGGGACAGCTTCCAAACGTTTTGTAGGTCTAATAAAAGATATGAAGAGAGATTACTCTGCTTCGTTCATAGCTCTACTTGAGACACATACTAGCGGTATGAAAGCTAGCAAGATTGCTAGAAGGATTGGATTTGCGAATAATTTCATCAAAGATACAAACCAACTGTTCATGTGAAGGTTTGTCATGCTACCGCCAATCCTTGGTTTTTAACTATTGTGTATGGGAGCCCTCATTTTGCTCCTAGGCAGACCCTTTGGGATGACATCCAAGACATTCATGCTGACATTGATGGCCCTTGGGTCCTTTTGGGTGACTTTAATGCTGTCATTCATGATTATGAAAGAATTGTCCACCCTATGGTTAGATCCTAACCTATTGAGAATGGTTTTCAGCAGATTTTAGAGAATTGCAGTCTTATGAACCTTGGTTTTAATGGTGATCTCTTTACTTGGGCTAGAGATAACACATGGAAAAGATTGGATCGTGTTATAGACTCGAGAATCAAATTTGAGTCTGCTGAGATTAATCATCTTCCAAAATTGAAATTTGATCACTCTCCTCTTCTCTTAACCTTTGAGCATAGAAGAGTTGAGAATAGAAGAAGAAGGCCTTTTAGATTTGAGGCAATTTGGCTTACTCACTCTTCCTTTAACCAATTAGTTATTGATAATTAGAGGAATCAGATGTCTAACTTCCCTATGCAACTAAAGGAATTTCAGGAGGTTTTAAAGGATTGGAACAAAGAGGTTTTTGGGAATGTATTTAATCAAAAGAAGAAGTTGATCAAGAATCAAAAGATTGGTCCCCCTATTATCAGCCACTCACGATTTTAGTACTTCAACTTTTTCTTTCCACGATTTTGGCCGCCAAGGTTTCAAATTTCTAAAATTATTACCCTTTCAAATTTGGTCGAACATCTAGCTAACATGGTACTTACTTATCCTACGTGGCATGCCACACTAGGCTACCACGTGGGATATTAAATAATTTTGTTTTTTATTATTTTAGTTAAATTAAGGAAAACATCTCACTCTTCTTCATCCATCGAGACCCAACTGAAAGAACTCTAATCCCAAAATCTAAAATCTCTCATTAATCATACCAATAAGAAAAACATTGTCTCCTTCTATATATCTTAGAAATAATATTTTTTCACTTGTGATTCAAAGGAGGGGCTATGATTTTAGAAATTGAAAAAATTGAGGGACCAAAATTGTGGAAAAAAGTTGGGGTACTAAAATCACGAGTGAGTAATAATAGGGGGAGCAATAATAATAATAATAATAATAATATTATTATTATTATTATTATTATTATTATTTCTAACATATAGGTTTTCCGGTCAACTAGTACATAACCCATGCATCTGCACGGGCTGTTCGCGTCATGTGGCATGATTATACTAAAAAAAAAATTAAATGGCACTCATCTCATATAATATTAGTTGTAAAATATAAAGATTTTAATAGTTTTGTTGAGGTAAGGCAAATCTATAATGGGTATAAATATATTTTGATGTTGTATAAATCAAAATTTCAAATGGCATTCAGCTAAAATTAGTTTTAAAATATAAAGATTGTAATAATTTTGTTGTTGTAAAGACAAATGTAGATTGGAGATAGAAGTTTTTGTCTTTGAGATATTTTTTAAGTGAGAGTGTAAAACAAACTATGAGCTATATTTGTATAGTAATGGTTTCTGGCCTCAAAGTTGCAAGACAACTTAAGCAATCAAAATGACATAAACAAAAGGGATTGTCCAAATTATAAGCTTAAAATGACATGATTAATGCTCGAACTAAAAATAAAATTTTGAAAGCTTTGAAAAAAGAACATTGAACAACCAAAAATGTATTAGTGTTGTTGTGAGACAAAATCAGAAGTTACTAAAAAACAAATAAAAATAATAATATCAATTCAATATTTCCCGTGTTTTCTATTAACTGCGCCCCACATAATTTGAATGAAATAAAAGCAGATGCCATCATAGTTTGAAGATTCTTCATCACACTATCTATTTCAAACTCCATCTGAAGGAAATGAACAATTAAATAATATTATATTATATTGTATTAAAGTAAGAAACAAAGATTGCAAACATCCTTTCACTTCATTCTCCAACAAATAAACTATTATACTAAGTAGAAGGATAATATACATAAGCAAGTACAAAGGAAATTAAAGCCCAAAATGCAAAACAACATCAGATAAGTAGGTAACCAAGAGATAGAAATGCAAAGAGAAGATCATAAAAGGTAAAGTAAGGCTAAAATCAGAAAATGTGACAATCAACTAAGGCAATACATTAAGGCTAAGAATACACTAATGGTTTCAAAACTAATGCCTTCAAACAGAGCCATTCAAATAAGTGAGACATGTACAATAACTAATGCTAGGATTCATATAAGTGAGAATGTCCAAAAATAAATGCTTTCAAACAAAATAGTTCATATAACTTGCACCTACTAAAAATGGTAAAGAACACACTAATAGTTTCAAAACTAATGTTTTCACAAACATAACTAAGATTCATGAAAAATGTATAAAAACTAATGCTAAGAGACCTACCCTAATATACAAAAACAAATCCTATTGCTACCTAATTTGTGATTCGTGAAAAGTATACAGAAATAAAAACAAATGATGTCCATCCAGGAAGAGCATGCACTTTGCTCCTGCTTTTATTAATGTTGGTGTCCACCCAATTACCTGTGAAGGGAGTAGAAACAAAAGCAAAGAAAGTAAGAAACGTGCAGGGATCATGTAGGAGAAAAAATCTACAGAATCAATGAATAAAAAATATGCAGAACAGAGTACACCTCTCCTCTTTTCCCATTAGTTAAAAGCCTGTAATATATCCACAGTTAGTTAAAAACTTAGAATTGCAAACAGAGTAATACCTGCAAGCTATAAGCATCTTATCATTATGTTATGTATATCAGTAGAAAATAATTTAAGGGATCAAATGTTTTTTAAATTAATTCAATGCTGTCAAAAAAACTAAATGAAATTCAAGTCAGGACTTTAAGCATGTCATAAGACATAGGTTAGACATCCTAGCAATTAGAATAGCAACTGAGTATCTTATATCTCTATCTTTATCTCTATCTCTATTATACTAAACCATAGGTTTTACAAGGAATTGTCCACCTCACATATTCATAAAATATTACGTCAGATCCACATAATATCCACCTACACATAGAATGTCCACATGGACATCACAGTGTTAACCAATACAGATGCAATCAACGTTCCATATTTTGCTTCATTGTACGCTGGATAATCTAACAGCTGCTATTTGGCGTTGAAAAGAAGTAGACCAAATAAGCATACGGCTGTGATTTGCCAAAATCTCATCCAATATCTCAACGGTTGTCATTGCACTAAAAAGCGGCTATGAAATAAACGGCAGCAAATCATGGCAATTATTGTGTCCCTTTCATATCATTTACACTGCTTGATATGCAGAAATTGAAAATTGTATTAAATCTGTAGTTACCTAAATTAGATGGAATGAACACTTTTTTCAAATCAATAATATCTGAAAAAATTTCTTCCAGTGATTAATGGCTGCTGAATCAAAGGAATTAATAATTGGTCTACCCATAGAAGAAAATGAGTGATTTTCGGATCTGGTTTAATCTGCATTAATTTCATAATCAACTTATTTCTGGCAATTGAGAATTACTGTCTTAAACTGACACACACCAATATATATACCTAGGGTAAGCAGCTCTCTCCTACGCAAAATACAACCTCAGAGAATCACAATCACACTAACCTGTCCAGACGTATTCAGAAGAAGAGAATGTCGTCAAACTCGAAAGTTGAACCAGGCAACCAGTCCTCCAGTGTGATGGTCAAGCTAATCCGAAAGTCGTATGTGTTTCTGTCCTACGGTGGCAGCAAACCATTGGCTATTGAGGTTGTCTTCGCAGATGCTGAGGTATATACTTCTCCCTAATACTGATAAACTCTAATTTAGTGCATTTATTAGAGATATTTTGAGTTGTTTTTAGAGTAATTATTACTGATTAAATAAATAACTGACTAAAATTACTCTATATTTGCAGGAAGGTAGAAAAAGAAAAAATAATATAAATGTGGGCTGAAATTAGAAGAAATGTTAGAATTAAAGAAAGCAAGCCCAAGCCCAAGCCCATTAATGCAAGAAGGCCCACAGTAATAAAAAGAAAAAGATCCTCTTGAAGATTTGAATTAAAAGTGATGCACATGTGACTTGGAGAGAAAGAAAGAGGCATGGAGTGGAGAGCAAGCAACACATATTTAGGAAGGATCTAAATCCTAATATTTAGGGATTGGCATATCTTGCAATTAAAAGTGGAAGCAATCTTGACTTGATCCTTTGCTTGGAGAGAAAGAAAAGGAACTAATATAAAAGGAGAGCTTCACTTCTGAAAGGGGGCGAGACACCATAACACAAACAAAGCCACACACCACATAAACAAACCATAGTTACACGAACGCTACGGAGGGAGAGAAGAGTTTTTCAGCACCGTGAAAGAGCTTTGGAGTAAAAGAAGGAGATTGAAGACAAAGATTAAGACTTTCTCTATTTCCGGGTTATTCTTATTTCTGTAATTCATGAACCTTATTTTTCTTTTATTGTTCTTTATTATTATGGACACTTAAGTCCTCGTCTAGGGTCTTAGGTGGATCTTGCATGTTTAGAAACCTCTTTATGTTCTAATTTCTTATTTGAATTCCTGTTTTTATTTCAATTAATATTGTTCTATTGCTTTAATCACATAATTAGGATTGACAACCCTTTGCATGTTCATAATCAATTAGTTGATTAGCGACCGTACTACAACTAGTTGGTGGACCTATAGGATAATTGAGACTATAATTAATGAATGACCAAACTTTAATTTAGTCTTCCAATCATTCAACCTTTTTGTACTTCATGCTTTTCTTAAATTTAAATTCTAGCATGACCAAACTAGGGTTAATTTAGGAAAAAGAATATTAATCACGAATGACCAAACGGATTAATAGTTTTAGTAAAGGGATTGGTAATTAAATAAAATAAGGGAATTCAAGTAGAATTAGACATAGGGGAATCGAAGCTTGCAAGTGAAACTGCGACCCTAGACCTCTCTCCATTGATTATATCTTGCATTTTTAATTCTTCTTATTTATTTCTTTCTATTTTAGTTTCAATTACAACTCAATTATTCACTCGTCTAAACAATAAATAATTTTAAGTAGTTTAGTACTTGTTAATTAATCTCTGTGGATACGATATTCTTTTATACTACTTCTGCGAAAGAGTACACTTGCTCTAAGTGTGTTTTTAACGCAACAAGTTTTTGGCGCCGTTGCCGGGGATTAATTTAACAATATTAAACGAAAAAGATTTTTATTGCTTTAGACATTTTTTTTTTTATGCTTTAGTTTTAATTTTTTTTTTTTTTTCTTATAAAAAAAAAAAGTTGCTAATACTTTTTCAAGAAGTCGTTGCAGTACACTTTGTTTTGCAGAGAAAAATCTAAGCCATGGTTAAAACTCTTGGAGATTATATTAGAGAGGCAGAGGCGAAAAGGAATTTAGATAAGTTATCTTGGTATATGCCTCAATGTCAACGCCCATTTTCTCCTCCTACTTATGAGCCTTATTCAAATTATTGGGATGATTATGAGCCACCTCCTTATTCCTCCAACTGGGATAATTATGAGCAACTACAAGTGCAGAGGAAAGAGGAAGAATATGATATCAATGAGGTCTTGGTCAAATTTATGGAGCAGACAAATGAAAATTTTGAAACATTGGAAAAGAAAGTTGGAAGCTTGGAGGGCCAAATTGGAGCCATGAACAACAATTTTGATAGTTTGAAAAATCAATTGTCAAAGGTTATTGATATGGTAACAACTCAGTTGGCTGAAGAAAATCTCTATTTACAAACTAAGTCTACCCCAAATGAAGAATCTGAGCAATACAAAGATAATATTCTTAGTAATGGTGAAGAATTCTCGGTAGAAGCTAATTTAGAGGAAGAAGCTCTCAAGAAAGATGAAGAGACTCCTACTGAGGGGAGTCCAATTGAGACAACAGATTCCACTGATGAGAGCGGTTGTGAGGAGAATGAGAAAGATCCATTGGTTCATGATTTGGAGAAAGAGGAGAAAACCCAAATTTTTGGGCAAATTGTTTTAACCATTGGTGATGCTGCAATTGAGGTTCACAGGGGAAAGGTAACTTTAAAGAGTGGTAAAGAAGAGGATGTGATTAAAGCTTTACATTCCAACGAAAATTTCTCTCTTTTCACCTCTCCTTATTTTGATGATGTGGTTGAAACTAACATTGTCAACGATTTAAAGATGCAGGACCTTTTGGAAAAAAATCTTATTTTGCAGGATCCTAGCATAGTGGTGGATGGAGATAAAATAAAAATTCCCCAATTCTTCGAAGTTCAACCACCACTAGGAAAAAGAAAGAACAATGTCAACCACATGGTTAAAAAACTAAGAAGGTGCACTGCGTTAGATGTAAAATTTGCTCTTGGAGAGCCACTTGATTGAGCACCAACTATCGTCAGGCTCATGACGTTAAGAAAGCGCTTCGCAGGAGGCAACCTGCGTTTTATTTTCTCTTATTTTTGTTTTGTTTTTAGGAATAAGCTCAGATTGCAAACTCTCTCAGGGAAGTCACTCTTACTCTCTCTCTCATTTATTTCCTTTTGTTTCTATTTGATTATTTTGCATTGAGGACCATGCTCCATGCTAGTGTGGGGGAGGATAGTTTATATCGTCACTATATCTCTATTAATGCACATACCCACTATATATGTTGATAGCATTTTTTCTGGCTTGTTTTGCATGAACTATGCTTAAATTGAAAAAAAATAATAGAGATTTTGCCTTTAGGGGATCCCATAATTAATTTACTTGACAGACTTGTGCTTAATTGTAACTTTGAGGATGTCCTTAGGAAGCTGAAAATTAGCATTTGTCCCTCTTGAGTACTTTTTGTGAACTAGCTTCTAAATGTGAGATCTGAGCCTTCATAAGGGGATTGATACTAAATCATAAATTTTTACCCCTTTTTCTTTCTATGAGTGTGTTTCTCAATTTGCTACATTCTAGAATTTGTCTTTTGACCGTTTCAAGGCGAAAATTGATTTGCATCATGTAAAAAGATTTGGGGAATTTAGGTATTTTTCTGGCCTCAGAGTTGTTTGTTGAATTTATCCATTAGTTGCCCCTTTGAGCCTATTTGTTATATTTTTTTCTTTGGTACCCAGATATAATTTTTTCTTTTTTGTTTGTGGTAACCATTTGAAATTGAATGTGGAGCACCTATTGAAAATTACAATTTCGTCCTATAGTTTAGTTATCTATCTTGTCAGGATGAAGAGAAAAAAAAATGGAGTGAATCATGTGTTTACAAAAAGTATTTTCACACAAAGGAAACAAAATAGGAGTTTTCATGTACTTACCTTTTCCTCCTACAAAAAAAAATGCAAGAAGGCGGAAAAGGCACGTCAAAAGAATGAAAGAGCCAAAGGACAATTCCAAAAAAAAAAAAAGAGTCTACTTAAGAAAAAATAAAGCAAATCAAAAAGAGTTGACTCAATAGAAAAAGAAGAATGAATAATGAAAGTGAAATTAATTTGGAGTTTGGACAAAAATTGTAAAATAGATAGGAGCTCCATATTTGGTTTCAAAGGTTACTACTTGCTTCTTGTTTTTAGCCCTTTGATTATCCATTTCTTCTTGTTTCCTACCTTGCATGATTTCACCCTTGGCCCCATTACAACCCATGAAACCCCATCTTTTGCATGCATGTGAACTATTTAGTGGAGATTTGGTCAAATTACAAGCTTATGGTAATGTGCATTTTGTGGAAACTTGAGCGTATATATCCCTAGTCCCTAAACACTTAGAGAGACTGTGAGCGAGTGCCCTTGTTCACAGAAATGTATTCTTCAGCGACATGAGCCTCTAATTGGGCAACCTCTTGACACCTCATATGTGCTATATTATCTATTGTCTGTCATTGTACTTCTAATTTTGAGTCCCTTATTTGGCTGTCCCTATTACTTCTTTGAAAATTTTATTGAGCCAGGAAATTTGCTTGAGGACAAGCAAAAGTTAAGTGTGGGGGAGTTGATAAACTCTAATTTAGTGCATTTATTAGAGATATTTTGAGTTGTTTTTAGAGTAATTATTACTGATTAAATAAATAACTGACTAAAATTACTCTATATTTGCAGGAAGGTAGAAAAAGAAAAAATAATATAAATGTGGGCTGAAATTAGAAGAAATGTTAGAATTAAAGAAAGCAAGCCCAAGCCCAAGCCCATTAATGCAAGAAGGCCCACAGTAATAAAAAGAAAAGATCCTCTTGAAGATTTGAATTAAAAGTGATGCACATGTGACTTGGAGAGAAAGAAAGAGGCATGGAGTGGAGAGCAAGCAACACATATTTAGGAAGGATCTAAATCCTAATATTTAGGGATTGGCATATCTTGCAATTAAAAGTGGAAGCAATCTTGACTTGATCCTTTGCTTGGAGAGAAAGAAAAGGAACTAATATAAAAGGAGAGCTTCACTTCTGAAAGGGGGCGAGACACCATAACACAAACAAAGCCACACACCACATAAACAAACCATAGTTACACGAACGCTACGGAGGGAGAGAAGAGTTTTTCAGCACCGTGAAAGAGCTTTGGAGTAAAAGAAGGAGATTGAAGACAAAGATTAAGACTTTCTCTATTTCCGGGTTATTCTTATTTCTGTAATTCATGAACCTTATTTTTCTTTTATTGTTCTTTATTATTATGGACACTTAAGTCCTCGTCTAGGGTCTTAGGTGGATCTTGCATGTTTAGAAACCTCTTTATGTTCTAATTTCTTATTTGAATTCCTGTTTTTATTTCAATTAATATTGTTCTATTGCTTTAATCACATAATTAGGATTGACAACCCTTTGCATGTTCATAATCAATTAGTTGATTAGCGACCGTACTACAACTAGTTGGTGGACCTATAGGATAATTGAGACTATAATTAATGAATGACCAAACTTTAATTTAGTCTTCCAATCATTCAACCTTTTTGTACTTCATGCTTTTCTTAAATTTAAATTCTAGCATGACCAAACTAGGGTTAATTTAGGAAAAAGAATATTAATCACGAATGACCAAACGGATTAATAGTTTTAGTAAAGGGATTGGTAATTAAATAAAATAAGGGAATTCAAGTAGAATTAGACATAGGGGAATCGAAGCTTGCAAGTGAAACTGCGACCCTAGACCTCTCTCCATTGATTATATCTTGCATTTTTAATTCTTCTTATTTATTTCTTTCTATTTTAGTTTCAATTACAACTCAATTATTCACTCGTCTAAACAATAAATAATTTTAAGTAGTTTAGTACTTGTTAATTAATCTCTGTGGATACGATATTCTTTTATACTACTTCTGCGAAAGAGTACACTTGCTCTAAGTGTGTTTTTAACGCAACAAATACTCTGTAAACAGAATGGTTTGCATACGTCAAATGTTTGTTAGAAATAATATTTTACATATATAGCAATAAATATTTGCCATACGCAAGTTGTTGAATTAAGTATGTTTGTTGATTCATTCTTGACTGAGATGTATATTTTATGTACTACTAGATTTATTAGAATGCGCTACCAGGATAAGGGTCACTCGCATCATATATGAAATCCGGTTTAAGACAGTATATGAAATATTTGTAAAATCAAACATTATGACTCTATCACACTAAATAGTGCTAATACTAACCAGACTTTCCATCATGTTTTCAAAAGTCTGAGGTGTAAAATAGTCACAGATAGAATTTGGAAATTACCTTACACTCTTAAATCTTAAAACAAGGAACTTAACTTATTGTCTTTTTGTAAAAACTCAAAATAGATTTATGTGCATTTTTATAAGCTACTGCTACATGTGCAGCAAGGGCGAAAATATGCCCTGGTGACTGATTCTTTGGGTTGGCGCAACCCAAACAAAGTTTTGCGTAAAATGTAATTTCAGAATTTCATCATAGGGATGATGATATTTGTCCCATTGTTGGCCACTGGAAAAATTAACCTCAGTACCTACGGTAAAAAGTATTTTTAGGTTTATTGAACATATATTTTAGACATGATTTATGAATTGTGGCCTGAAAATTAATGTTGGTCAAAGATGATTATTTTAACAATTATGTCAACATCATGAAAGCCAATCACGATATTGACAACATCATGAAATGTGAGGAATATATTGATGATTGGTATTATGTGTTCAACTATGGTAATCTAAACAAATTAACATTGATGTGTAGTCTTTTTTAGATATAATTATTGTTAATTATATTTAACTGATAATTAGTGAAAGACAGTAAAATACATTATAGAAGCTGCTTATATATAATTAGTAGGAATATATGTATCTTTATTCATAGGCATTTGAAAAATAAGATAAATGCACATAGGAACACACATAAAAGGAACAACTTCGTTTCTTTAGTAGGTAGTAATGACAAACCTGGTCAGTACCACAGTACGACGTTTTGTGGCGTACCTCATGAAATTTTCGGTAAATTCACCTTCTCCTAAATGACATCAAAATGATGACTATGTCATACAAAAACACTAAACAATGAGAGAGTAAACATAATTTGTTCGTTATCTTTTTATACCACAGACCAATTGTATACACTGTACCAGAAGCAAGAAGTTATAAAACTCAGAGACATACCTCAGTTTTTTATTGACCATAATCGGTGTTAACTAGCTCCAATTTGGTGTTTCCACCACAAAAGAAATGTCATGTCCTCCTTGGCTATTTCCTGTAAACAATTCAACTAATAGTCAAGCAAATTGAATTAACTCATTATCCTCCAGAGATATTTTATATATTAGATATATATGTTAAAGCTCAATGTTCATGATTGTTTCATAAAACTACTAGATTAATTTAGAAAAATCAATTACATATTGAAATGAAAAGCAAATTTGTTGGGTTCCTAAAACGCGGATTCAACACGCCATATGAATGAACAAATAAAAACATACAATATTTCATTAGGAGATATAGTATCTCGATATCACAGAAATTTTATAAAATCTATTATTACTATAAAATCATGTATCTTGATTGTACAGGCAAAATCATGTAGCTTAGACATAAACATATGAACTCATATCTCCATCTCATTTGGTAAAATTTTCACATCAACAATTTAGCTTATGGTTACGAATCTAAATGGTAACTCAGCATCCTTTGATAGACTACGTAATTCAATATTTGTATAGTATATAGAGTAATGGTGTGATACGTACATTATAAAACTCAGTCTCTTCATTCTGATAACTTGGTAAATAGTCCTATATTAAAACTTTATTGATAGTTGTAGTCATCTGTGAGAAGAGTATAATTGTTTTGCCATCTCCCATAAGATAGAAAGTTTTCATTCATAGCTCAAAGCCCTAATCTTCTATGCATCATCTTTTTTCCTATCCTAAAGCCTAAGAGTGTGTTTGGATGGGGTAATTTTTAAGGGTAATGTAATTTAAGAGGGTGATTCAAATGCCTCAAATTAGATTAACTTGTTTGGATAATAAATATGGGGAATTTTCAAAATGAATGGAATTTGTGATGTATTTTAGTAAGACTAAATTTAGAGAATTTGAAATACCACCTAAAAGTGAAGAATTTGAAATTCCTTTCTTGGCAAAACTTTTTTTAAAAAAGTTGAAATTTTAAAAATTATTTTTACACATATATATATAAATATATGTATGTTAATATAAATATATGTTAATATATATATATATATATATATATTATATTAATATATGGGTGGTGGCCGACGCGGTGGCTCACCGACGCCGGCGGCGGCGCACCGGTGGCCGACGACGGCGCACCGGCGGCAGACGGCGGTGATCACGGCGGATCTCCGGCGGAGGTGGCGGCGCTCCAGCGGCAATATATTAATATATATTATATTTTTTATTTCTGATTTTTAAAAAAAAAATTTCTAGAGAGAGAGTGTTTAATTTTATTTAAAGTTAATAGAATAGATTTTTAAATTTAAAGATAAATTCTAAAAAAAATATTAGAAAATTAAGAATTTTAATTACTTTATCCAAATAATGAATTGAAGAATTTTAAATGTTTTATTCAAACAAAGAACTTTATAATTGAATGGAATTCAATTGAAGCAATTGAATATCCTATAATTTCAAATTCCCTACAAATTTTGAATTACTCCATCCAAACACTACTAAGTTCCATCTTTTGGGTAAGACCTGAAAATAGCCTGTGTGATTCAGCCTACATCAAATAAGCAATTCACTCAACTCAATCAACCTTTAATGTGAACAATATGGATCAAATTCCTATCAAAAAACCGTAAAGCAATGTCTCTGTGAAAAGAATAGGAACAGCAACATGAAGTATGGTATAATCAATAAGAGAATCATCGTTACACCTAATCTGCTTATACCCAAATTAGAACGACTAATCTTTGAATTGGAGAACCCTTACCTCAGCGTTTCTTGCTGTAGCAGTTCCATGAGAAGATCTCCCCCCGCAGCATCTTTCCACGAATTGACGAAGAACCAGGGGTTGTGGCCGTTTTTGAAAGAAGACGAAGCGAATGGATTATGATAAGGTACGAATCGTGAACGGTGAAATCAGTACCATGGACTGCACGGTGAGTGCTGTTTCACGATTGAAATTGATTTGGGAAAGTCACACTTCGTAGGTTAAGGAAGAAAGGAAAGTGGGAATAAACTCACAGCCAATTTACCAAAATATCCCCACCTCTATCTGGAAAATCTAGAACGCCCCTCTCAACGTTATATTCATTTTATATCAAGTCATTTTACGAAACTACCCTTACCCTTCACCCGTTTTAAAAACGACACTGTCTACTTTATAAACATGTTTTATTTAACATTGTCTTGCAAACTACAATTTAATGACTACTAGGAATTTTTTTAGCAACCAAACCAGCAAAAGGTAATTGATAAATTTCATTCTGTCAGTAAATTATATAAAATTCGATATGAAACCAAGTAACACATTTTCCTCACCAAACTAAATATAAAATTAATTATTTACATATCTACCTGGATATAAAATTAACTAATTTTATGTTAACGATATTAAACAAAGTAATTTTATGACTAACTGGATACTTTCAGATAAACGACTAAATTCAAAATCATACTTAAAAGTGTACATCAGTCATAACTTTACACCAAACTATTTTATAACATAGTAGGTTATTTTTAGGTCGTGTCCATTCTATTTAATATCTCACACAAACCACTTCAAGAAACAAATTCTAATTTTGAATTTTCATAAACAAATTTCTTAAACATTATAATTTACAAGTTAATGTCGACCCGTGCAGCACACGGGTGATACATACTAGTAACAATCAATGACCAGAAAAGGAATTAGTATCTTATATAGCAATTAGTATAGCAACTGAGTCCCAAAAATAAGACTTGTTTAGTATAATGAATTAATGCTCTTATGTTCAATGACTTTTTAAAGCAAATAAGACATATAATGACATTATGGTCATCTAGATGCAAAGTGAGCCATTCCAGTTTTGACAACAGGTGGCTTTTTGGCAGTATATATGCAGAGGCAAATTACTCAAAAAAAAAATCTGCAACAGTGGATCATAGGTAGAAGCCAAGCATTGTGGTGATGGAAATGTCAAAAAAAATGGCACATTACAAAATATGATTCCAACCAAAAGAGCAGCTGATACATTATTGTCCCTCATAATAAAACATCTATTATTTCACATTTGGTAACCACAAAATTATGATGATCAATTTATGGATTCTCACTACTTCATCAAGCCAAAGAGAACACTACAATTTAAGAAAGGGGTCTGAATTTTTTCATGGTATCATCAAGCATGCTAACTGCACACATCATTCTATTCCAATGAAGACATAATAAAATATGTCAAAGTAAGCCATTGCAATTTAACATGTCTTGGTAAATATAAAATATCTCTGTTAAATCGTAAATTCCATTTGCTTGTTTGTAGCATAACATAACACTATCTTGCTTGCTGTTAAGAGAAGCATAATCTATAATACACCCTAAAGTTACTTTAGATCCAATACAGTCCATGGTGAAAATGTGAGTGTAGATCAGAGGTGCCTCCCATGAAATTCCAGTCATTCTTGGAAGACAGATCATCACCTGAAAATTTCTGACACATAGCAAAAGTGTTGTTTTCTCACAACAATCACTCCAGGGTTATAATTGGAAATGAAATTTAAGGACGTAAATTTCTACCACACCAAATACTCTGAAGCCCCTAAGATTAAAGGATTATAATTGTATTTCAAGCATCCATTTAACATCGGAGGTCATCATTTGAGTTGATGTTTAAAGCAATAGAAAAGATATTGAAGAAGACCTTTACACATGAAAGGAGAAGAAACTTCCACGCCTCTTTATCTACACCACCACCACCGTCACACCAGTGCGGGTCCGCAACACCACCACCATCGTCACACCAGCGCGAGCTCGCAACACCGCCACTGAAAAATGAGTAAAATCCACTGAAAAGTGCTGTTGCCTAGCACCGCGAAATCTCCACATCGATTTGGTAAAGGAATGCAGGTTGATAACCTTTGAAATTTCTGAAATGAAAATGAAAGAAGAAGCAGAAAAAGAGATGAAGATAGGTTTATGAAATTTTCTGAATATTAAGAAGAAAGTGAAGAAGATAGGTTTTAGGAAGAAAGAAGAAGATAGTGTGGGAGAAGACGAGGGATTTAGGGTTTCGAAATTGAGAGAAGAATAGAGTTTAGAAAATGAGGAGAGATTCGTTAGAAAATGTGAAAAAATGAGAGAGAGAGAGAGACAAAAGTGTGGAGGGAAATAGGAAGGGAAGAAAAATTCAACTTCAAAAGAGAGTAGAAAGAGAGCGAAATGTAAATGAGTCATTTTAATTAGACAAAATTGATCCTAATAAATTGAATGTCAAAATTCTCAAATGTCCCCGTATGTAAAATCATATGTGGTGAATTGGTATAAATCATCTTCAGAGAATTGATAAACGGATAATTCCCTCCACCGAGGGAAAGCGTGGGAAAATAAATACACAGGTAAAAGAGTCGGTGTAAGGAAATTTCCGCAATGTATAATCACCCAAGCAAATCACGATCAACAAATCAACCATCAACTATTCGCGCTGGTTTCCAGATCCCTTTCTTTTTGGTTTCCCCAATCAACGATTCTCGCTGTAAAGTACCCCAAACCTGCAATTTTTCATGGTAAGCTCCCTCTTTCACAATTTTCATCACTTCAATTCCAGTCACGTAAATATTTTGATTTCCATTCTTCGTTTATTGTGCTCAACGTAACCCTAATTTTAATCCCCATCAGATATTAGGTCCTTTCTTATTTCTCAATTTAATTCGATAATTGACAACGAATTGAGCTGAAATACCTGTAATTGGTGATTCTGTAACTGTAATTCAAATGGCAATGCGTGGCTACGACAAGGACAGAAATGTAAGCATTCTAAAATCTGTTTAATTTAAGGTTCATTGATTAATTTTTATTTATGATAATATGATTATTAAATTTAATTCGCATTGCTGTAGGATTATGAAGATTATTACGAGGGTGAGGAAGAAGAGTATGAAGAGGAGGGTGAGGGAGAAGAGTATGAAGAAGAGGAGGCTCCTAAGCCCACAAAGGAGGAATTAGATTACCTTCAGTTGAGGCAGAAGTTGAAGGAATCTATTAGAAAGCAGATAAAGAAGGAGAATGGTAGCAGTAATGCTTCGCGTTTGGATTCGACCGATAGAAAGAAGACTAAGCTTCCTTATGATAAGTGAGTCTTGACAACCATTCTTTGATGAGCTATTGAGCTGAAATATCCTATTTTGATTCAGGCTTTGGTTCAAGAGATTCAATTATTATTGTGATTTTTTCTTTCAGTAAGTTCTGTTGTTCCTTCTTGCTCTCCCCCATTGTCTTATGGGGCGTGACAGCATTGATTTGATGAAGTTGCATGCAGCCTGGTGTTTTAGGGATATATAAACTCATTATCTTTTTTTGATGAATCTTCATTACTATTTTGTTGATTACGACGTTCTGAAAGTTTGTTTTTCTTAGGAGGATAGTTGCTGTTTGGTATTGTTAAAGTCTTAACCATTTTTTCTGTTTTTCCCTATGTTGTATCTATGTTTTCATGGCCCTAGTTTTTATCTTCGATGTGTGTAATCATTTCTTTGTGTACTAGCTTTAAGTTTAAGCTTGCTTTTTTGCTTAATTTTGGTTGGTGTTTCATGTATGCACCTGTTATTTCCTTTGTGCAATTGGTGATTCTTGGGCTACTGATTTTGTTCCTTTTCCCCCACTTGTTTGGGTACATCTTTTGTGTTTTCATTGATATAGTATTCAACTTTGTGTTTGCTTGGCATGCTGCATTGGTAAGTTGAAATTTGTAAAGAAGAAGAGTTAAAATATTGCTCCATCTTTTGTTGCAGTTTTGGGTCCTTTTTTGGTCCTTCTCAGCCAGTTATTGCACAGAGAGTAATCCACGAGAGCAAGTCTCTGCTAGAAAACCAGCATTTGGCATCTAGGATTCGTAACCCACTTCACGTTGTATGTATTCAGAGTCTTTGTTTTGGCTTTCCTTTTAAATCTTTTGTTGGAAGTTCTGTATAATATCAGTAATCTTCATTCCGAGCCTTTATAATTCTTTTCTTTTTTCAGCAATCTCAAACATCTTAAATTGTCCATTTGGGTCCTATTGTAATTGGCGTGTTTTTTAAATTTTGCAGTGAAACAGAAATTTTATAAAGAAATGCAAATATGGAAAGTTGCATAAGAAAATTGATGTGCTTAAATATATTATGTGATATATTGTCCTCTTTATCCAACCATTATATGATTTGACAAATACCTAAATGAGGGGTGTTGTTTAACAAAGTGGATATTTTTTCATTTCTTTTTTTATTATTATTCATTGATGAATAAAATTTTTACTTTTGCTGTAATTCTTAAACCTGTAATCCTAAACATGTAATTCCTAAACCTGTAATCCCAAACCTGTAATTCTTAAACATTACGAATGCCTTTAGTTTTTTTTTGTCCCTGTAGTATTTTTGTAAAAGCAATTTTCACATAATGATCTTGTCTGCAGAACAAGAACCAAAAAAAAGTATCCAATGGAGGATCAAAGTCTTCGTCTCATAATGTGCCACCCAGAGTCAGCGAGGTCTTGTTGTGGCTATCTATGTACAGTTTTTCATGTAACTTTGTAACTTAGACTCTATGCTCTAAATGATTGTTTTTCTTATTCACACAGGTAAAAGTTAAAGCACAGAAACTCAAGGACACGAGAGATTATTCTTTTCTTTTGTCTGATGATGCAGAGCTCCCAGCTCCTTCGCAAGCACCCCCACCTCGGAATATGTCCATGCAGAGTTCTGGTATATTGTTCTTGCTATGTGTTTATATGGTGTTGGGTTGTCGGGGATAAAACATATTTTTGTAATTGAGGAAACTTATACAGGATTTTTGCTGATGTTGAAGAAGGAAGACCAGCTCAAGTTCCAGTGAGGAGTAAACCACCTTTGAGCAAATGTGGCAAGCTTGGTCATGCCAGTAATGAGGAACGGAAACATGGTTCTTTGGCTGGCCATCTGCCTCCGAAATCAGGATCCAGTTATAAGTCAAATTCTACCCATAAACCCAGTACATCAGCAGATTCTAGAAAACACCTTGGCAAAAACAGTGGGAGTGGACCAAGCCGGCCAGTTGGGCCAAAGAGCTTGCCTCCAAAGACTGTTAGTACTACAGGGAATAAGTCTTCAATACCTGTTATTAAAAACCTTGTAAATGGTGTGCAGAAGTCAGTCCCTTCAAAGGCCCATTCATCCATTTCAAAGCATAGTGTGGAACAAAGAAAAGAGAATCGAGAACCATATAAACCTAAAATGATACCTAAACAACCAGTTGCATCATCAAAACCACAGGTGTAATGCTATGTTATGGATTCATACTTTGATGTTGTTCAAATAATATATCTTTAAATTCTTACTAAAGATATATGCTCACTTTCTTTGCAGATAAATAAACCACTCAAACAAAATTCAATGCGTCTTGCTTCACAAGATCACCGCCCAAAGAATAAGGTTAAGAGACGACACTCTGATGATGTTGAGGACAAAGGGGATATCAGTAGCATGATCAGATCAATGTTTAAGTAAGATTTTTATGTTTTCAATTTGATATGCAGATGTGTTTTTTAGTTTTATTTTTGGGGGAAGCGGAAGATGTTTGAAACTGGATATATTTGCGTACGTGACCTCATTCCTACTACAGGACATGCAAAAATTACCTTTACCACACAGCTGAAACTTTAAAATTAAATTGCGGATGTTGGAATTCAACGAGAGACTACAAAGACATGTTTTAATTCATCTTGACTGCTGTGCTTCACGTGTTTTGATTTCTCTTATGGGGGATGAGGGAGGGGGAGGGGAATTCATCCTCAAACTAAAAGACGTGTTTAAATTCAGCTTGATTATTGCAGTGGCTGCCTCTTGTTTGTCCTGGGGGGGGGGGGGGGGGGCGGGGGGTCGGTCTGTGGGGAGGGACAAATTTGTGATGAAACTATGTTTGAATAAGTACTTTTCTGTCTTGATTTCTTCCATTACTAGACAATTTAGAACTGTTGATAATCATTTGCTGGATCTTTTGTAGTTACAACCCCAGGAAATTTGTAGAAGATGATGACGACGATAACATGGAGGCAGGCTTTGATGAAATCTTGAGGGAAGAAAGGAGGAGGTTCGTTTCTTTTCCGATTATATATTTAAACAATGTTATTTATTATCACAACCAATCATAGTTTTGCTTGTTGGTTAAGTTGAACACAAGACCTAACGCAAGGACTCTCTCTCTCTCTCTCTCTCTCTCTCTCTCTCTCTCTCTCTCTCTCTCTCTCTCGATTTTGGTGCTTATTGATGCCTATCATTGCTTCTCGGCCTTTGTTTTTTCCTTCTATATAATATATGTAGCTTTTTTCTGGATTGTTTATGATTTTGTGTAATACATATGCAGTGCAATAATCGCTAAAAGGGAGGATGAGGAGCAACAAAAGTTAATTGAGGAGGAAGAGGAAAGAGAGCGGAGAAGACGACAAGCAAAGTTAAAGAAACGGAAGATTGACAATTAGTAGTTAGTTAGTAACACTAACATCTCGTTTAAATGGCAATTCCCTTTATTCCCAAGGCAGTTTGATTATGGGAATAAGTTAATTCATCAATGGAGATAGAAATCTATTGGCCCACATTCAGTGTTTTTCGGTTTGAATTCAATAGGAAAGATAAACTGTTGTGTAGACGTAGTTTCTCTTCTGGTACATGCAAGGGCATGGGTAGGGGTTGCATTGTAATATGATTTTACTTTCACAAAGTTGGCCAATATTCTACCCACAAAGGAAGGATTGGAAAATGAGGTCTAACTGTTCACCAGAGGGCTTATCTGTTCTGTTGCAATATTACTTAAAACTGTCAATATTTTATGCTTTATCTAATATGGACCATCTCATAGATGATCCACCACGCACAAGTTTTAGCCTTAGATTAATTTGTATTTAACAAAAATATGGTGCACTCTTTACACCATATTTGCCAACACCACTATCCTTCATAGTTCAACCCTAATTTCCAAATTCTCCCCTGGTGGAACGGTATGGAGAGGAATAGTTGTTTGACAGTGGTGTTGTACGGAGATGGCGCAAGAAAATGACAGTGGTGCCCTCCTCACACCAAAGCACAATTTTTGCTTCAAAAAACAGTGCCGTCATTTGTTGGCTTATTATCGGCCCTCAGATCCATTTTGGGCATAAAAAACAGGGATCGGGTTTCTGTATGGTTGAAAGTGGAGATGCAGTCGGATAGTCAAGAAGCTTGGGGCCGTCCGATCTTGATCGGACAGACCAAATTTCAACTTTGGAATTATGTAATAAATGAAAATAAAAATCTATCCATAAAAGCAGACTCGTCTGATCTTGATTGAATGATCCTGAGTTGTTGACTACATACCTAATTTGAATTCCTACTTTTGGTTGTGACACTAGATGACAAGATATATGTGCACCTTTCTGAGAGAATTAGCCCAACTCACGATTTCCATATCCCAAACCTCATCCACCAACTACTTCATGACCTAATTTAATTTACACCAGATGCTAATACCAAAAAACCCATTTTCTTATATCAATTGTCTCAAAGTCACTCCAACTATCAACATCACATTCTCGCTTAGACACTGATGAGACCTCCGAGTCATAGCTCAACCGCTTAAAACCATTCAAACTCGAATGAAAACGTAGTTGAACCGTTGAAATAATCAAACCGTAAACGACATTGGGTCATGACTTAACCGGTTCAACTATTCGAATTAATTGGATTTTAATGTACTAGTTTACAAGTGGTTTTTAATTTTTATCACTCATTTAAAAAAATAGGAATCTTTGTAATTGCCGTCACAAGTGACTTGGGAGTCCATAACGTAGTAGAGGAACCTCGATAACATGCGATGTGTTTGGCCACAGGCCACAGCCAAACTCCAACAATCTCAACAAACATGTGTTTGTGAGACTTTCGTTATCTAGAACTAGAATAATTAATGACAAAAAAATAGCACATCCTTCATTTACGAATCTCACCCTTCATTTTTAACAAATTTTATTTCAAAATTTATTTGATTACTTTATTCAACATTTTCAACGGACGAGATTATGTAAACGATCTCAAATTCTCAATTCTATTCAACAATTATTTTATTTTATTTTATTATTAATTATTAATCTCCTTCGCTGAAGTGAAGCATTACATTAGAGATTGATGCCTTTGTTGCCTCTGATTCCCAATCTCCCCTCTTCCCTTTTGGCACGTTTCAGCCACATCTAAATCTCTGGCTTTCTTTTCTTTGTCGTCTTTTTAACTATCTTTGTGGTTCTCTGTCTTTCAATTCAATTCCCGTTTTCCGTTTCATTGTCTTCAAATTCTACTTCACTTCACTTGCATAACATAACCTATCTCACAACATTATTATTACCCTAGTTTCAACATTCTACCTTGGATATATAAGATAATGTTTTTGTTTCCTCTCAGATTCTTGTAACTGTTGGGATTTTTAACTGTTCATTTTCTTTGATTACTTGGGAGACTGACTACTAAAGTTCGGTAAGATTCTAGCTTTACCTCTAAGTTATTACCAACAATTTCTTAGCATCTTTATTCTGGCTTTTATGTTTGATTGAAAAATAATGTCTTTAAGTGCCATTCAATAACATAATTTGCTTGCAATTTTCTATAATTTCAGTAACTGCGATTTCAGATAGTTCCATAGCTCAGTGCAACTCTAATTGGTATAGTTGATATCACTTTGAATATGTGCATCAATGTGTTATACATTCACAATTTTATCCCTCAAATGTGAAGTTAGATTTCAACATTTATTTCCCTTCCTCTTTTCCATGTGTTATGTGTAGTTGCTTAGCTGATTCTTATTGGTTTCAAATTTCTGAAGGGTTGATAAACAATATAATACAGGGTAGTTTTGAGCTAATTTTTGAAATTAATACTAATTAACAGTATAATTGTTGTGTGTGTGTGTGTCTATATATATATATATATATATATATATAAATTGAAAATCTGACTATTGTTTAGGTTCTGTTTCTGTAAGCTGAACTTTGGTTACTTTCACTTTTTATCCTGTATTTACTCCTCAAGTGTATTGTGGTAAGCATAGTTCATATGGTAATATAATTGAACCCTCTCAGAAATGTTCTGGAGAATAAAGTTTGATATGCATTGAAGCAAAAGATTTAGTCTGTGATTATAACTTTATGGAGCTATGCTTAGAAAGACAGAAAGAGTTTACCCCTGCTGAGTTGTTATTAATTTCAACATTTTACCATTTGAAGTTTATATTAATGTAAGTCAATTAGTTAGGGCTGTGAGATGAGAAGCTATAAATAATAGGAGGGATTAGAGAGTATCTTTGGTTTTGTAAGGAAATTAGATTTAGAGAGAACCAGGTATCTCGAATGCCTGTACTTTAATAGCTCTTCTTCAATGAATAAATACCATTTATCTTCTAAATCTGGTCCAGTTACCTATCAGAATTTTAGCTTTCTTGTTAGCACTATTTGTTCCCTGAAAACATATACCTTGAACAACACTATGAAAATTTCAATAAGAAAACAAAGAACAAAAGGATAGTGTTTCTGTTTCTGAAATAATAAGAAATAATAAGAATCCTATTAAAACTAAAGCCTAATCTAAAGATGTTTGTTGTTATCTCTCACATTGTTTAAAGGGATGTTTTCTCAAGGATCATAATTCATATATATCTAGTAGTGTAATAGTAGTTTGACTTCAGTGTTCATGTTTTGTGCTAATCCGATGTTTCCCTTATATTTTGTAGATGGGAGACGTGGCTAAGGACCTTACAGCCGGGACTATTGGAGGAGCAGCACAATTGATAGTTGGACACCCCTTTGACACCATCAAGGTCAAGCTCCAAAGCCAGCCTACACCACTCCCTGGTCAACTTCCCAAGTATGCCGGTGCATTTGATGCTGTCAAGCAGACAATAGCAGCTGAGGGTCCAAGAGGTTTATACAAAGGTATGGGTGCTCCTCTTGCTACAGTAGCAGCCTTCAATGCTCTCCTGTTTACAGTTAGGGGACAAATGGAATCGTTAGTTAGGTCCCATCCCGGTGCCCCCCTAACTGTCAACCAGCAGTTTGTTTGTGGAGCTGGAGCTGGAGTTGCTGTTTCCTTTCTTGCTTGCCCAACTGAATTAATCAAATGCAGGTATGAATATGATGGTGATTTTCTTGTCATGAATTTTTTACTCCAATTTTATTCCTTCACTTTCAACCAACTTCAATACGTTTTTAGAGCCTGTTTGATATAGATTTTCTAGCTGCAAAATAAAAATGTATCGTCCCGCAGCACCAAAATGAGAGAATCCTGAAGCTGCTCTTTCCTTATAGCATATGGACCCTGCTATTTTAGCCTTGCAAAATCTAAAGCAAACATAGCCTTAATGATTTGTTTTTTGGAACTTTACATTTATTTTCCTTTTATAATGTTTCTCATGGATTTTGAAATTTGATCTCTTTAGTAAACAATAAAGTAGCTAGCAGTTTAGCACATAAAGAGATATTTCCAGTACATTTATTTGTTTGCTTGTTTCCCTATAAAGCATCTTTTCCTAAGTTTTTTTCTTTAACAAAATTATTCTTCTCACTGTTGACATAAACCAGAATATCATGGGAATTAACCGAATAAATTCCAGCACCATATTAGTCGCGAGTCATGACTCAATTATTTGGAGTTGTAGACATAACTAGAACTCAAACTATGTAGTGATTTGAACTAAATTATTTTGTTTCATGGTGAATGTCATCAGGTTACAAGCACAAAGTGCGCTAGCTGGCACGGGAACAGCTGCTGTGGCTGTTAAGTATGGAGGACCAATGGATGTAGCGAGGCAGGTGCTTCGGTCAGAAGGAGGAACAAGAGGACTTTTCAAGGGCTTGATTCCCACTATGGCACGCGAGATACCTGGAAACGCTATAATGTTTGGTGTATATGAAGCAATAAAGCAAATGCTTGCAGGAGGCACCGATACCTCTGGACTAGGTAGAGGTTCTTTGATTGTTGCTGGAGGTGTAGCTGGAGGCTCCTTCTGGTTCTTAGTTTATCCAACTGATGTTGTCAAAAGTGTGCTTCAAGTAGATGATTACAAGAATCCTAAGTATTCTGGTTCATTTGATGCTTTCAGAAAAATTAAAGCGTCAGAGGGTTTCAAAGGTTTGTATAAGGGTTTTGGTCCTGCGATGGGTCGAAGTGTTCCTGCAAATGCAGCATGTTTCTTGGCTTATGAGATGACAAGATCAGCTCTAGGATGATTAATTCTTATGGAAGGCTTAATTTCACATGTTCATGTTTCTTTTCCCTTTAACCTTTTTCATTCCATCAGTTACCATATGGCCACACATTCTTTAACTAGTAGTAATTCATACATCTTTCAAGTTTCAGATTCTTTGTTTTTGTTGCTTCTTCATGGTTGAAATATTATTAATGTGAAGTATCCAGGAGCTAGATTACACATTAGATCTATATTAACTAACAGTTAATTGTGAAGTTTGAATAGAAAAGATAGTCGAGTTCATGGACATCTTTGTATTCCTTGTCTTGTTTCTTGGTGGGAAGATTGATGCTAACTACTTTAGTTAGTTTTTGGGGGTGAAATTAGGGTGTGTCCGGCTAGTAGTTAGGGACTAATCTCTTGAGGAGAAGTGCATACATTTAGGGTCCGTTTGGTTGAAGAGAAAGAGGGAAGCCTCTTTCTGTTGTTTGGTATACTCTCTTCTCTCTTTCTCTCCTCCCTTACTCTCTCTTCCCTCTTTCACCTCAAACAAACACACTTTTAGTGCAATAAAAAGTCACTCTCTCTTCTCTCTTTCTCTCTCGCTTCAACCAAACAATAGAAGGTCATTCTCTCTTCCCTTTATCTTTCGCTCCAACCAAATGGACCCTTATTGTTCCAATGTGTTTCAAATAGGAGTGCCTCTAGCGAATGATGCATGCGAGAAACCAAAAAAATTGTGAAAGTAAGTAAAAAAATGAAGCTGTTTGAAGAATTAAAATTGTTAAGAGAAAAAAGTAATATGAAATAATAGAAGTATAAAAGTATAGTGAAAGAAATATAATATGGTATACAATCTATAATACACGATTTTTTTGTTGCTTTTTTTTATAGAATAAAAATAAGGTTGTGTCTATTAACACCCTCATGTAGTCTAGTACACCCCTAAATTAATTTAAAAATATTGAAAAAACAAAAATACTCCTAGTTTTCAAATACTCATCCTCTCCATTGTCCTCCTCTCTATCGCATCCCTGTCACTCTCTCTCATGGGAATGTTATTAAAACCGACGCGTAGATTGACCCGTTCAACTCACCGAGTCACTGGGTCAATGGTCGAACTGAAGGGTCACAAGTTAGCCCGCTTGACCCGTGATACTGCTAAAATCTGATAAAATTAGGCATATTGTGTATAAATTCATCAAAAAATTTATCCGTGAAGCTATGAATTTTTTTACAATACCTTAAAAATGTCAAATCCCTAGCATCAATCTCCTTCTTGTCTTTGCTAGCAATTAACATATCATCTACATATAGAAGTAGATAAATGTAATTGTCATTACTTAGCCTTTTGTAGTAGACACAACTGTCATGGTTACTCCTCTTGTAACCAATGTTCAACATGTAGCCATCAAACCTTTTATACCACTACCTAGGAGATTGCTTCAATCCATACAAGGATTTTTGCAATAAACAGACCAGGCTTTCCTTTCCCTTTTCCTCAAACCCTTTAGGTTGCCATATAAATTTTCTCTTCCAAAACTCCATGCAAAAAAGCAGTCTTGACATCCATTTGTTCAAGATAGAGGTCATATTCAGCAACCAGTGCTAGAAGCACTCTGATAGAGGTATGCTTCACAACAGGAGAGAAGATTTCATTGAAATCAACCCCCTCTCTTTGGCTATATCCCTTAGCAACCAATCTTGCTTTGAATCTAGGAGGATCATTCTTAGTGTTTCCTTCTTTCTTCTTATATATCCACTTGCAGCCAACTAGTTTAGCACCAGTAGGTTTCTTCACAAGTTTCCAAGGTTGGTTCTTTTCTAAAGACTTCATCTCATCTACCATGGCCTCCATCCACTTGTTCTTCTCCTTACCATTCATTGCTTGTTCAAAAGTATTTGGCTCATCATTGTTCAAGCCAACGAATGTGTTCAAAGCATATGCTGTCATAGAGAACCTATCTAGAGGTCTGATCTCTCTCCTTGTCATGTCTCTAGCCAACATGTAGCCTTGAGTTTGGTCATCTTCAAGCTCTTACTCATCCTGTTCTTCACCTTCAGAACTTGAACTTCCTTCTTCACTTTGATTTATACTTAAATCAGATTCATTAGTTGTATTTTGATTCTGTTTCTTAGCAGAATCTAGCTCCACCTCAATCTCAGAATCATGGTCCACTGTGTGTTTCTCAAGTGTTTCATATCTCTTGAGGTGTTTTGAAATTCAAGGCTACAAACATCTATACACCAAATTCAGAGACTAATATATTGAGCTTGATCACAGAATCACATTCACACTTTACGGCAATTCAAGCATGTATTCTCAACAACACATAGGGAAATGAAATTCAACCAATTCTTCTCTATTTTAAAAGATAAGTAACTCCACTTCACTTTCACTATTCATTTATCAATAAATAACAATTAGGGAAGTTGATATAACTACTTCACATACAACGATACTTGAGCTAATTAAGTAGGGCATTTGTTAGGAATTAAACTCCTGGTTTGCTGATAAACCAGTTGCAGCAGAAGCTATGAAACAGTAGTTTCACAAAGAAAAACCAGAAAAATCACAAAAATGAATCTGAATGCGTTACAGATAGAAAGAAGTGATAGCAGACGGTCAATTAACCTTTACGGAACAGGAATCGAGTGTCAATTCAACAATTCAATGTTGAATTGATCACCAATTTGATCTTTGCGCGTATGAACCCTAAAACGAGAAATTTGGGGAAAATTAACGAACAATCAAATACAGAATCTTGTTTACCCAGTTCGATATCAGGAATGATATCTATATCTGGGGGATATAGCCATTGCTATGATCCATTATCATTGATCTTGGAATTCCAAATGAGTACACACAATTGAACTATGTTCTTCACAATCGTGATTCCCCCTCACTTCCCAATTCCCTTTATTCCCGTGTTTCTCTCCACTCCCCAGTAATCTTGTAATGATCCCTTAATCTGTTACAATGCAAGCCACAACTATATAAATGCTAGAAACGGTTTGGCGCCAATAACAGTCTCTTAAAAGTCTATTATAACCGTTTGCTAGCAGCTCCATTAAGCCATGCTGCTGAGGTGGATAAAACTGCACACCTGGATTCTGACTTGGCAGTGAGAACTTATGGGAGAATGCCACATATAACAGCATTAATTGGACTAAACTTGGCATCAAAAGGAGAAGAAAGGAATCAATCTTTTTCCTCTTGACCTCCAATCTTCCCCACTACCCTATTTAACTTAAGAACCATATTCCACACCACATACAGAAACATAAGCACTGTCAAAACACTAGGTTCATTCGCACATATAAACACTATATAGTAATTTCACTTATAGAACTCCTTTCCAACATGTCACTGAACATCAATCATGAATAGTTTCATATCTAGTAACAACAAATTCAGTTAATCCTAAGGTTACAAAGAAGGAGACTGAAAAAGAAACACGCTAGGATATCAAGAGATGTCTTGGTTAACTCAAGACACAATGTTGAACTCACTGTCTTGGTTAACTCAAGACACAAATGGTGAACTCCTTTCTAGATTTCCAACGCATCCAAGAACACTGAAATCGGAGTTCCGGATCACAAGTTATGAGTAAAATAATTTGGAAGGCTACCGAAAATTCACTGTAACACAAGAGATGTCTCGGTACCTTGTATGAAATATTAAGTTGATCAGGCTCAATGCTTCACACAATATACTGAGAGGTTCTAACAATTAATTGTTAAAGTCCCTAACTAACTCAATCTATCTAATCTAGTAACCGCAAAGTTACTAAGTCCGACTAGGTCGAATTGCTCTTATAGCAAAGTGTAACATCCCAATATTTCAATCGTCAAAGAAATATATAGAATCAAGTGTTTAAAACAACTAGAGATTTTACCGCTACAGACTTGAAATTTCTTAAGATTAACAGACACTAGTGGAAAGACAGATTTAACATCGTAAATTCACATCGGTTCTAAAAGACCTGATGTTAAAAGGGACGCGGTGGGATTCTCGCAAATAACAGGCCACTTTTAACATTAGTTTTTTGTTTAAACTGATATAAAAAGCCTCGCTAGTGCATAATAAAATGTTCTTCTCAGGATTTTTAACATCAGTTCAAATTGAACCGATGCTAAAAGTGACTCGGTGGCAATTTTGTAATAAACGAGTCAGTTTTAGGATCAACTATGTTTTAACAGATGTTAACAATGAATGTTTTAGTATTTCCAGCGTCCCTCCTTTAGCAAATTACTTCTTAGGGTTTTTCATCTCTCCTCCACCGCCAACCCCTCACTTTTGGCACTCCGTTCAGCGCTCATTTCCTTCTCTCTCTCTCTCTCTCTCTCTCTCTGTCGTGCGTGAATTCACTGTCAGTCAAGGTGCTTTGCCTCCGCCAACCCTTCTTTTCATTTATGACCCTCTTGTTCCCTTCGCCTCTACCAGAATCCTCCACCGCCACTGCGACGACATCACCACCTTAGCTCTTAGCCCTAATTCCACCTGTCTTCTGGATCTGTCAACACAACCAGGAAAGCGGTTGATTTCAGAGCTCTGTGTAATCTGTAGTATTTTGATGCACAATGAGTACATTGGCATATGAAACAGTAATCTTTATTTTAGAGCATTTATATGTGATTGGGGTTAGGATTAGGATGATTGATATGATTGCTTGTAAGTTCAGGAACTCGATCAACATCTGTTCCAAATGCAAATAAAATGTAAAGGCTCTATATGGGTCTGTTCATTCACCTTCTGACTGCCGCTTAGAGCCGAAATGAAAATACCAGAAGAAGATCCTTAAAACCCATTGGTTGTTTTCAAGACAATATTTGGTGAGATTCTGCATTTGTACTCTCTAGGTTAAGTTGCATTGAAAGATAGGCTACTTCAATACACAAAAGCAAGTACTAGTTTTAAAATTTTCATACTTGATATTTCTTTTAAGGCCATTTAATTGTTTTTGTTTTTCATTTTTTCCCTCCCTTGATACATGGTTGAAGATTATGGAATAATTATTGTATCGTTTGTTTGGAAGTCTCCCTATGATTCTCTTTGATAAATATATAATGTCATTCTTACTTTACACTTTGAGTATTCTTTTCCATGTACTGTATCTTATGTAGTTATGTATAACTCTATTTAAGCATTTGAGCTATATTTTCAGCAGAAATTGTCAAATTCGGAACCAAAATTGTAATTTATCTTCTAATTGAGTTTGTATGCTACTTTCAGTTTGTATACCCTGTAGTTAATATTGAGCATCTTTGTTAGTTAGAATTACAACACGGTGAGCCATTATCAAAAGATATTCATTTGATATTTTATGGTTTTTTGTTTTGCTACTCTTACTTTTTTTTCCCCTCATTCTTTGTTAAATTTATTAGCAGGGAGTTAAATTTATTGATGAAGAAGTACATCATGATGAAGAACCAAAGCATAGAGATAAGCTGAGTGAAGATTTAAACTCGTGCTAGGATATACTTGCTTAGGTTATTCTTAAGTCAACTTTTTTGGATAGATTTGACCATATGTTATAACTGGGTAGTTTACTTTATGGAAAGTAGTCAATGTGTATGTATGTCGGGTATTTGAGATTGTGCAACACAAATTTGGTAATATGTACGAGATAGAGTTGTGGTATTCTTTAATTATGTGAATATTTGGGTTTGTATTATAGTTGTTTAATTATTTCGTAGTTTCTACAGTATTATTTTGTGTTATCTACTATTGAGAAACAATTTTTTTTTAAATAAAAATTGGACTTTTAACATCGGTTCCTACAAAAACAGATGTCAAAAGTTATATTTAATATCGGTTCTTCCAAAGACCCGATGTCAATGAATATATTTAACATCGGTGGTTCTGAAAAGCCGATGCCAAAAAGGCACTAAAATCTAATTAAAATAGACTATTGACATTAGGTGGTAATACGTCCGATATTAAAAATACTTTTCGCATCAAGTCCGTATCTGATGTTAAAAGTGTCTACTTTTAACATCACTTGAATTTGTAACGGACGTGGAACTGATGCGAAAAGTCATTTTTACCCGATACGAAAAGCCTGAATTGTAGTAGTGAGGTTTGGAATCGAAAGGAGCGACGAAAACGAATTTTTAGTTTCGGAGACAGAACCTCGCGCACGGTCTGTGTGCCTGACGCGCACAGGTCACACTTACTGAACAATTTTCAGGCAGCAGTACACAGGTCCGTGCCACAGGGGTGCACGGTCCGTGCGTGTTCAGCAGCACACCTGCAAATTCATTTTGTTTTTCGTTTTTGCTACTCTGTTCGCGTCCAATCCGTATTCCAATCAATTCTCAACATAAAAACAGACATTTATATCACAACAACCAGTCCAAACAATTCAAATACCAAGCAATAATTCGTTCCGAGACTCAAAATACATAGTTTTCCAAAATAACGGTTTTCAACTCTAAAATTTTACGAGACAAACGAAAATAATACAATTCAGTAACATTCATAAACCAATTCAGAACCAAAATTCTAGCGTGAGTCAAACTCATCGATTGTGATGAAAATCACAAACAATCGAGAATCCACGAAATGCACAAAACGATGTAACCACTCGAACTATCCCCAAAACGCTCTCCGAATCGAACTCGGATCACCTGAAGTGCTCCAAATTCGAATTTGACTACCCAAAATGACTGAAATCAGAATGTGGCCGGTTTGAGGATGTGCTCTAATACCGATTATTTGAACTTCAACAACTGATTTTGGAGCTTCAATAGCAACATGCAGTGGTGTAGACTCCAATTTTGGTCATATGAGCTTGAATATCCAACAATGGTGAAAAGAGATTGGTGGAGAAGTAGACACTAGTGCAGAAAAGACATTTAGCATCGGTTGTTTTGGGCATTTAGCATCGGTTATCTGACGATGCTAAATCCCCAGATGCTAAAAGTGGGACATTTAGCATCGGTTTTTTACATAACCGATGCTAAATGTGTTTCATCACTGTCTAATATAGTCTGAAAATGACATTTAGCATCGGTTGTATAGGATACCCGATGCTAAATGTCCTAAAAAATGACGTTTAGCATCGGTTGTTTGAAATAACCGATGCCAAATGTCCTGAAAATTACATTTAGAATCGGTTGTATAGGATACCCGATGCTAAATGTTCTGAAAAATGACATTTAGCATCGGTTGTTTTAAATAACCGACGCTAAATGTCTATTTTTAAAAAAAAAAAAGGTTCTCAATTCACATCTTACCCCACACTCACTAGTCTGGGGTAATATGTGAACTGAGAACCAGATTCCCACCTCCCACTATTCCTTGACATCCCAGTATTAAGTTATACTTCAATACTAACATCAAACAACTAAAATTGAACATGAAATTCATAAAATGAGTCAATAACCATTCAGTCAAACTCACATTTTGCATATAAGCAGTCCATTATAACAGTAAAATAGATAGAGCAGTAGATAAGATGAAGCACAAAATAAGACAGCTCAACATCCAGAAGTTAATAAATGGCTCCAGTATATGAACAAAATGATGCTCTGGACAGCTCTGGAAGAACTTTACAAGCTTCTGAACTGCATCTTTCTTCAGCAATGCTTGTTCAACCTTCCTATTATCACTGTTGGGTACGTAGGAAACCTGCTCTCATGGTGCTAAGAAATCTATGAAGATTACATGCATGCAAGATAATCAGCTATTAATAGGACTAATTCAAGATAATTTGTATTCAAACATAGTTGGGTAACATAGAGGGCACTGCACTTACCCACAAGTTCAAACAAAACACAGTATATAGCAGCAAAAATAGGTAATGTTATTGATGCGAATAAATCTCCAAATTCACCTGAAACAAACAAGCCATGAATTTTAAGTGAAAACTATGAAATTGGAGTAAATAAATTTACGCATTCATATAACCTTAGTTTGCCACTGACCTAACATTGAGAAGAATATCATGAATCCAGCAAAAACCTGAATGACTCTTCTGCTGCCAATACGATTGCTTCCTAGAAGTCCTACACTCTCCCTGTCATGATTCTAAATGAATTAATTTTGGTTCCATAAAAAGTCAATAAAAACCATGAACGAGAAGAAGAATAGCACTTACACAGATACTGTTGAACCAATCAAAGTTCCAAAAAGGACATTCAGCAAGGACATGAGCAGGAGGTGGTGTCGCACTTGCTAGACGTGATGCAGCTTTGAATGCTCCAGTTGACTGTCAAAAAACCCATAAGAGAAAATCATCAACATGAGTCCATAATAATAAGATAATGACACGAGCAAGGTTTTAAAAAATGGTCTGTGACTGCATTCTGAACCGCGATATCCTGATTTTTGACATAATTGTGACTGCGATTTAGGCTACATTAGTCGCATTTGACTGTAAGTTTTCGTATTATTTAGGATCAAGACACAACTGCAACCGTTGTTGTTAACATTATCGTGACCACAATTTAAAACCTTGGACATGCGAACTATTTATAAGTACATGCAATAGTACCTCAACTAGTGAGACTAAGACAGCAGCCATCGTTCCAAAGGAATGACCAGCATCAAATGTAGGAGCACCCCACTCAAGAGGGTATGGAATTTTTATCCTGCAGCAATATGTTCAAATGTTAAAGGCTACATTGATATACAATATTTTCTTTTGTTACAAATATTGAACCACAAAGATGATTTTGGTACCAACCATGGAGCAGAAGAAATGAGATTAGCCCTGTCTGTCCTACAACTATGTTGGGTTAAATCAGGGGCGGTGTTTGTATGCTCCACTTGCTGTTAATAAATGTGCATATGCCCATATCACTGTTGTTGATATGAGTAGAGCAAATCTCTCTAGTATTGGTACTTGTCTTGTTTGAAAAATTTTCAAATACAGCATAACACATAACGTTATTATTGTCCACAAGTTAATTTAGAAATGAACTTATTATAATTCACTAATTTGATTCAACCACTTAATTTGTACTTGAGAGAAGACTATAAACAAGATTAGCATGAGAATTCCAATTTCAACACAGGTCCCCACTTGATAAAGGACAGTACAACATGGTGAATAATTTGAGCCAAGAAAAAATATAGTTAAATATTCCAAATACTAGTACAAGGGACATACATGGTTCAGTGTTGTTATTATACCACAGGGAAACCTCTGTCAAATAATCCAAAACCAACTAATGCAATTACCAGAACCATTTCAAGTGGGCTGAAAAATCTGTATATAAAGGAAAAGAACATTAATTATATTTGTCATAGACTATGGATTTAAATTTTTCTTTGAATTAAAATCACATTAAAGTAAAAACTTACCTAAAATAAATAGCCCAAATTTGACTACATCCCACTCACTTGTATTCTAGTGTCCTTTTCTTCCTTCATTGCTTGTTCCCCAGTTGGATCACTTGTTAACCTTCTCCCTGATATACAACAGCCAGTTTTAACAATGCATTCCACTAACAAATAGTAAAAAAGTACTGAATCTGGAACGAAAAGTTACCTTGTTTAATTTCATCTAATTGCCTAGAAAGTTGCTGATTCTCTTTTCCCAGGTCCTCCTTTTCCCTTGATAGCATATCCATCTTCTTCTATAAGTATTGAAAAGGAAACAAGGCATGAAAAAGAAAACAAAATGAAACCTATAATATCAAGCAAAAAAATCAGTACTATGAAGTTACAAATGGAAAATCCAACTCATAATTCAAACTAAGAATTTGTATACACCTTAAACTGAGCCAGCAGTTTCCTATGCCTCTCCACTTCCTATTTTAGGCTAGCCTATTTGAGATTAGCATAAAACATCAAATGTTGTAAAAATAACAAAATATTCTCTCCAATTTAAGACAGAATATGGGGAGACCTCAGTGTTCAGAATATCATTAATTCTCTTCTCTCTCTTTCCATAAGCTTAAATCTGCCGTTTGAAAGCTCTTGCTCAAGGCGTGCTTTGCTGAAATAGTTTTGCTAGTTTCCTCAATCTGAGCATCTCAATCTCTTAGTTTATCCTGGTGAAAAACATGAAAAGTAGTAAATATATTATAGAAATGAAGATATCTCAACAAAAATAAAGCATAATAAAATGAAAACTTCGATGATGTAAATGATAACAGATTTCTATGAATTAAACGAAGGAACAGAGAGAACTCCCAACTTATATAGTTGTGAACTGTTAATCAAATTGGCCCTAGGACTCGAGGCCAACACATATAACACGCAAGAATGGTCAAAACCCTTAATTAGGAAAAGTTCAATCTCAGTAACCAAAATACAATAAACAAGCCAAAAACACAATAAACAACCAAAATCTCAAGAACATATAGAAAAATAACAAGAAAGAAGCGAAAATCTCAAGAACAAGCACAAATCTCAGTATATAAATCAGAATCGAAGAAATAGGAATTAGTTATTACAGCATTTCAGAATTACATTAATAAAGGAAGAGAAAATGGCCTCAGTTTATAGAGATCTAATCAATTTTGTTTGCTTCGTTCATCAAACAAAAAGTTAGGGTTTAGGGATTTTGGGGTAAATCAGTTCAATATAGCAAACCAGTTCTGAAGCTTACCGTAAATGGAGAAAGAAGAGCTGAGAATGAGATTTGAGAGTTGAGAACGTGAGTTGAGAGTTGAGAGTTGAAGGTTCAAAGCTCAGATGACGAGAGATGAGAGACGAGAGACGAGAGTTGAGAACGGAGGTGGCGAGGACGGAGGTGGCGAGGACGGCGGTGGCGACGACGACGGTGATTGTTGACAGAGTGGCAGTGGAGAGAACGGCGGTGGAGAGAACGAGAGTGAGAGAATGGCGATGATGGTTTCAGTGTTTCAAAGAAGAGAAGAGAACGAGCGAGAGAAGAGAAGTGACTGAGGAAATTAAAGAACGCGTGTTTTAGAAATAAAAAGAGACCTTTAGCATCAGTTTTTTATACAACCGATGCTAAATGTGGTAGAGACACACATTTAGCATCGGTTGTTCAAACAACCGATGCTAAATGTAGGGGTGAAAACTGAAAACTTCCACTTAATTGCAAAATTGCCACCGCCTCTACATTTAGCATCAGCTGTTCAAACAACCGATGCTAAATGATGCTTCCTAAAGTCAATTTTGCACTAGTGAGAAGAAGAAATTAGTATCTATAGAAAGAGGATGAAAAATGGAGAAGAATGGTGCGAATATTACCTACATGCATCAGTGGTTGAGATGGCTTTTCCCTCTTCTCTTCTCCCTCTCACCTTCGCAACTCTCTCTCTTTCTCTCTACTCCCTCTTTTAATTTTTCTAATATTTTGAAATCTGAAATGTGGTGTAGGAGTTAGTGTGTCTTTGACCAAAAATAATTGAGGGCATTAATGAGGTGGAAAAGACTAAAATGTCATTTTCTCTAATTCTCACTTAAATCTATTTCTAATCAAACAACCATACAATAATGCAAAAACTCATGACACTTAATAATTAATCTAACTATCTTATACTATCAAATACTCTAAATTACTTCAATTAGCAAATCAGTTAAATAAGACCTCATGCTAATTTTTAAATTACAAAATTAGCCAAATTGGGGATGTTACACATTCGATTCTTGAGTTTCACACCCGGTCTTACTATAGTATTATTACTTGCGACGATTTGGTACACTTTCCAATTTCGCCGTCAATGACTAAAATGGATGCAAACTCTAACGTGAAACTACATGCTATTTCAAACTCATCAAAATAACCCAAGCTTAGAATTTAGCTTTTCCTCAAACAATTATTGTGGCCAAAAGAAAATTGGAAACGAGAGATGCATTAGACAAGAAACCCGAGATACGAGTGAGAACTTGCCATAGGTCAAAGGTTTATCAAAGATCATAGGCACCATTAAAATCATGTTCAAATAGAAACTTAGTCTCTATGAGATCATTCTTCTCACTGACAGGGACACTCTCCTTACCACTCTCAAAGTGTTTAAGGGTAGAAGTTATTCACTCTAGTTCCTTCAAAGAAAATACTGTACCATAAGCTTGGCTATCAACGAATTTTCGACTGTGTTATTTGAAAGTATATAAAAAACACAAGGTCTTTTCAAGGTTATAATGCCAAGGGAAATAAATAACAGGTAGGAAGAAAAAAGAAAAGGATATTAAAAACGCTATACAACATCTTCAATCAATTATTGGTAACCTTTTAGAATACTTACAAAAATTCAAAGTTCACAAACAATATGAAATATGCTCAATATAAACCATGATCCACTCTTCTTTTTGGAATATATCTTTGCTTGCTCATTCACGATACGATCAAAAACTATGTAGTCAATTTGGTCTTGATGACTAGGATTTTAATCATTGTAGTCCATATGGTGCAACACCTAGGAAATAGATCAAAGCAACAAAATAAACAGAACACAATTTTTTAGAACATGAATTAATTTAGAAGGCAATAAGACGTAGTCTCCAATAATGGCACCAAAAACTTGATGAGCCAAAACTGCAAGTGCATGGTTTATCGTCAAGTAATAAACTATTGATCCCATAGGGACAACTTTACGCTAATTAAATTAATTCAAGTAGATAAGTTTGTGTTGTAAAATAAATAAAATAAATAAGAACAACAACAACTCAATTGATGATTTTAATAGTAAGGAAAAGCTTCTAGGATTGGAGATACCACAATGATGCTTTGAAATTCTAATTTACTACTCTTTTATAAACAACAAGTTCTATTGAAGGAAATCTATCCAAAATTAGTAAGAGTTCCCTCTCAAGATACAAAAGAAGTGCTTAAACAACACAACTCTTACTCTCGTGGCAATTGAAATCGGGTTAAACCGAATAAGAAAAATGATAGCTTGATTTATCCTCAAAGGACTAAAAAGTACTTTTGTGATTTTAGATCTAAGTCTCATTCTTATAGTTCTGACAATTAGGTTTACCTCTCAGTTCATCCCTAGAAATCTAACACATATGAACAACTGCGCATCAAATCCATAAGAAAAATTAACAAAAATATAAACAGAATCAAATTGCATTCAAAGTAATAAGAGAGTGTTTCAAATAGTTATTCAAGAGACATAAAAAGGAATAACCCCAAATCCTAGAATAAAGGAAACAACTTTAACGTGGAGTTGATCATAACAAAGTTAGAGATGAGATCATCCAAACCAGAAATTAGGATAAAGAAGAAGAGGCGCTCTCACGAGTCCTCTCTTCAATCTAGTCGTCTACTTAACACAAGCTGGTCATATTACTTTTTGACTTGTGTTATTTTCAATTCTTCAGTGTGGTAACGTGGCACGGTTGTGGCACTTAGCATGGATAGGCTGTGTCAGTGACGGAGTGGGAATAGGCCAGACCGGCCTTCAGGGGCCTACAGTCCAGCCTAAATCAGGCTAGGCTTTTTCCTAAATAGGTAAGGCGAAGGCTTTTTTAAAAGCCTATTTAGGTCAAAAGGCTAGGCTACAAGCCATCGAAAAAGCCTTTTAGGCCTACCAGGCCGGCCTATTTATAAATATTAATAATATTTTTTATTACTACTATTATTATTATATTAAATTTTCTACTTTGTTTAACTTATAAATTTGCCTACATTCTATGTTTATTCAAAATGATGACCTGCATCGAATTTTAACATATTTTAAAGTATTATTATAAAATAAAGATAATTCTCTAAAAATTTTGTTACATCTTGAATTAGATCTTAATTTCATTGATCGATTAGCTTGTTCGTCTATTTACATAGTCTACACTACCCAAAGGTTGTAAATTCCGAAATTTTATTTGGTGAAATAGGCTTTTAAACAGGCTTGCATGCCTCGTCAGGCTTTCCAAAAGGTCAGGCCAGACCTCAAAAGTCGGCCTATCACAGGCCACAGGCCACAGGTCAGGCTCAGGCCCATCACTTTCAATGCAGGTAGGCCCAGGCCATGCAAAGCCTAGCTCGGCCCAGCATATTCCCACCCCTATGTGTCACACCTTGCTTAGCCCGTTTCTCGTGCTTTAGCCACCGAATGACTACGGCTTTCATCCAAGTACCTCAACTCCCTTTTCCATGGTCAAAAACCTCCCTTTCTAAACAAAAGAACTTTGACCAAGTACGTTATCCAAATCACACACAAATGCATATGAAACATGAACGAAAAAATTGCTAAAATGATGAAAATGCATGCAAACTCTCTAACCTTAAACTACATGGTATTTCAAGCGCATCAATGAGTATGTCCCTTTCATATAAAATTTGAAATACTAAATCAAAGTCTAAGATTTAGTAGATATGTTAGAATCTAAAAATAACTTTGAATATATTACTTCCATTATAATTTTCAAAACACCAAAATATTAAATAAGATAAAACTTTTACAAAATAAATTGCTATGAACCTCCAGTGTAAATTTCCTCTTAGTGTCAATCAGTTTAAAATTATGAAATATGTGAGTTTCAAAATAATTAAAATAACCAAATATTTTTATGATATTTCAATTTATAATAATTAACAATAACATAAGTAGTTAATCATATATACCAATAAATATCAAATATAATTTTTTAATTATAGATATAAATAGTAACCCATGTACTCAATTGTATTTATGTACATATTTAAGACGCTAAAATAACTTTTTGATTATATAGGGTTACGGAAATGTTAAAACTTTTTCTTTAATACTCATATATAATTTTTTTCAATAAAAAGATATATTTTAAAAAAATATAAATTATTTAATGATATTAATTCACTACATAAATTTTTAGTTCAAAATATATTATATGACATCCATGTAGAAACGATATTTTTTATATTTAATATCTAAAGAATGTGTGTATATATATATATATATACAATGTCAATATAAATTTATATTTTAATAATAGTTTGATATAATATTCAGTCATTCGCGTAATCATTTAAAAAAATATTGTATATTGGAAAGCCTAAGGCTGTTTGGCAAGTTCCATTTGCTAGAGATAGCAAATTTGGCAAGAAGATGACAAGTAGTTGTGTTTGATAAGCACTGGCATTTGACGTGCGTATGAGTGTATAGTGTATATCGTCTCATTTTTTATCTTTTTTATCCTCATCATTTTTTTTTACATTTCTTATATATATCCTACGAAGATGAAAGAGACTTTATTATATGGAATGCTGTTCGATAAATTAGGTTTTTTGTTTTGTTTTTTGGAATATATTCACAAAGAGCAATGTAATAAAAGATTATCTTAATTTTTTAAGCATTAATTATCTTTAATTTTTATTCAAATTATATTTCTTTTTATCTTTTTTAGGAGTTTACCATAGTTAAATGTCGATTATTATATTGTAATATGTAACTAACCGAATATAAATTTTAAAACTTTAACTTCTAATTATCTTAATATTAATTTAATTTCATTGAATTTATAGCAGTATAATGTATAACTACTTTGTCATATTCTATATTGATTCATAAATTAGACATCTCATTTTATGTTATTTTACATTATTGGTTAGTTTAACTACAAGTTTTAAGAATCACATTATTTGTTATCAGCTGTAACATCCCTAGTTTCGTTAATTTCGAATTAAGAAATTAACGAGTGATTTATTATTCGAAGTGAAACATAAATCAAGATACGAATATGGGATAGTCGAGAAAGCATTATATATTGGCTAAGTCACAAGATTAAAATGCCTTAGTATATGAATTATGTGGTAATTTGGAGAGAAATTGGGTTAAAAAGAGAGTTTAAGTGAAAATTGGAACTAAGGGCGTTTTGGTCATTTTACCAACATTTTAACCCTCAGCTGAAACAAAACATTTCACCTCACTTTTCCTCACTTCTATTCCTAAAATTCAGAAACTAGAACAAGTTTTAGAGAGAGGAAGAGAGAAAACGCAAGAAGGGGAAAAAGAGAAGATGAAGTGAAGAGCTTCCATCTTGCATCCATGTAAGTAATCTTGCTATCATTCATTTTCATTTTCTATTCTCTATCTTGGGATACCAATTTCAGAACCTCATCCCCTCTATTATTCATTTCACCATTTTTGAACTACAAAAGCTCAAAGTGCACATTAATGGAGTTTTGAAGGTTCTAATAGCTTTACTTGTGCATTTGGAACAAGATTGAGGGTTGATCTGAAGATACTTTGTGGATTGGAGCTATTTGGAAGCCATTTCAGTAGCTAAGAAACAAAGAATTCGAAATTGGAACTGTGGGTTACGGTTTGAAGCGATTCGGACGATTACGGGGATTGTTCGTGTTGGTACTTTTCGATTATTTCGCGTGAAGACTCGTTCATTAGTGATTTCATCAACTAGGTGAGTTTTACTCACGTTTAGGGATTTTATATTTTGACTATGATTGTTTTGGTATGCTGAATGACTTGGTGTTTTGATTTCGAAATGAGTGTAATTGAGTCAAAACAGTATTTCGTGAAATAACGTATTTTTGAGGTTTTAGAAACAATGTCTAATTAAATCGATTTTGGTTGATATTGTTGATTGTTGGTTGATGTGTTGGACTTGAAATTATGTGTTTTTCATGTGTCAACTGTTTGATTGTGGTTCTAGTATGAATTGGTTTGAGTTGAAGGTGAGATTGGGTACAAATTTGATGTGGAATGCTGTCAAAAATCATGTTCTTGCTGTACAGGGGCGCGCACGCGCAACTCACGCGCAAACTACGCGCAGAACAACAAATAGCCACTGTCTCTCCGCGCCTACTTTGCGCTTACGCGTGACTTACGCGCAACCACCACTGTTCCTTCACGCCTACCTTGCGCTTACGCGCAACTCACGCGCACCCTGCTATCTCAGTTTTACCTAAAACAGTTTTGATCATAACTTTTGATCCGGGAACCCGATTAACGTGTTCTCAGATGCGTTACGAAGCTTGCAAAAGGACCTATTCATATAAATGGATTGATTTGTGTTTTAACATAATCAACTTGCTTTTTAAGAAAGGTTTTAAAGGTTTTCTTACATTTTAAGTACGATTGTCATAGTACACGTGTGAGGACATGTTTTACTGAAAAGAAAATGAACTATAAATTCAACTTGACATTGGATGATTGAATATGGGATGATTATACGATCATCATAAGACTGTTTATGTTTCAAGATTGACGGCCCAATGCGGGTGTGATATATAAATTATATCGAATTGAGGTGACGACCTCCAGATGTTAGCATACTAGGAGAGGGAAGTCATGAGCCCTTATCCTAGGCCCCCTGATGTTTATTATGATTTTGCCTTTAAGAGTTGTACACTTATCGGTCTGATGATGGGGTTCACTCAAGCTTCCTTGGGTTGTTGGTGATGTGCTAGAACTAATAAAGTTTTATTGTAATTCTTTTATTGAATTACCAGATGTTTTTGCAATTCGTTTATAGAATTACCAGATGATTTTATAATTCATATTGAATTATCAGTTAAAGAGGAACATTGTATTTGAACCGTGAGCGTGATTAGGGGTCACGGTAAAACTCACTGAGATGTGTTATCTCACCCTATCAATTGTTGTTATTTTTACAGAGAAACAGGAGAAGAAGAAATCAAAAAGGCACGATTAGATGGCATGTTCTTGATGATGTTGAAGACTTGTTGTCTTCATTTTGTTTAAGTTTCCCTGTTACTTTATGTCCTGGTTATGTAACTTATATTCATTATGAGTTGTATAAACCCTTTTTCCGCTTCTCTGCTTTTGGATATTGAACAAATAGGTATGGTTGTATTCTAAGTTATTGACCGATGAAGTTTAAGGCAGGTGGATTTGGTTGTACTACCATCGAAAAACTTAATATGTTCAATACCTTAACAGAGATTATGTCCTCTGATGTGTTTTAGTTGTGCATTCTAGTATATCTACATGTTAGAAATATTGGGGTGTTACATCAGCTAAATTAATTTATCCACTATCCGCTATCCGCTACTTTAAAACCAAATTGATCTTAAAAAAAATGTTTTTTGGTTCACTGGTTTTTTCCAATATCACTTGCACTATCTTTCTTTTGCTTTTCTTTTATTGCAATATTTCTATAACTTTGCATATAAAATGGAAATATTTTTGTTTTATGGGTCCCATACAAATAAAACCAAGTTAAATGGTAATTTATTCCATTTATTTTATTCTATACCATTTTTCCTATCACATTTTCTCATTTATTACTTATTAGATGAAAAATATTAATACTGCGACAAATAATAATGAATGTATAAAGGCACCACATAAAGAATCAAAAATGAAAAAAAATAAATAAAAAATATGCATTTAAAATAGTACAATAAAAATATTATTTTAATATCATTGAATTTAATATCATACTTTTAGTAAATATTTTTGTGTCTAGATTCTTTGACCAGCATTCAAAGACTGCTGTTGGAGGGACGTTTATTAAATATTTAAGAAAACCAAATATATATTAGAAGAAGAGTTTCTATAACATTTAATAAACACCCAGAGTCTAATAAATGGACATCTCTATTTCTTTTGAGAAATGGAAAGGGTCTCTACTCGCATTTGTGATTTATTTAATCATTCGGGATAACATCCCATCGTTTTTTTTTTGTCTAAAAGAAAACACAATTGATGGACAAAATTTAAGGAAAAAAATGGTGAGATGTCATCTATAATGATAAAATAAAACATATCGTGCGTCACAAACAAACACACCTTAGTATAACAGAGATAAATGAGAAATTAGGGTTAATTCAACGCTATCCTTTTAAATTAAAATAAAGGACAAAATAAACAATTTTATAATAATAAAAAACAAACACCATTTAGTATATATTCTTTAAAATGATAGGCATTTAATAAACCATATCATATAAAATTTCCACTTAATAATATTTAAAATGATAAGCGTTTGAGTGTATAGTGTATAGCGTCTCATTTTTTTATCTTTTTATTCTCATAATTTTTTGAAATTTCTTATATATCGTCTACAAAGATAACAGTGACTTTATTATATGGAATGCATGACGATAAATTAATTTTTTTTTGTTTTTTGGAATATATGCACACAGAACAATGTAGTGAAAGATTGTCTTAATTTTTTTTGCATAAATCATCTTTAATTTTTATTTAATTTTTATTTGTTTTTATCTTTTTTAGAAGTTTACCATTGTTAAATGTCGATTATTATATTGCAATACGTAACTAATAAAATATAAAATTTTAATTTCTTATTATCTTAATATTAATTTAATTTCATTGAATTTATAGCAATATAATTTATAACTATTTTGTCACATTTTATATTGATTTATTCATAAACTATACATGTCATTTTATGTTATTTTACATTATCAGTTAGTTTAACTACAAATTTTATCAAACACATTATTTGTTATCAACTAATTTATCTACTATCTGCTAGCTTATTTTTTATCCACTACTTTTTAACCAAGTGGATCTTAAACAGAATGCTTTTCACTCATTTTTTCCATTATCACTTGCACTATCTTTGTTTCTCTTTTCTTTTGATGCAATTTTCTTTCTATAACTTTGCATATAAAATGGAAATGTTTTTGTTTTCTGGGTCCCATACAAATAAAACCAAGTTTAATTGTAATTTATTCCAGTTATTTTATTTTATACCTTTTTCCTATGACAGTTATTCATTTATTACTTATTAGATGAAAAATATTAATAACACGACAAATATTAATAAATGTATAAAGGCCCTACATATATAATCAAAAATAAAAATAAAAGTAATATAATATAAAAAGTATGCATTTAAAATAGTCCAATAAAAATATTATTTTAATATATCATTGCATTTATTATCATACTTTTAGTAAATATTTTTGTGTCTAGATTCTTTGACCAGCATTCAAAGACTACTGTTGGAGGGACTTTTGTTAAATATTTAAGAAAGCCTAATATATTTAAAGAAGAATTTCTGTAACATTTAATAAACTCTTTGGTATTATATGTATTTTGTAATTTCTTCTTATATTAGGAAGTAGTCCTATACATTTATATACCCAAAACCTTAGTAATGGACATCTCTATTTCTTGCGAGATGTCATCTCTAATGATAAAATAAAACACATCGTTTGTAACAAACAAACGCACATTAGTATAATAGAGATAAATGAGAAATTAGGTTAAATTCAACGCTATCCTTTTAATTTAAAATAGAAAACTTATTTAACAAAAAAAATACATAAAATGTATCAAATAAATTTTAAAATTAATATAAAGGACAAAATAAACTATTTTATAATAATAAAAAACAAACACCATTTAATATTTAACATTTAAAATGATAAGCATTTAATAAAACATATTATATAAAATTTTCATTTAATAATATTTATTCAAAGTCAAAACTAACTGACAAACTATTTGTCAACCAATATATAATTTCACCTTTGCCACTCCTAACTCAACACAAAACATCTATAAAAACAACACAAGGTTTTCTGCTTCTTCATTCTATAGTCTTTATTCTCTTCTTGATTCCTATATATCCTTCAAATTCAATGTCTCATCATTACACCCTTTGAGTCAAGTTTCAATTTTTTTTTCCAATCTTTCTTCTGGGTCTTTCATTCTTTGCTCTAAAAATTGGTCCTATCATTTCAATCCGGTGAAAGGCTCTTTGATAAGGTAGTTGAGTGATGTGATGCTCCTAAAAATGGTATGTTTCTATTTAATCTTTCATCTCATTGGGTGTATTGTTTGTAATTTTATCTTTCATTAATTTGGGTTGATTTTTTGGAGTTTTTGTTGAGTTCTTTGAGGGAGGGTATCATTGGTATTTTGATTTTTAGTTTATGTAAGTGATTTCTCTAGTGTGGGTGGAAAAAAAAAGAAAACTTTAAAACCAAGATGGACAATTCCAAAAACAAGCAAATTGAGAATTTGGCTCTGAACAAAATGGGAAGGAGCATAAAAAAGACCCCTTTACATCAACTCAATTACTGTAGTCGATTCCATGAACCTGAAACTCCAGTTTATAACATAAGCAAAGAACACTTCAAGAGTTTTGTTCAGCAACTTACTGGATCACCCAACCATCCACCACATAATCTTCCAAACAATACCCCAAAACCTATTATTACGAGGTTGCAAAAGAATAGACCTCCTCCATTGTCCCTTGTCCGGCCAGCAGTCTCGGTCCCTCACCCAGTCCAAGTCCCGACCCAAGTCTCGATCTCGATCCCACCCCCAGTCCGGACCTCGTTCCCAGTCTCGGTCCCGGCAGCACCAAAAGCTCCTCCCCCAAGTATCATTGATTTTCCAAGAATTCCTATAGGGTTTAAAGAACCATCACCAACACCTACTCCTTTACAGCCTAGTACTGTTGCACCTGAACCTAGTACTGATGCACTTCCTTGGGATATGCCAAGTTCTAGTATGGCTGAATCACCTATCTCCGCTTTTGTGAGACACTTATTGGAGGTTCCTAATTCAAATGGTGATCATTTTCATCTTCAACAACAACCACAGCAAGTTCCTAGAAATGTTCAGCCTCAGCAGCATCCACTATCATTATTGAACCCTCCAAGTAGCAATGTTATTGCACCACTTGTGTCTGAAAACGTTACTATTACTACTAATTCAATTGTACCCGTGATTGCTAGTAATAGTGTCCCATTTGAACAAAATGGGACTACTATTCAACCTATGCATGTGGATGCGAATGTGGATGTGACTGTGAACGCTACTACTAATTCACTTACAAATGTGAATGTTAGTAGTAATGGTAATAAACTATTTCAAACAGAGATTCCATTTCCATCTCCTCAATCACCATATGGGCCACTGTTTCCAACAGACATTCATTTTCCATCACCTCCATCACCGCCACTATTTCCACCCGACTTTTAGTTTGCATCTCCTCAAGGTTTACATTGAAGATCAAGAACTCAATTCACAGTTGGACAGGAGTATCAAGACAGAAGACTTAGTTGTAATAGGGGAAATAGGATAAGAGATAATATTTGTTTTGTTATGTAAGATATACTAGGTGATCATGCTCTTTTGTAATACAATAAATGGATTGTATGTCAAAATAAATGGTTGAGTTTATTGTTATCTTTCTCTACTATGGGATACATTTTTAATTACTGACATTCTATAGAAAGTTACTTTGCAATGAAAGATAAGTGCTTAATTCTCCAGCTTTTATTTTTGTTTCTAATATCATATAGTATGTTATTTCATCCATAGATGTTTCAGAAAATTTTGTTTGCTCGCTTTATTTGAGGAGATAACTCAAGAAAAGAAAAATTACAAAAGTACTACTTTTGAACGAATTAAGAAATCTCTAGTTGGATATGAATTCATAGTAAAATCAACATATTTGAAATTATACATGTTTTGGCTTAATATGTGTTTAAGAATTAGGAGTGTGTGAATGACAAATTCAGGTTCATCATAGCGAGGGAGAGTTGATATAACTATAGTAATTTTTTTATGAAGCGCTCTGAAAGTATAGATATCTCACCTCATTTCCAAACAAGCTATTAGTTTATCATTGTATTCAAGCTTCTATATTATCGTGCAATTCCACCATGAAATCTATATAATCTAAACACCCATTAAATAAAAAAAACAATATTGAGTTACATGACACCTTTGCTAAAGTATGAATGATTCCATTTGCATCTAAATCAAACTTGTTTGTTTTTTATTTGTAAGTCTAACATTACTGAGGTCTAGAATTCATTTTTCTCTTTTTTATACTAATTACCTTCGTGGAACCGGTGTTCTAAAATTGATTTAGCAGTTTTTATTGTTCACCTCATATAACCCTCATTTTGTTTAAAAAGGAAAAGATCATATGTATATATTAAAAACATGACACAAGGGTTTCTTAAGCCATGTACAAATTGCCAAAGAGTCAACGAGAATTCATTCCGACAAATACAAACATATGGGGAGATATGCCACTCATTGTAGAGGCATTATGGTCCCCTCGACCTAGCAAGATACCACTTCCAAGAGAGAGATTTTAAAATATGAACCATATAATCCCAATAAGATACTTTGGCTATAGAATACATCTATTTAACATATTCTAAAGTGACCAAAGAACGGAGTACCGAATTAAACGCAAACCCCTCAAAACGTTTGTCTCTCGGCCAAAAGAACATAAAATAGGGAATAGGGAGATTAAATTGGGTGATAATGGTGCCCTAAACAGTGAAAAACCCCTATATATATATATCCCCCACAAAACACACGATAAGCCATAGAAGGATCGAGTATAACCCTCTTTTTATTACCGTATATAATATGGGAGCATTAAGGGTGTTGTTCACTCCCCTTATTACCCTCTTTACCCTAATTCACTGCCGGAATTTTACCATGCAAATGTGGGCGTGGAGTATCATACAGTGATCTTTTCTGTTTCAATAATTAGGTTGTAAGACCCTTTCTACCTTTCCTAAGACTAACCCCGGAACAAAAAACCAAAAACCGGATAGGGAGATATTTAACCTATAATACCCTCAAATTTTGGAGTATGGAGTTAGACCCAAACAAATATATTATAGAAGATCATAAACGTAGAGTTTGATTGATTGGATGTGTTTTTGTACAATTACTCTATTGCTATATATATACATAAGCCCTCGTCGGCCACTATGCTAGCCAACATTTGCCTGCCGTTGGATTGATCTAAGATCAACGGCTCTCATTGCTTCCTAGGCCCTCAACAAGGCGGAGTAACTGTCCACGTTCCCAATAGCACGGTTAGTGGGGTAAGTGCTCGTTGCCCCGTGTTTTTCGGCATCACTCTTCCGCTTGAACTTCAACCGCTCCCACGTTCTATCTTCGTGCCGTGTCTTGCCTTCCAAGCAACGCCCACCTTGCCTCGGCCATTCGGTGGCTCGGTCGCCCTTATTCCAGAGTTGTTACTTTCCCTCGGCTTAGCTCATTGGTTCTCGGGCGTAACTCTCCCTTGGGGAGGGCTTCTGTCGTTTAATGTGCCCCGAAGACCTCTCTTGACTTCACTCTGTCTGGCAAATCCCTTTCTTCAACTTGTCGTATGGCTTGCCTTCACACCAACATTACTCTCTTCTCCTCTTAGCCCTCGGCCCGTGACTTAATTATTTTTGGGTGTTAACAATATGTAAAAAGAAGAATAATACAAAAAAACACAACAAAAGCTGGAGGATCACGTGCTTTTGATAGCACATAGATAGAGTGTAACGTGACATATGTGGTTTCAAGTCCAACATAAATAAAAAAATAAAGGTGACATTAAAATAATGGGAATAAAAGGCACTAAAACCTTCTTTTAAAATCCACCTAAGCTAAGGAACATTAAAATAAAGGAACATTAAAATAATGGGAATAAAAGGCATTAAAACCTTCTTTTAAAATCCACCTAAGCTAAAGAACTAAGAAGAAGGGAGCAGATTACAAGGAAGAGGGGAAGAGAACGTGCGTGCGTGATGCGGCCTCGGCAGTTTTGCTGAACCATGTGATTTTGGGTGGCTTAATGAAAGTTGTCCTGCAACTGCAAGCAAAGGTGTCTACTAAGAATGTCAATATGAAAGAAGGTGATTCACACAGTTATAACTTATTAAGGCAAGAGAAGTGTCATCATTAATTTTGATTATAGAAATGTTTACCTTAGGGTTTGATAATAGATAAATTAGAAATTTAGATGAATTTTGATAAATAAAGTAGAATTGTAACATCCCTAATCTTTTCAGTCGACATCAAAGATCAGTATTTACTTTGCTTGAAATATCAGAGTACGCGCAAACGTTTTTGGACCGAGTGAATTAAACACATTAATAGGTTTGAAAACCAATAATCAATACAGTACAATCTATTGTAGCGGAACTTTGGTCCTCCTGATAATAGTGCTAGGGTTCGTTGAACATAATTGAGTCTCATTCAAAATCAAATACATTACCATATACAAACTAAAGGAGAGAGAGAGAAATCCCTTTTGGGATATTTTCATTATGATTAACTGAGTGTAGTTTACATGGCTTATTACAATATATAGTGTGGTTAGATCTCAACTAGTCTAGCTAACCGTGGTTAGGCTTACAACTGAATTAGTTACAATACATAGGTGTGCTTATCCCAATACACATAGCTTATCACACTACTCTATCATATACTCTATCATTCCCCCCCTCAAGCTCAAGGTGGATGGATGGAAGACACCTTGAGTTTGCTCCTTAAGGTTTGAAATGAGGAAGTGAGAAGAGCTTTAGTCAAGATATCCGCAAGTTGAGCATGAGCCGGAATGTGTAATATGTTGAGATCCTTTGACACCACTTTTTCTCTAACAAAATGAATATCAAGTTCGAGATGCTTAGTTCTTGCATGAAGAACCGGATTATGAGCCATGTGAACCGCACTAAGATTGTCACAAAGTAATGTTGGTGTTTGAACGTGACTTAAAGCTCCTTGAGAAGAGATTGGAGCCACATGAGATCCGCGGTGGCATTTGCAAGACCACGGTATTCGGCCTCGGCACTAGAGCGAGCAACCAATGTTTGTTTCTTGGAGCTCCATGAAATAAGATTTGGCCCAAGGAATAAACAAGATCCGGAAGTAGATCTTCGGTCATCCGGGTCACTTGCCCAATCGGAATCGGAGTAAATACAAAGAGATAGAGCATTATCCAATGAAGCGGGTTGAAGGCATAACCCATAGGAGCTAGTGCCACTCAAATAGCGAAGGATGCGCTTCACCACAATCCAATGAGAATCTAGTGGAGTAGAAAGAAATTGGCATGCCTTGTTGACACTATAGGCCAACTCCGGTCTAGTTAATGTGATGTATTGGAGAGCACCCACAATAGAGCGATAGAGATGAGGATCTTTGAACACATCAGAGCCATTCTTGCTCAATTTGGTGGTTGACACCATTGGAGTAGCCACACTATTATAATCAACCATGTTTGCTCTCTCAAGTAGATCATGTATGTACTTTTGTTGAGTAAGGATGATGGAGCCATTTTGTTGATAAGAGACCTCAAGTCCCAAGAAGTATTTAAGCTTACCCATATGCTTGAGAGCAAATGTAGCTTGAAGTTTGGCAAGAACATCTTGCACAAGTTTTGAGGAAGATCCCATGATTAATATGTCATCCACATATACTAATACATATAGTTGAACACCAAGCTTTTGATAGATGAATAAGGAGTGATCACACCTACTTGACTTGAAACCAAATTTGAGGAAAAAATCACGTAATCTCTCATACCATGCCCTTGGGGCTTGTTTTATACCATATAGAGACCTTTGAAGCTTGCACACAAGAGTCTTATCCTTGTCAACAAAGCCCGGTGGTTGTGTCATGTAGATATCTTCCTGCAAGAAACTATTAATGAAAGCATTATTTATATCAACTTGTTGTATGTCCCACTTGTAATTGAGAGCTAAGGAGAGGAGAACCATTATGGTAGTTGGTTTCACAACGGGTGAGAAGGTTTCACCAAAGTCTTTGCACGGTTGTTGATTGTAGCCTTTGGCCACTAGGCGGGCTTTGAACTTATTCACCGTTCCATCCGGATTTTCCTTCACCTTAAAGACCCATTTACACCCAATGGCTTTCCTATTTGGAGGTAAAGTGGTGAGAACCCAAGTATTGTTAGAGGTGAGAGCCTTGTACTCAAGTTGCATGGCTTCAAGCCACTTGGGAGATGTAAATGCGCCCAGAAGCACTTAGACACTTGTAGCCTTTGTGTTGAGGAGACAAGCCAAGGTTAACACATTGAGTACTTTTGAATTGGAGTTTGTTTTTGTTGTAGGGGGTAAGAAGGGGAAAGCAAAGACAACCAAAGGCTTTGAGTTCTTTGTAAGTGGGTTGGGTGTTAGTGAGAGCTTGGTAAGGTGAGATAGTGTTAGGGAGAGTAGGTGTGGGAAGTCTATTGATGAGGTAAATGGCGGTTGTGAAACTATGGTCCCAAAACTTGAGGGGAAGGGAAGCATGGGCTAAAAGGGCAAGACCCATTTTGGTTATGTGGCGGTGTTTGCGTTCAACCATTTTGATGTGATGTATGGGGACAAGTGAGGCGATGGACTATACCAAGATCATCTAAGTGTTTGGTAAAAGGTTTGAACTCACCCCCCATCGGTTTGGATGGATTTAAATTGAGCCTTGTATTGAGTTTCTATAAGTTGCTGAAAACGTTTGAAGGCACTAAAGGCATCGGATTTGTTCTTAAGGAAGTAGAGTCATGTGTATTTGGTACACGCATCAACAGATGCAATATAATATGAATAACCACAACTAGAGGGAGAGGGTGATGGTCCCCATAGGTCGATGTGAACAAGCTCAAACGGTGTAGTGTGTGTATTGGGAGATGGTGGTGCATATAGGCGATGGGATTTCCCAAGGCAACAAGCGGAACACAACTCAAATGTATCCTTAGAGGAGGTTTTTACATTACACAAATCTAAAACAATGGATACAATTCGACTATTAGCATGTCCAAGGCGATGGTGCCACAAAGAAAAGTTTGTATTATTACAAGTATTAGTATCCAAATGTCCATCAAGTACACCGGTAAGAGCTAAGGGTGGTTCCTTTGGTGATGGTCTATGTATGGGTGTCTCACATAACTCCATGAAAGTGTATAGGCCATCCTTTCCAATACGTCCCTTCAACAATGGTTTACTAGATACCTGAGATTTCCCAACACACTCAGTAGGATGTAGTTCAAAATAAACATCATTGTCAACAGCAAAACGTGATGCAGAAATTAGATTGTGTGTGATACCGGGAACGTGCAACACAACATTCAAGATAAACATATTGTTAGGTGCAAATGAAGACTTAAATCTAGCAGTCCCTATGGCATGAATGGGTGTACGAGCACCATTACCAACACGCACACAGTGTCTTCCCTTATAAGGTCTCTTAGTGTGCAAAAAATGTGCAAATGGAGTAATGTGGTGAGAAGCACCGGAATCAAGCTTCCATGGTTTCGGTCTAATAAACAACGAAATCGAATTCATACCTGTGCCGTCAAAGGCAGCAGAGGCAAGGAAAGCGTTTACCACATCGGTATCATCACTGTGCGCAGTGCGCAGAATCTGCTCGTTTGACTTCATCAGATTTTTCTGTTTGTTTGGCCGGAGGAGGTGGAATGAAATACTCATCATAGCGATACCAGCAATTGACAACATGATGACCAGTCTTACCACATAACTGACACACAGGGCGCTGAGTGTTGGTGTTGCTGTTCCGGCCACCGGCTCCGCAAGAACGGCCACGACCTCGACCACGGTTACCGCGGCCTCTTCCACGGGCGTTTGAGTAACTATAGCGAATGTTAGGGTCCTGATTCTGATTCTGGTTGTTGAACCGAGTCTGTGCGACATTGGTGGTGGCTCCGGTGACGGCAAGTTCCTGTTTGAACTTGTCAAGATGTGCCTCTGGAACTAGCAGCAGCGATTCAAGTTTAGATAGAGTGAGAGGATCAAATATACCATACATCATCATAACAAAATTGCTATATTCCTCTGGTAAACCATCAAGCACAGTATCACAGAGATCGGAATCTGAGACGTTAACACCAACAGCAGTGAGAGAGTCTGCGAGAGATTGAAGGTGAGCAATGAACTCATTAACGGTTCTTGAACCTTTCTTTGTTGATTTCAACTCCGATTTGATCTGTCTGGATCTGGCCTTCAGATGAGCAAAGTAATGTTCATGAATCTTCTCCCAAAGCTTATAGGAGTGATCACAGGTAAGAACACGAGGCAGAACGGAATCTGAGAGAGTCGTCAGCATCCACGAAAAGATCGTTTGATCTTGGACCAGCCACTGCTCATACGCGCCGGATACTTTTCCGGAGATACGATCGGAGTCCCGATCCGATTCGTACTGTGGTGGAACAACCAGAGAGACGAGAAAGCGTTGAAGCTTGTGCATCTTCACAACACTTTTGATCTGCTTGTTCCAGAGCAGGAAGTTCTTCTCATCAAGCTTTATTCCAAGCTTTGGTGCCTTTTTGAACTGAAATGTGTCAAGTGTCTCTGTTTGCGTCACAACGAGACTTGTTTGAAAAGAAAAGTTTGGATCGCTGGCCATGGTGACGAAAATGGAGAAGAGAACGTCACAGAGGTGCTGATCGGAGAAGGTGAGATGCGATCGGAGAAGAAGAAGACGAACGCGTGGAGAGAGAAACTGTTGGGAAACGTGAACGCGGAAACGTGAAGCAACGCAGACAAGTGAAGTTGAGAGTCACGAGACGCTTGCTTTGACTTCTGATACCATAAAAGGGAGAGAGAGAGAGAGAGAGAGAAATGCCTTTTGGGATATTTTCATTATGACTAACTGAGTGTAGTTTACATGGCTTATTACAATATATAGTGTGGTTAGATCTCAACTAGTCTAGCTAACCATGGTTAGGCTTACAACTGAATTAGGTACAATACATAGGTGTGCTTATCCCAATACACATAGCTTATCACACTACTCTATCACAAACTTCTTGAGCTTTCTCAAAATACCATATTAGTTCATTTATAGTAAAGTACTAATATACTTAATAACTATGAAGTTTCAAATACCATACTAAAAGTTTAGAAGCTTCAGTACTATATTAACTTTGGTTCCTTTAGATAGTACAAGGTTTGGTTATGAACTCAAAATACTTAACACATGAATATTCATTATCCTTTGAAAATACTTCATTTATGCCAGTATAGCAAAATACATTTTATACACCTATACATAAATTGATAAAGAAGGTTTGTAAACATAATCTAAATATACTTGGAAAATACATAAGTGTCTTATACATGTTTGAGTTTCCAATCAATAAAATACATAAGGGTTAGCCAATAAAACAAATCATGATATATATATATATATATATATATAATAGTATGTGATATCATCAACCATAAACCTTAATTCCGCTTGACTCAAAACCTTGACTCTTTACCTCTAACCTGTAAACAACCAACAATCATAGGATGAGATTTCAAAGAAATCTCAGTGAATTCCTAACACGCACCTCACCCAATACCTTATAGGGTTTCTTTTATGTTATCATCTTCTTAACACTCGCGGTTCATTAGGTTTCTTTCTCATTTGTAGTTCAATTTATAAACTACGTGCCTTTTTAATTTGGCGAAACACTAACTGTCTACTAGTGCTAATCCCGGTGAATCGTGCAACTTCTTTTAATATGGCGAAACACCGACTGCCTACAAGTGTTAATCCTGGTGAATCGCACATCTTACTCTAGCACTACACTGACTGCCGTAATGCTAATCCTGGTGAATCATGCAACTATCCTTAGCGTAACACCGACTGTCGTATCGCTAATCCCGGTGAAACCTTCTTAATTTTTAGCATAACACCGATTGCCGTACGATAATCCAGGTGAACCCTCAGTACACTAGTCCATACCATAGTGTCTTGACCTAGGGCCTAGGGCCTAGTTGAAGGAAGGCTTAAAAGAATTGATTTGCACTACCTATACCAACAAGATGCATCTTCTTTTCGGGAGTCCTTCTCATAAGAACTCCGTAGTTAAGCGTGGTTGACTTGGAGTAGTAGTGGGATGGGTGACCTTCTGGGAAGTTTCCTAGAAAACATGCATGTGAGGACAACGCGTGCTGAAAAGACACATGTTGGTTCGTGGGGGCAGTCAACAGTTCTGGAAGCAGTCGGGGATGTTACAAATGGTATCAGAGCATCACCTCTCTCAGTACGGTGGGGTTCGGGGACGAAGCAAGGGGAAGCTGGTGGGCATGTGACATCAGTGGCTGAAGAGGGCAGGGAGTGATCGTCGGTGCCCAAAAAGGTGGCTTGGCAAGGAGCGACTCCTAGCAGCTTCAAAGCGAAGGGGCGCATGAATGAACCGAATACGCACTGGAATGAGAGGGATCCTAAGGCTGTGCAGGTATGGGACTGTACAGTTGAAGGAAGGCTTAAAAGAATTGATTTGCACTACCTATACCAACAAGATGCATCTTATTTTCAGGAGCCCTTCCCATAAGAACTCCGTAGTTAAGCGTGATGGACTTGGAGTAGTAGTGGGATGGGTGACCTTCTGGGAAGTTTCTTAGAAAGCATGCAAGTGAGGACAACGCATGCTGAAAAGATACGTGTTGGTTCGTGGGGGCATTCAACAGTTCTGGAAGCAGTCTGGGATGTTACAACAACGCTCCAACATTCTTTCTTCTCTTTTCCTCTTCTCACATACGCACCCACTCTCTCCCTCTCTTCTAACTTGAAATACCAAAACCCCAAGGCAATGTGGGTCAAAGGGGAAGGCTTCTAGGTTTATAGGTGAAGTAAGATGGAAGAAGAGATGAAAGGAATGAGTTTAAAGTGATGGTGGAGTAAACTTTCCCTTTCTCACCTTCTCTCTCGACTTCTCCCATTCCTTTCTAAGGCTATTTCTAATTTTTCTTTTCTTTTGAATTAGAAAATGAGGGAGTTTTGTAATAACTTTAGCTGAAGGGTGATGTGGGATTTGGGCTAATAAGAACAGTTGGGCCCACATAATAAATTCAGATTACTACATGCACCTCCCCTTATTACTAGTAACAAGGCAACTCTAATATTCATCACTCCACACCATATACTCAATTAAATTTCAATCACCAACAAACACATAAAATGCACAATTAGAAATCTTAGAAACACTATGTAATAATCAAAATAAATAGAAATTTATTTTAGGTATTACAAGGATGGTTTGGACTATTTGATATGTGTAGGCAATAGATCCATGTAAAGAAGTTATAACTTCTATTGGCATTCTTATGTTAGAGGTTGATAATAATTTGTTAGTGAGTTAGGAATAATAGAGTTAGTTTAATTAAAGAAGTAAGAAGCTTTAAAGTTTATAAATGAAATTTATTAGGACTAAAGGAAAATTGAGATAGTTTTATTGTTGAAGATTAGTACCTTTGGATTATATTTTTTTTGGTTACACCGTTAAATTATATTTTGGATATGAGTAGTCATTAATATTTGAGTTAACAAAAACTTGAAATACGGAAAGGTATAAGGACATAAACTAGTGTTATCAAATTATAATATAACTAGGTGTTGGCAATTGATTAAGTTTTACACGTGCTATCTAAAATGCAAATCTAGATTCAAACAAGCCAATCCATCGGTATCGATCGTCAACTCTTCGAACAATCGAACTAGGAAGTCGGTGAGTAAATACTGTAGACTATAAAAAGTCTTAGTTTATTTCTTTAAACTTCTTTTATACGTATTTGATAAAAGTTGCTTTACTTTGTTCTTGAATTCTTTATTCTTGATCCAATCATAACTTGAAATGCTTGGTTATTTTAAGGGGACATAGTAATATTGTTTTATGGTTTGATAATTTAAATGTGAGGTTTCCATTGGATTATTGCATGGACAAAAAATCAACATGAACAGTAAGTTAACTTTTTAGTGAAACTTGAGCCCTCGCAACCACCTGCTACAAAGAAAATTACAAATTTGTTACCTTTCAAAAAGTACTCAGATTCAAGAAGAAAACCAATGACAAGTGAACAAGTGAAAATTGATTATTTCAAATATCTAATTAACTGTAAAAAGAGAAGTATCAAATACTTCAAAGAAATGAAAGAGAAACAATTCATGTTCAAGAATGCAAATTAGAAAAAGAAAAAAAAGATACGAAAGAATACCATCTAACAAAATGTAGAACCTGTTGAAGAGCCAAGAAATTGATGAGACTCAATAAGTTTAGTGTTTTTTAGAAATTGAAGACCCAAGGAATCTCACCAGGAGCAATTTTAGATGGATGCATTTAGGGCATTAGCACTTGATCTTCATCTTCAACAAGGATGACTGGATGTTTCTTGTAGAACAGATGCTTGTTGCGATATCTTGACCAGAAGATTCAGTCAAATGCTTCAGCTTCTTGTGTAAGGTCATTCCTTGACTTCATCCATTGTCTTCATCAGACCAAATGATGAGCTCCAACTTGACTTCATGCTTCTGATGCTTTGACATGTCTTTTTGTAGGTGCATATCTTCTGTAGAGTTCTCCATCGAAGCATTTGTATTGCTTGAGTAAGTGGACATCTTGTTGTTAGTGGTCATAGAGTGTTCTATACACTTGAACAAACAGTTAGTAGACAAATTATTCTCTTATTTTCTTATCATCAAAATATCAAACTAAAGGAATTGTTCTTCCTACCAATCAGGCTCTTACAAGAAGTACCCAACATGTTCATCTACGGAAAAATGACAATACTCACGAATAGCAGTGTTGTGTTTGAATTTGTTTCCTTCCAGATATTTCATATGGTTAACTGTACGTATATATTTAGTTGTTTTAGTTTATCACATAATTATTGGGTTCTTAATTTTTTCTTTTGGCAAAATTATTTCGTTCTTTAATGTATAGTTCCTAAAAAGTATTTGGTTAACGACGTGTAAATAGTTGTTTAACTTAGTTCACTAAAGAGCACGTGGCTAATTTCATGCGAACATTTGTTAATTAGCTCACTCTACGATTAATGAGTTCTTTTTTATTACATTAACCACATAATAAATTGAATAAAAGAAGTATTTTATGCAATTAATCATATATGATTTAGTGGATTGTGAAAAATTTATAGTTCATTAACCACATAGTGAACTAAAATAACCAAGTATTTGCAAGTTGTTAATCATGTACTCTTTAGTGAGTTTTGAAAAATAGATGTTGGCTCTGTCAAAGTAATTTCATATTAATCATGTATGTGCATCATATTAGTCATGTTTTTTGATACATAAAAGGTTTTATTTAATGAGCCTAGTTGTACGTGGCATCTTAGTCCATAGAGTAAAACTCTTCCCACCTGGGTAGTAGAGAAAACTCCAAATCATTTGTTCAAAACTAGACTAGGCGAACATTTACAAACACCAATTGATACGGATTCCCAAAGAAATGGACCAAAGTAACACTAAGACAAACCCAATGCAACAACACCCATATCAGACACAATGATAGACTCCCCTTCTTTTTTCCGCTACCTACCTAACATCTCCTATTCAACTACAATTTAGACACACCAATATACTAGAAGTGTATAGAGTGCTTGTATGCTTAGAATCCACCACATAAAACCTTCAATGCTGCATTTTTTCATTGCAATATCCTCGTCACAACTTCCAACTCCAGCTCTTCATTAACTATGTATGATCAGTAACATACGGCGTTCGCATACAAAGGGTGAAATCTTCATCTAAACTTAAAAAAATGATCAAACATTGCTTCATTACTTCTCCATTGAGTTTTATTTAATGAACTTTCACGTACAAACAAATTTCCTCATTTCACTATGTGAACTCAATTCACGAACCTCCTATAAAATTTGAGTTACAAAACCACTCGTAAACTTAGTTCAGGTATGTTTGAGCGAACTGAATTCACATAAGTCCTAAATTAAGTTATGCACATACATGAACTCAGCTCACGTACATTTATGCAATTTCAATTCACAAAAGCGTAGGTGCGGAGTGGTTTCAGTTCACTTAAGCATATGTGAATTGAGTTTGTCATATGTGCATAACTTATGATTGAGTATTATGAACTCAATTTGCGTAAACATATATGAACTCAATTTGCGTAAACATATATGAATTGAGTTTTTGTCTTTTCAATATTTTTTAGGCTTAAATGCACTTTTGGTCCCCCTATTTTGATCAATGTGCAATTTTGATCCCCCTATTTTATTTTGGGCAATTTTGGTCCCCCTATTTTACAAAATTGTGCAATGTTGACCAAATTGGAATTTAAAACTCTAAGATGTTGCCGATGTGTCAATATTTTAATTGACACCGCAATTGAATAAGCCTTGTAGGCATGCCACTTTATTTCTTTTATTAAAAAACATTTACTTTAATTTTATAAAATATTTATTTAAAATAATGAACCTTGCATTTGTTATGGGATGATTCCAATTTAAATACATCATGGATTAACCGTGAAAAAATGGATTTTCCGGGAAGAAAGAAAGAAACGTCGTGGCTTTGTAAAATATAAAATTGAATTATTTAAGCCATATAAAAATTATCTAATTATTTTAAACAAACATTTTATAAAATATGAAAGGGAAAATTACACTAGAGGACCTTTAAGTTATTTATTTGTAACAAGTTGACCTTTTAAGTTATTTATTTGTAACAAGTTGTCATATCGTTAATTACATCAAAATACACCAAAATATGCTAGGTTGCATCAAAATACATAAGCTAGAGTAATCACAATATATAAAGTAGCATTACATCAAAATACATAAGCTAGAGTATTACTAAAAGGGCCTATTTGTTACAAAAAAAACTTAAAGGGTCAACTTGTAACAAATAAATAACTTAAAGGTCATCTGGTGTAATTTTGCCAATATAAAATTAAAGTAAATGTTTTTTTATTAAAGAAATGAAGTGGCATGTCAATAAAGCTTAATCAATTGTCATGTCAATTAAAACCATCAACATCTTAGAGTTTGAAATTCCAATTTAGTCAACATTTCACAAATTTGTGAAATAGGGGGACCAAAATTGCCCAAAATAAAATAGGGGGACCAAAAGTGCATTTAAGCCTATTTTCTAATTTATTTAAGGGTGTACTATACTACATGAGGGTGTTAATAGACTCGGTCTTATTTTTTATTCAATACATAAAAGCAATGAAAATAGTTTAAAATAAATTGTATACCATATCATTTTTCTTTTACTATACTTTTATTATTTCATATTACTTTTATCTCTTAACAATTTTAATTCTTTAAACAGTTTTTTTTTACTTAACCATATCATTCCTATTTGAAACAAAAGAAATGGATATGGAGTCTCGTTAAAACCTTCTGATGCAAAACCCTCCTTAGGAAAAAAACATCAAGAAGAAAAAGAGTACTCCTCCTAAATTTTATTGATAAAAAATAGAAAAGAGACAAAAAAAAGTGTTGGGGGGGGGGGGGGGGGGGGGGGGGGGGGGGGGGCATACACCTGACCCAACAAAACTGAACTATTTAAAACGAAAATAAGGTAAGCCAAATCTATTCCTGAAAAAATCTTCAGAAATAAAGGATGGGATGAGATCCCACCAAACCAGACCTACAGTAGAGATGCCATAAGCAGCTACCTTATCAGCACAGGAGTTACCCTCTCTATAGTTATGCGAACAGGTCAAATGCATAGTTTTGGTGATGGAAATATAGTTAATCCATATGTTTCGGAGTTTCCAAGGGACTTAATCAATATTATGAAACGCTGCAACGACTAGCAGAGAGTCACCCTCAAGCCAAAGAGTGTTCCATCCTTTTTGATTGGCCAAATCACACTACACCAGATATTGGAAAAAAGAGGGCATCCATAAGTAGTGCTTCCTAATTAAACGCTACGTAATGTTAGAATGGAACAGGAATGGGCAACGCTTTGGATAAAAGCGCTACTTATAGGTGAAACACGTCTGGGGAATGGGCAGCGCTTGGGATAAAACCGCTACTTATAGGTGAAACACATCCTCCAATGAGCAGCGCTTCCCGCGAGAGCGCTCCCTATGATGAATATGCGTCGTGCAATGAGCAGCGCTTTTTACCTGAGCGCTACCCATTGCTATAATATTTTTTTTTACATTTTTTCAATTCCCTCGCGTTCCTTTCTTTCTCTCTAACGTTCAGACTTCTCAGAAACCCTTTCTTTCTCTTTTTCGCTCTCTGCTCAATCTCAAGCTCTCTCCTCACATCCTCACGTCGTCGCTCCACCGTGTTGGTTCGTTGTTGCAGCGCCGTCCTTCACCTTTTTTGCTGTTCTTTTGATATTATTTTATTAACTAGTAGCATAACCGTGCGTACGCACAGATGATGCGGTGTTGTTTTCATGAATAGACTTAGACATAATTTAAATAGTCTGGACAGCACCCCGTGAAAAAAATAATTAAAGTAGATAAAAAAGGAGTCTCAAATAAAAAATAGATAAATATTAAAATCTAAGAAATGTAAAAGTATCATTTAAAAACAATATCTGAATTTATCTCGTGTTCTTTTATATATTAGTGCAATGTTTTTTTATATATCAGTGTTGTTATCCCATGTTTTTTTTATATATCAGTGCAGCTATCCCGTGCTTTTATATATCATTGCAGTTATCTATGTTTTTTTATATATCATTGCAGTTATGCCGTGTTTTTTTATCTATCAGTGCAATTGTCTCATAGTTTCAATTGATTATTTTATTTGATTAGTAGATTATAGTAGATAGTAAAAGATAGATTATTGATTATCAATAAAAAATATTTATCTCGTATTTTATTATATATCTGTGACAATTATTTGTCTATTTTTAGGTATTAGTGACAAATGTTTGTATAAATTGATGTTAGACAGATTAGATTAGATAAATAGATATTAGATATATAGTAGATTATCAATAAGAGATATTTATCCTGTGTTTTATTTTTTGTCATGACAATTATTTGTCCTTTTATAGGTATTAGTGACAAATATTTGTTACATGTGTTTTAAATATTAATCTGTAGTTTAAATAGTCATTAAGTCTTCTTATTTTTTTTAGATATTAATTTCGTGTTTTTTTATATATCAGTACAGTTATCCCGTGTTTTTTATATATCAGTGCAGTTATCTCGTAGTTTTAATTGATTATTTTTCTTGATTAGTAGATTATAGTAGATAGTGGAAAAACAAAGTGAGTGGGTTTGATTAATTTAAATGTGGTTTGTTTGTATAAATAGATATTAGATTAGATAGTAAATAGGAGTTTATTGTAAATAATTTAATATTAATTTAATTATATTATATTATATAGTAGATTAAAAAAAATTGGAAAAAGAAATATTTTTAAATAAAGGGTGTGGGGGCCACAAATAGTAGATGTGTAAAAAAGTGAGAAATATTGGGAAATGTGAGATTGAGAGAGAGAGAGAGAGAGAGAGAGAGGAAGAGAAATTAAAATTAAAAAATGAGAAATAAAGCGGTGATGTGTCAACAAATGAAAATGTCTAAAATTGTCTTTTTATAAGTTGTTTGTTCGAATAAATAGATATTAGATAGATAGATTAGATTAGATAGATAGATTAGATTAGATTTAATATTATTTTAATTATATTATATTATATAGTAGATTAAAAAAAATTGGGAAAAAAATTATTTTTAAATAAAGGGTGTGGGGGGCACAAATAGTAGATGTGTAAAAAAGTGAGAAATATTGGAAAATGTGAGATTGAAAGAGAGAGAGAGTGAGTGAGTGAGTTAGAAAGGAAGAGAAATTAAAATTAAAAAATGAGAAATAAAGTGGTGATGTAACACCCTGGGCCCTTTTCTTACTTAGTAGGCTACCCACAAGTGTACATCATGACCTTCTCTACCCCCCATGTAGAGTTTTTGCCTTCCGTGGGAATCGAACCTTGTACCTGGGGCCTAAGTACAAGTTCAATGCATTCCCACTACCAATTGAGCTAGTAGTAGTTCAATTGGTAGTGGGAATGCATTGAACTTGTACTTAGGCCCCAGGTACAAGGTTCGATTCTACTAAGTAAGAAAAGGGCCCAGGGTGTTACAAAAAATTTTTATATATCATGTCCACTACAATAGTAGAACATGAAGTTCCGTTTTGATTTGAAAAACATATGTTCTCACACGTGGCTAGCCTCGGTTTTTCGAAACATTGATAAGTTCCAAAACATTTCCTAAAAACCAAGTTTGAACATGTTAAAATCATGTTTTTATAAAGTAAATATCATCCCAATTGGTTGAGAAAAGGTTTAGAAGTGATTTGGAACAAAAAGGAGCGACGAAAAGACAAAACAGCATTTTGAACCCGAGAGCAACGCATGGTCCGTGCCCCTGGGGCGCACGGTCCGTGCTACCTGTAAAAAAAATTGTGTGGGTTTCTGTCTACGGGACGCATGGTCCGTGCCTCTGAGGCGCACGGTCCGTGCTACCTGTACAGAAACAGCATTTTAACTCCATTTCGTCCGTTTCGCGATTCCGATCGATTTCAAACCGAAACCCGAACCAATTCCAACTGAAAAACAGAAAATTTCACAACATATTCCAGTCCAAACGATCACAATCAAACCAAACTTCACATCACAATCAAAGTATAATTGGAAAATTAAACCGTAAACGATGTTTTTCTAAAATTCGATTTTTGACTCTAAAATCCTTTCGGAACCAAAACAACAATCGATTCCAGAATTTCAACACAATCAATTTAAAGTGTAAATTCCCTAAACGTGAGTAAAACTCACCCGGAATGTAGAATTCACAAATACTTGAATCTTCATACAACGAACGAGACCAAAAAACCACTCGAATATTCCCCGTAATAGTTTCGAAGCCCACAAACTCGGAATCCACTTCAAATTTCGAATTCGAGCTACCCAATCAACCCAAAACAGAAAGGTGACTATTGGAAGGCTCTAGTGTCGAGTATTGTACTTCACAATTAGTTTATGTACTTCAAGACTCCATTTTTGTTAGTGTTTGAGCTTGAGATCTAGAAATGGGGCTTTGTGATAGAAGAAGAAGTAGCCACTGATTTTTGTACCAGTGGATAGAGAGCAAGAAATGGAGAAGAGTGGTGCTGAAATCAAACACAAGCAATGAAGATCCATGGAACTCTCTTCTCTTCTTCTTCCTCTCAACTCTCTCGACCTATCCTCTCTCTCTCCCTTTTTTTTTCTTTTCTAAGTTTCAGAATTTAGGAAAGTGAGGTGGTGTTGGTTGATGTTGGAGTGTTGAGTTGAGGGTTATTAAAGGCGCCTTTTTTTTGTAACACCCTGGGCCCTTTTCTTACTTAGTAGGCTACCCACAAGTGTACATCATGACCTTCTCTCCCCCCCATTGAGAGTTTTTGCCTTCCGTGGGAATCGAACATCTTCTTCATTTTCATATTATTTTTTGAAGGTTAGTAAGAGGAACCAACAAACAGTGCTTGCGTAGGATTCCCATCTGGTATGGGTTTCAGTATTAATTTTTTGGCTAAATTACACCATAGGTCATTTAAGTTATTTAATTGTAACAACTTGGTCCTTTAAGTTTTTTTGTACCACTTTGGTACTTTAAGTTATTTAATTGTAACAAGCTGGTCCTTTAAGTTTTTTCGTACCACTGAAGTCCTCTAAGTTATTTAACTGTAACAATTTAGGGCTGAAAAATGTAAGTTATTCAGCCTTTAACAGTTACAATTAAATAACTTAAATGACCAATTTGTTACAATTAAATAACTTAAAGGACCTAAGTGGTACGAAAATAACTTAAAGGACCAATTTGTTAAAATTAAATAACTTAAAGGACCCAAGTGGTATGAAAAAAACTTAAAGGACCAACTTGTTACAATTAAATAACTTAAAGGACCTCTAGCGTAATTTACCCTAATTTTTTCATTTAATGTTTCGTATTTTTCCCATCTGGTATGGGTTTCAGTATTAATTTTTTCATTTAATGTTTCGTATTTTTCTGGCAATTTTAAGCTCTAATATGTACATAAAGAGGTTGATGAAATGTCTACTTCACAAACAAATTAATGGTGCTTACATATTTGTTCTATTTGCTCTTGTTGGATTGTTGTTGTTTAATGATAAAATCTGTCTTTTTGTAATTTTTGTATAATGTATCTTAGTATAATGTAATTTTTGTTATGTAAGGACATTGTGGCCCATTTGCTTCAACTTTATTCATGGACAAAGTTGTAAGTTTCATGGTCTTGGCTTTTTATAAGCCTTTACCTAACTTCATTAATAAAAGCTCTACATAAATGACCAGGAAAATTGGATTGGATTTATTTTGATAGTAATAGTGTTATATTTATTTTTTAATTTGTTGCTAGCTAGTTTATATATATATATATATATATATATATATATATATATATATATGTTGTTAACTATACATAATGGATTGGATTGGCTGTATATACTAGGAAAATTGCAAATGTAAAAGGAAAATAAACAAAAACAGAAAAAAATAATAAAAAAATATACAATGGGCAGTGATTGTAGGCCAAAGCGCTACCTATTCCTAAAAAGCGCTAAGGGAATGAGCAGCGCTTTGGCCTACAAGCGCTGCCCATTGTGTTAGCGCCTTTTGGGAATGAGCAGCGCTTACGCTGAAAAGCGCTACCCATGGCTATCAGTGAGAAGCGCTTTCTAAGCGCTGGCCATTGTGGGAGTGGAATCAGCAGCGCCAGGTTTAACAGCGCTCGAAAGCGCTGCCAATGGCTAAAAAAAAGTGTTGTCTATGACTAAAAAAAGCGCTGCCCATCTCCAAATCTGTTATGGTGTCAATAGCTATCATAACCCCAAAAAGTTCAGCTTGGAAGGCATTCCTGGTTCCCAAATTCACAGAGAAACAACCAATAATCTCACCTCTCATGCCTCTAAAGATACCACCACATGCTGCAGGCCTGGGGCAACCCTTAGCCGCAACATCGGTATTGCATTTAACCACATTGGCGCTAGGGGGAGACCAAATAACCGGACAAATTTTAGGGGAACTTCGAGGGTGTCCTGAAACTGAAAAGGACTTAACAATCATTAATTCAAAATCTGAAGAAGACATAGTGCCCTTGCTCCAATTACCTGATAAAGCCACATTGGAAATAAGGAGAGAAATGGCAGCAGGAATCGATATAACTAGATTATCAAAGCGGACCAAACGGTAGAAATGATGTTGATGAAACCAGCAGCTACAGCATCTTGCAACTGCCTACTCCAATCCTTCTTGCAAACTGAAAGAGCAGTCGCCAAGTTAGAATCTTTCATGTAAAGAATCTTCTGCATTTACCAATAACAAGAAGTAGATAACCGAGGTACCTTATGCATGTGATCAGAGCATTTGCATGGAAATCTCAATCCGTTAAATTAATCTCAATATCTTGAGAGATTATAAGTCCCTAACTACTAGCCAGACATACCCTAAGTTCATCCCAAAAACTAACTAAAATAACCAACATCAATCTTCCTATCCAGAAACATGACAAGCAATACAAGTATGCCCATCAACTAGACTATCTAATTCTCCAGCAAAAAACCACAATTCATTGTTAGTTAAATATATATCTAATGTGCAATCTAGCTCTTGAATGCTTCACATCAATAATATTCCAACCATGACAAAAACAAAGAATCTGCTGGTTATGGCCTCTCATCTCACGCCACTAATTAAACTATGCATTTCAATAATTAGCTGAAAACTGCCTTGTATTATATTGTTTATCAACCTTTAAAAAATTCGAAACCAATAAGAATCAGCTAAACAACTATAAATAACACATGGAAAAGAGAAAGGGAAATAAATGTTGAAATCCAGCTTCACATTTGATGGATAAAATTGTGAATGTATAACACATTAATGTACATATTCATTGATGCACATATTCACAGATCACAGTGATGTCAACGAGTTATAAGAACTCAACGGGTTCACCAACGGCAAAATGACAATACTCACAACTAGCAATGTTGGGTTTGAATTTGTTAACGTGTAAAGATTTGGTTAATTTAGTTCACTCATGGTTAAAGTTTAAAACCAATAAAAAGCACATGAACCAAATTTGAGCTGCAACATGCAGCAACAACAGAAATACAAATGTTTGGACCTAATAGTTGTCTGAAATAAGAAATGTCCTATCAGAAACACAGCCCTCTGCTAGCAAACAAAATTTGTAATAGAAAAAGAATAAGATAGGTGGTCTCTTCACTATATTTATCCCGCATACAATAGATGGCAATTCATTCATATCCTAAATGGTGGGTTCCCTGAACTAGATTGGTCCAACCTTGCCCTTTTGAACTTAGATTTCTCGGTAGCAATTTGTTGGAAAAGGTTTGGCCCTTCAATGTTATGCTTCAAGACCCTTATCTTCTTCCTCTTTCCTGTATCATATTCTTCATCCCATTCATCCCCAACATATCCAATTCTGACAATCTTGTCCTTCTTTAACTCCAACGACTGTGATGAAGGTAATTCTATATCATCCCAACATGAAACTGTCTCCTCTCGAGTGAGCATCCTCATCAAACTATTATGCTCTTCATTGCTTTTCCCATCTGGTAGGCTAGAAGCTTGTTCAGTTTCAAATTCATTTATTACGGAACATTGGGATATATTCTTCACATCAAACATGCGGTGTTTATTTCTTTTGCAATTCTTCTTCTTCCGCGGCCCTATGTATCGTAGGAAAAGAGGGTTTGATCGAAGTTGTGTGCCTAGTGCCGGGTACTTCATGAACTTCTTTCTTGATTTTTTCACTTGCTTTTGATCGATACACTTTGTAATCAGGGATTTGTTTAATGAATCATTTAAAACTAGTCCCTGGGAATCAATCACATTTTCACACATTCCAGTGGATGCTAAAGTAGTTGCAGAAGTTTCAACCTTATAAATAAGATTTGGTTGAATTAGTGGAGTTGTAGGAATAATGCTCTTTGACAAATCTGTGATTGAATCTTCAGCTACAGAAGTATCAACTTTTGTGACACTATCTTTTGAAATTCCATTCTTATACAAAACAATAGCTCTGTCAACAACTGGTGAAGCTAAACATTTCATATTATCAAGAATGTCATTTTCTTTTCCAGAGTCTCTATTTCCACTTACAACATTAACAAACTTCTTTGGAGCAATACTTTTTTTATCACGAACATAAAACAAAATGTAAGCTTGCTGATTTAAAACTTGTCGTTCACCGACATGACTTACCTGGTTGTCATTCAAGGTATACCACATGTTGTTTGCAGTGCGAACATAGCAGAAATAGTGGCCATTCCTAGTGGTGGAGCCAGAATGAACCAGAACACTATATAAAGAGTACTTTGCGTCTTTATCACTTGAGTTGTCACCGACAAAAGGTTTTAAATCCAATTCACAGCCAAAATGAACCTTCTTTTCTATCTTTTTTTCAGGATCATGCGCATGGAACCGCTTTAGGTGAATTAGTAGTATATTAGGTGCCTCTTCAATTGTTAGCTGTTTGAGAGCCCTAACTTTCTGCTTGCAACATCGACAATGGTATTCCCTTTCCCCTCCATCCAACAATTCTGGAGCTGTGAAATTTGTTAGTGCTTTTTGCAATGAGTCTGCCTTGAATATTTCCAGACTTAAATCTAAGAATCGATCAGACTTGGGGGAGCAATCGGAACACTGCAGGCATTTCACCTGACTCAGGAGACTACCACCAAATATCTGATAAACCAAACTTTTCTCATAAGCACCAGGTGATTCAATGGGCACTCCAGAAGGCAAGCAACATTTGTGCATTGACTCTAGTAACTTCAGCATATAATCATGTGCATCTTCCTGCCTCGCATATCGAAAATTACGTGATATGCACCGTAGATTTCTAAAAAGGACCTCCGGAACTAATATTCTCCCACTTGATTGCAGTGCGCGACTCACATGATTTTGTATCGCACATAGAGCACAAAATCCAGCAACGTGGCCTATATAAAGATTAAAAAATGTAATTAAAATTCAATATGAAGATAAATTCCTCTATATTTGCATGCAAGTCATTACTAATTTTACAACCAGAAATCATGAGATAATAACTGTGTTTAACGTATAAGTACATGAAAGCAATAATGAATAATTAACAATATATCCCAGTTAACATGATCTGTAAAGTGTGACAGAAGTGGATTATGAAAAATTGAAAATGTAGTGAGTAGCTTACATGAAGATTTATGCTTGCCACTTTGAAGATATGCAGCTAAAGGCTCAGTATACGTCAAGCACTGTAGTACTGAATTAAGATAACAAGTATTTCCAAGATTAAGCAATCCAGCTCCTATTCTCCGAATGGTCATCCCAAAGTTGAGGTCCGGATCAAAGTCATACTCGGAGAATTCCGTAACGTCCCCTTTCTTAGAAACTGCGAGCGAGGTACCGAATCGAGGTTCAGTGATGGTAGGGTTTAGGGTTTCCATCCGAAAATCATTGGAAAAGCCTTTGAAGGGTTTCTTGGCAGGGACGAAATCGATTTTTCTCCGGAAGAGATCCGTCTGATTCGGCTTTTCCGTTTCGGCTTCTAAAATCTCCACCATTTGTGATTTCAAAGAGAACCTCCGATTTCAGAATGGAAAGTGGAGATGGTTCCAAAATAATGGGAAGAATAAGAGAAGAGAAGCTAAGGGTTTTGCGGCTGGTTTCTGGTACAAATAGCTGATGATCAGAGGAAAACCTAAGACTTTTTCAGATGTGACAGTTCTTATTGACAAGTACAAAAAGATCCAAACCCACTAAAAAATAATAAAAATTAAATTTTGGTCAAATTGGTTGTTTCTACTCGTTGCGTTTTATTAGGCTATAGCCATAACTAACCATGACTCACTCTTCTTGTTGGAGAAATTCATGCATGGAATGGAAAGATAATAATAATATAATATTAATAAATTAAAAAGGTGTTACAAAATTAATAAAAATGGGTGTGAAAAGGAATATTAGGAAGCACGTGTACTCAGGTTGAGAACAAATCGGTGTTCTATTCAATAGTAAGGATTTGTAGGATTTGTAGTTGTTAGAGAATCTCTAGGATTTCGGAGGTACTTGAAAACTCAATAATTAACCACACAATTAACTTTCTTTTTTTTTTGACCACACAATTAACTTATTTGCAAGTTGATTGCGTCAAGTAATGAACTGAATTAGTCAAGTATTTATACCTCATAAACCTCATCTTTCAATAAATAATAAATTTTATTTAATAAGTTTAGTGGTAGAACCATAGAGCAAAACTCTACGAGCCTACTAGAAATTGTTGTAGAGAGAATTCCCTATCATTTGATCAAAACTATTATGCTAGCTAGGCAACCATTTACAACCACATACCCAAACAAAAGAACCAAAGTAACACCAAATGCAGCAACACCCATATATCATATACTTTTTTTTTTTGACAAGCCATATATCATATACTTAAACTCCCTTTTTTCCTGCTACCTAGCTACCCAACATCCCTATTCAACTATAATTCACATACACTAATATAATACAAATATATAGAGTGCATATATGCTTAGAATTAAACACATAAATTAAGAAAAACTCCACTGGCATTTTTCTTTACAATTATCCTCATAACAACTTCCAACTCCAACTCCTTATTTACTACTTGTGAATAATAACACACGATGTCAGTATATAAAATACCTAAACTTGAATAAAGTTATCAAACAGTATTCCATTACGATTGTACGTGTTGCACCAATTAGTTAACATTTTCACTCCCAGCAGTTCGTTTTTTCTACATTTCATACTCATTCATGTACAAAAAAAATTCCCTATTTAACTATGTAAACTCGTTTTTTCTACTTAATGTATGTTGGGGCAAACTAGATTCACATACGCTCAAAATAAATTATGCACAAATGTGAACTCAGTTCCCTTCTTTTATGCTATTTTAGTTTACTCAAGACGTAGGTGTATGTTTTTGTGATTTCAGTTCACATAAGCATATCAAATTTAATTGAGTTCGAATTCGTGGTATGTCCATAACTTATTTTTGAGTGAACATGAACTCAATTTGTGTAATTAAATTACATACATAAACTTAGTTGTTGAATGGATTTATACCTTAATTTTTATAGGCGATGCATGAACCGAGTTCAAGCACACATACAATAGGGAAATTAATATGTATGTCAACTGAGTTCATGTACAATTTTGAAATGTAAGAAAAAATACACGGTTGAAGATGAAAATGTTCACTAAACAATGGAGCAAAGCTTGATAACTTTCTTCAAATTTAGGTGTAAATTTCACCTTTTGCACACCTCCATCAAATATATTCCGTGGATGTGATAGAGGGAGAGTCAATAGAGATGATGTATTTGAAAACTGAGGATATTTTTGCTTTTTCAATGTTTTTATTTTATTTAGGACTGTAACTTGACTACAACCCAGCCTTATTTTTTTATTCTATATAAAGAAGCTACGAAACTCATACATGTAATATAAATTGTATATCATATCATTTTCTTTTCCTTTACTTTTATACTTTTATTATTTCATGCTACTTTATCTCTAAACAATATTACTTCATTAAATTGTTTCCTTTTTTTATTTTCACAATTTTTTTCGTTTTCAGGCACGTATCATTCGATAGAGGAATTCCTATTTGAAACAATGCCGAACAATTAATGTATGCACTTCTCTTAATAAAGATTCGAATCTTTGTTTGTCACACAATTTTCTTTAAGATCTCAAGAAAAGATAGAAGAATCTTTCAAATGAGTTCATATTATTTCTTTCTTGCAAAGCATTTATGCATTTACCAATAAAACAAGAAGTAGATAATCAATGTCCCTTAAGCATGTGACCAGAGCATTTACAAGAAAATCTCAACCCATTAAATTAATCTCAATACCTTTTTTTATAGTTAAAAATGATAATATTAATAGCCAAATAGCTCAGAATCATTGACACACACTCCCTCATCTTTTATAAAGAGTTCGAAAAGACATCCAATCATGTGCAAAAACTATTGGGATCAATATACACCAAGTTTAGTAAAACAAATAATACTTAAGGATTAGCACACTAAGATTTAAGTGAGAGCCAACCCACCTACACCTAAAAATAAGATAGAACAAACATAAACCTACTGATGTACAAGTAACACTTACACTAAAGGAAGAAAAGGAAAACAAAATAAAACCACTCCAAGATTGAAGTAAAACACCATTGGAATCCAAAAAGCATGATCTCCTTGAATTGGTACGACCTTCTGATGATATTGAACTTAGTCCAAACCATGTTGATCTTCATCCCACCTTGACCTACACACATGGATCCTAAAAGTGCCACACTCGTGTGAGATTTACATGTGGCATATAGAGGTATGATTTTGGCTCAATTATTATTGCAAGGATAGTTGCAAGCCTCCTTTTTTTTGGTCAAGCTGCAGGCCTCCTTGACAATGAGAGTGGCATAATCAGAAGAGAGCCAGACCATAGGGCTGTGAGGGGGACATGGTATATGTTGAAGTTTTCTAACAATCAAGGGTTGTCCTAACCACATGTTTCTACCCGAAATAGTACAACCCTAAATCAATAATTTATGAACCCATACCCGAATTCAAGATGAAATAGAAAGCGGAAGCGTACCTTTAGGATCCATGTTCTTGATGAGAAGACAATGATTTGATAATAGGGCAATGACCTTCCAATTGTAGATTCCTTAATTCCTTAGTTTCTCTTCTAATGGGATAAAGAGAATCAATATTTTGTAAATATTGTGTGTCTACAATTGGGGACCATAACCCATTATTTATAAGAATCTCATGCCCTTTCATGAAGGGTCATGATTATTCAAGTTTTCTTATTTCTACTTCCACCCATCACAAAATAGAAATAAGACTTCTGGTATCTACACAATATTTTTCATGACAATTATATCCTTAGCCATAAACCTTATATTAAATAGATCACTTCAATTTGGCTAATTAAAATAATGGTCCTAACACATTAATTTATTACATGTATGACCCAAAAATTCTAACAATCTCCCACTGGTCATATATGTATCCTTTTAAATGTGTTAGACTTCATGAGCTCAGAAATTTCCATTATAAACTTTGGATATATCATAATCTCGTCCATTAGTTATATCAATATATAGGACCAAAGCGGTTTTCAGTATATCAATCATAATTAAACCCATCAATGATCACGAATATAAACATAACTAAATGACATAGATTAATCATGAAATGTGCAACATGAAAATTACATGAAGTTGATCTATACATGTCAATTTTCAACTGGTCCTCCTTACTTTAGTAAGATCAATACTATCATACAAAGTGCAATGAACTGAATAACCAAGCTTTATTTCTGATCAGAACCTAATACAAATATATGAGTATGCATACATAATATCTAAACATAGAACATAACTAATAACAATGACTAACTCCCACCAAACCAAAGAATCCTCTAATTGTATAACACCCATGTGAGCAGTGTGCTCATGAAAGACCTTGGGTGGAAGACCCTTTGTCAGAGGGTCCGCTATCATGGAGTTCGTCCCTAAGTGTTCTATGGAAATCTGTCCACTTTGTACTCTCTCTTTCACAACTAGGAACTTGATGTCAATATGTTTCGACTTTGTCGAGCTCCTATTGTTATTGGAGTATAAGACGGCTGATTTGTTGTCACAAAATAACTTGAGTGGTGTTTCAATTCCTTCTATAATTCACAGCCCTGTGACAAAGTTCCTCAGCCAAATTCCACGGTTTGATGCCTCGTAACATGCTACAAACTCTGCCGCCATGGTGGATGAAGCTACAAGAGTTTGCTTGGCACTACGCCAAGAAACTGCACCACCAGCCAACATATAGATATAGCCTGAAGTGGATCTTCTACTATCTTGGCATCCAGCAAAATCGGAGTCAGAATACCCAATGATCTCCAGAGAGTCTGACCTCCTGTATGTGAGCATATAATCTTTTGTCCTCTTTAAATATCTCATAACTCTTTTAGCTGCTTTCCAATGATCCATTCCTGGATTGCTTAAGTATATGCCTAACACTCCAACAATGTACGCTATATCTGGACGCGTACAAACTTGAGCATACACTAGACTTCCTACAGCTGATGCATAAGGAATCTTTTGCATTTCTTGAATCTCCATATTTCCTTTTGGGCACTGACTGAGACTAAATTTGTCTCCCTTAGCCACCGGGGTATCACCTGGTTTGCAGTCCTGCATGCCAAACCTTTTAAGTACCTTATCGATATAGCTCATTTGTGATAATCCTAAAGTACCTCGAGAACGATCTCGGTGTATCTGGATCCCTAACACAAAGGAGGCATCACCAAGATCTTTCATCTCAAAACTCCTTGATAGAAATCTCTTAGTTTCATGCAACATACCTATATCATTGGTGGTAAGCAGTATGTCATCAACATACAATACCAGAAAAATATACTTGCTCCCATTGAATTTATGATACACACATTCATCAATTACATTCATCTCAAAACCAAATGAGAGAATTACATGATGAAATTTATGATACCACTGACGAGATGCCTGCTTTAACCCATAAATGGATTTAGTCAATTTGCAAACTATTTTCTTTGGGTCTCCTGACACAAAGTTTTCTGGTTGCACCATATAAATCGTTTCATCAATGTTTCCATTTAGAAACGCTGTTTTGACATCCATTTGATGAAGCTCCAAGTCATAATGTGCAACAAGAGCCATGATTGTCCTAAAAGAGTCTTTCGATGAAACCGGAGAGAAAGTCTCTTTAAAGTCAATTCCTTCCTTTTGAGTATAACCCATAAATTACATTCATCAATTACATTCATCTCAAAACCAAATGAGAGAATTACATGATGAAATTTATGATACCACTGACGAGATGCCTGCTTTAACCCATAAATGGATTTAGTCAATTTGCAAACTATTTTCTTTGGGTCTCCTGACACAAAGTTTTCTGGTTGCACCATATAAATCGTTTCATCAATGTTTCCATTTAGAAACGCTGTTTTGACATCCATTTGATGAAGCTCCAAGTCATAATGTGCAACAAGAGCCATGATTGTCCTAAAAGAGTCTTTCGATGAAACCGGAGAGAAAGTCTCTTTAAAGTCAATTCCTTCCTTTTGAGTATAACCCTTGGCTACAAGACGAGCCTTATACCTCTCCACATTACCTTTGGAATCCCTTTTGGTCTTAAAAATCCATTTGCAACCAATGGGTTTCACACCTTCAGGTAATGGAACAAGTTCCCAAACTTTATTATCTTGCATAGACTTATACTCTTCATTCATTGCTTCAATCCACTTTTCTGAATTTGGATCTTCTAGGGCTTGACGAAAATTGATTGGATCATTTTCCATCATGCCAACATTTTCCTCATGTTCCTGCAGAAATACAATGTAGTCATTCGGGATAGCATTTCTTCTTTCTCTTGTGGATCGCCGTAATGGCACTGGTTCTTGAAGCACTGGTTCTTGAAGAACTGGTTCTTGAGGCACTGGTTCTTGAGGATCTTGAGTTTGTTTTTCAGTATCAATTGATTCACCTTGAATGGGAGTTTGAATGACAATGTCTTGAAGATGTTCTGAATTTGCTTCGTCAGAAGCAACTACATGAATCGATCCTGGAATTGAAACTGATTCTTCCTCAAAATCAAAGTCTTTAACCTTATTTCTCCCCCCAAACTCAATATCCTTAAAGAATGTGGCAGTTCCCGTCTCAAAAATTGTCTTTAATTTGGGATCATAAAACTTATAGCCCCTAGATCGTTCAGAGTAACCAATGAAGTAGCTGCTCACTGTTCGAGGATCTAATTTCTTTTCATTCGGCCTGTAAGGTCTGGCCTCGGCCGGACATCCCCATATATGAAAGTGATTTAGACTAGGCTTTTTGCCTGTCAAAAGCTCATAAGGTGTTTTGGCAGCTGCTTTAGTTGGTACTCTGTTCAGAATGTAAGCTGCAGTCTTTAGTGCCTCTCCCCAGAGTGAATCTGGTAAGTTGGAATGACATAGCATACTTCTTACCATATCCTTAAGAGTTCGGTTTCGTCTTTCAGCTACACCATTCATGCTAGGTGACCCTGGCATGGTGTATTGTGGGACAATCCCGCACTCCTCTAGGTACTTGGCAAATGGACCAGGACGTTGTTCACCTGAACCGTCATATCTGCCGTAATATTCCCCACCACGATCAGATCTGACACACTTTATTCTTTTGTTGAGTTGGTTCTCAACTTCAGCCTTAAATGACTTGAACACGTCCAGTGATTGAGACTTTTCATGTATAAGAAATAGGTATGCATATCTAGAGTAATCGTCTATAAATGATATAAAGTATTGTTGACCATTCCAAGATGGTGTTGGAAATGGCCCACAAATATCTGTATGTATCAATTCTAAGACATCTGTAGTTCTATATGCACCTAATTTCTTTTGTTTGGTCTGTTTACCCTTAATGCATTCAACACAGACATTAAAGTCGCTAAAGTCGATGGAGTCAAGGATCCCATCTGACACAAGTCGTTCAACTCTATTTTTAGAGATGTGACCTAGACGCTTGTGCCACAAGTTTCCTGATTTTGCACTGTTAATTTTACGCTTAGTACCACAGGATTCCACATTTAGGGTTTCATTATAAGAAACAATAGTATCAAGCAAATATAGATTGTCATACACCATAAGAGTACCAGTTCCAACAATATTTGAATTAATAGATAATCTGAATTGATTGTTTCCAAAAGAACAATCATAACCATATTTGTCCAAACAAGGGACAGAAACTAAATTTCGTCTAAATGACGGTACAACAAAAGTATCTAATAAATCCAAATAATGACCAGTACTTAATAACAACCTAAAATGCCCTATTGCCTTTACTTCTACCGACTCGCCATCTCCCACATAAATGTGTCTTTCAGCATCATTTGGCTTTCGGTAACTCAGGCAACCCTGCATTGAAACACTAATGTTAATAGTAGCAGCAGAATCTACCCACCAAGTGTTTCTAGGTACTGAAGCTAAATTTACCTCAGAACAGACCAGAGAAAGAAACATACCTTTCTTCTCACGCCAGGCATGATACTTGGGACATTCCTTCTTGACATGTCCAGTCATGCCACAAAAGAAACAACCATTACCCTTATTTTGCTTCTTTTGTATCGGACCCTCAGCAGCTTCATTCTTTACATCCTTAAATTTCTTCCTTTTGCCCTTGTTTTTAGAGGTACTTGCCAAATGAGCACTCTCTGTCCTATCTTGCTTCATCCTCTCTTCCTCTTGCACACAATATGAAATGAGCTCATTAAGAGACCACTTCTCCTTTTGACAATTATAGCTTATCTTAAATTGACCAAATTGTGCAGGAAGAGATATTAACACCAAATGCACGAGTAAGTCATCTGACAACTCAAGCTTTAATGCCTTAAGTTTGGAAGCAATGTTAGACATTTCCATAATGTACTCTCTTATGTTTCCTTTGCCTTTATACTTTAGAGAAATCAAGCTTTGAAGGAGTGTGCTTGTTTCCGCCTTATCGCTTTTAGCAAAGCGCTTTTCAATTTCAGCAAGGAAATCTTTGGCACTTGTTATTTCTTCAGGTATAGTACCCCTAAATGCCTCTGGAATGCCGCGCTTTATGATCATAAGACTCATGCGATTGGAGCGGTCCCACTTCTCATAATTTTTCCTTTCCTCAGAGGTAGTGGAGTCTGTAGGAGAAGGGGGTTGCTCCGTCCTTAATGCAAGGTCAAGATCCATGCAGCCAAGAACAATTAAAATGTTCTCCTTCCAGTCCTTAAAGTTGGCACCATTAAGAACCGGGACTGAATTCATGTTAGCAGATATAGTAGCAATATTAACTGTAAAGAGAACAAAATAAAATAATATAAATACACTCACAGGGTGATTTGAAGTCAATCATAAATAAATTCAATTAATATGTTCAAATAATGGCATAACCCATCTCAAGATACCTAGTGCACCATCAATATCAAGTCTTTGGACAGTAATATTAATTGCTAGTGGTACTCTTGTTGTAACGATCAAACATTGATAATAAAACATGTCAAATAACAAACCCCTCTTTGGATTGATTTATCATTCACATGTAAAGCCTTAAAATTATCACATGCTTATCATTACAAGCGTGTGTATATAATCATGTTAAATATCAATTTTCCTTTGGGCCAACTAATACTCACATAGAAACATATGCACACTAACATTTAATATTTCTTATAAGTAATCTCCATAAAAGAGGTCACTTTGGTGACTTCTTATTTAAATTGACTCATTTAAAATATTAAACAATTATACTCTTCTTGAATTTATTTCCTCAAACCGGATATAATTATTTTCCAGACAATACAGTCCAAATTATTTCAACACTGTCCAACGGTAATGTGGTGCCTTTCACGAATCGGTGGCAACGATGTCTTCATGAATCAGTAAAGACTCCCTCTATGAATCGGTATCAAGGCAACACAACCACTGAAAATTCTTTCTGGTTTCACAGATTTTCTTCGAAAAGAATCATATCATATTATATACAACTAATGATTTTAATTCATATGCAGAATGAAAATGCATGTATCCCCACATAATTGTGAAATGATTCTAGGACATAACCGTTCATCACATAAAGGCAGATTGACATTTCTAACATAAAAAAAAATATTTAAAGCATTCCAGGATAACCGTTCTCATATAAATGTTATTCATGTGCAGAATGATAGTTCCCTCGAAAATGTAACTATGTCGTGCAGAAAGATTGACACAAATTTTAATAATTATTTCCATAAAATAAAGTGTTTAGGATATAAAGCATTCTCCCAAGATATAAACTAAACAGACTTTAAGTGAATTCACGAAGTACTACTATTGACATTGAAAGGTCATGAATACAATCTTTTTTTTTTCAAACTTCATTGTTGAAATATTGAACCTTTAAATGAAGTTTAAATTAAATATGAATCCAAATATTCTGAACCTAATATCAAGAATTTCCAAAAAACTCAAACATGAATCAAGTATGGGTGGCTCTGATACCACTTGTTGAAGTTTTCTAACAATCAAGGGTTGTCCTAACCACATGTTTCTACCCGAAATAGTACAACCCTAAATCAATAATTTATGAACCCATACCCGAATTCAAGATGAAATAGAAAGCGGAAGCGTACCTTTAGGATCCATGTTCTTGATGAGAAGACAATGATTTGATAATAGGGCAATGACCTTCCAATTGTAGATTCCTTAATTCCTTAGTTTCTCTTCTAATGGGATAAAGAGAATCAATATTTTGTAAATATTGTGTGTCTACAATTGGGGACCATATCCCATTATTTATAAGAATCTCATGCCCTTTCATGAAGGGTCATGATTATTCAAGTTTTCTTATTTCTACTTCCACCCATCACAAAATAGAAATAAGACTTCTGGTATCTACACAATATTTTTCATGACAATTATATCCTTAGCCATAAACCTTATATTAAATAGATCACGTCAATTTGGCTAATTAAAATAATGGTCCTAACACATTAATTTATTACATGTATGACCCAAAAATTCTAACAGTATAATGATCCAAGTGTTGGTCTATAAGATGAAATTGTTGTGTGTAGATAGTAAAATGATACTTTCTATTGTTGTGTTTCACGTCCAAGTAATGAGCCCAGGTATCTGTTGACCCAGCCCACAAACTCTACACGTGAGGGTTAAACATAACCCTAGTTTTCTTTCACACTACTAGAAATTCGCTAAATAGTGACCGATTTAGAGACTAATTATAATCGGTCACTTTAGCGACCGGTTTAGAGACCAACTTCTAAGTTTTAAAGTACTTTTGATTTAGCGACCGATTTTATGGTCGCTGATGTTAGAGACTGATTTTTCAGTTGCTTTTGTGGTCCCTAATTAGCGACCGAATTAACGGTCAAAAAGTTTACCTCCCACCAAAAAATTCGTTCATCTTTCTTTTAACAAAAAAATTTACTTCCCACCTTTTTTTATTAGTTCCCACCATTTTTTTTATTTAGAATTAAAAAGTTTGTTCCTCTTTTTTCTCAAAAAAAAAAAACTTCCCATTAAGAAGAAAAAAGTTAATTTGAAAGTAAAAATAACTTCCCCTATCTGAAAAGAAAATTAGGATTTCTCACAAAACCCTAACATTTCCACGTTCAAAGTGAAACTCATCCTTCTCTGTTCTGCGCAAAACCACTTCCACGCTGCGCGTCACTCTCGCTCTCCGCTCCACCCACTGCAACGTCGCTCTCGCTCGGCGCTTTGCGTCCTTCCCTGCAAAGTCGCTCTCCACGCCGTGTCCCGCAGCACACCACTGCTCTCACACCTTTGGTCGCATCTCTCACTGCAGGTAATTACAATTTCAGTTCTTGATTCCTATTACTTCCAGTATTCGAGAGAGGAGAGAGAACGACACCACACACCAGCAACACTTCTTCCACAAAAACCCTATTTTACAAACATGAATTGCATCTTGTAATTTTCAGAGAGCCACCGCGAATCACTTCCTGGTTCTTCTCTTCTCGTCGTCATCAGAGCTTCGTTCTTGTCCGCTAGCAGAACACCGTTTTGTTTCAGGTTAGTTATTGTGCTCCAACCTGAACGTGATCTCTTGATGTTATTGTTTCTGGTTTATGAAATTCGATTAACATATCAGTTCTTTCTGTGAGTATCTTAATTATTTTTAAAAATTTGTCAATTGGAAGAAAATTGTTGGTTCCACAATAAAACTATATGGTTAGGGTTAATGTTTGAGGTTGACTCTGTTTGAAGTTGATTGTTGTTAATAATATAATGAGTTAATGACTAAATCGAGTATTATAACATTGCAGATATATGGTTTTAAAAGAGAATATGTGCATGTTTTAGTAGGCCTATTTTTTTGGATATAATATAGTAAATTACAATTCAAAGTCATAGTTGTGTTTTGGGGGAGGGAGGCTGCTATTTATTGTTTTTAATTTTAGCATCACAACCTTGCATTTTAGAAGCTCTAGTTAACTTTATGAATGAAAATGTTAATGTTTAGCAAGACACGCGTCAGGTTATTCTCTTTCTCTCTCTATTCTTTCTTTTTCTTTCTTTTCTCTCTGCCTTCTCTCTAAACAAACCACGAAACCCTAATCTTCTTCTTCTTAATTGCAGGTTTCACGAGCTTCAACAAGCAGGGAAACGCAACATTCAGAAGTGCAGAAGATCAACGGATGCTGGTGTTCAAATGGGAACAAGCAAGGAGTGAAAGGAGAAGCGAGATGGTCGAAGATTTGCTAAGAAAGAAAGATGCGAAGATGCTGAAGAAGATAACACGATTGCAAGGAAGATTGGAAAGAAAAACAAGTTCTCAGTATTGTAAAACTTTTAATTTCTTCGCATTATCATTTATGATGTATATCTATGTATTTATAGGGTTTACAAATAGTTTGTTAGAGTTTCCAACTGAACTCTAACGGCCAACTAATTTTTATCCACAGATTTGTAACGGTCACAATTTACCTAAACCCTAAATTTTACAATTGAATCACTAATTAGGGTTTTCCCCCAATTTACACTTTTAACCCTAATTACAGTTTAAAAATTCAATAAAAACAATTACAAAACAACATCCCTTCTTAATTATGTTTATCGATGGTGACCAATCCTAGGTTCCTTCGCAGCTTCATAAACTGTTCTCCTTTGATTGCTTAAGTGAGTATGTTTGCTTGTTGCTCTTGTGTAGGACAATATTCTAGTTGCAGCTTCTATTTGTTCACCAGGTCCCTTTGGAAATGGAAACGGGTTTCAATATGTTTACTTTTCCCATGAGCTATAGGATTTTTTGCTAGATTGATTGCTGACTTGTTGTCAATCACCAATCTAATAGGTTGATTACCCTTTAGGAACAACTCCTCCATTAGAGACTCAAACCAGTTTGCTTGGTAGGCAGCTACTGAGCCAGCAACATATTCAGCTTCACAACTAGATAGTGCCACAATACTTTGCTTCTTGGAGCTCCAAGAGATTGGGGCTCCATTGAACTTGAATAGATACCCACTAGTACTTCTTATGTCAGCTTTATCACCGCACCAATCTGAGTCAGAATACCCTATCAATTTTGACCTCTTACTGCTCTCTCCTTTAGGAAATAGTATGCCATAGTGTAGGGTACCTTTTATATACCTCAACACCCTCTTTGCAGCAAGCAAATGAGGTTTTAGTGGTTTATTCATGTGCCTGCTTACTAAACCAGTTGCAAAACAGATATCAGGTCTTATATGGCACAAGTACCTTAGTGAGCCAATGATGCCTCTGTACATTGTAGGATCCACCTCCTCATGCTCTTCTTCAATTACACATACACTGCCATCTGCAGCTGTATTTGCTGGGTTGCAATCCAGCATGTTAAACCTCTTTAGAATATTTGTAGCATATTTGGCTTGGTGTAGAATTAAGCCATGTTCTGTGTAGGATAGTTCAAGACATAGGAAGTAGGACAATCTTCCAAGATCAGCCATCTCAAACTCTGACTGCATCTGTAGCTTGAACTCTGCAATTTCAGCTTTGTTACTGCCTGTAACAAGTAGATCATCAACATATAGGCAGACAATTAGCAATTCGGATGCTTGCTTTTGCTTAACATAGAGCCCATACTCAATTGTGCACCTCTTAAAGCCTAAATCTAAGAAGAATTTATCAATTCTCTTATTCCAAGCCCTAGGTGCTTGTTTTAAACCATATAGTGCCTTGTAGAGCCAATAGACTTTGTCCTCCTTGCCTTTAGCTTCAAACCCAGGTGGCTGGTCCACATAGACAGTTTCTTCAAGTGGTCCATTAAAGAAAGCAGATTTCACATCTAAGTGAAACAATGGCCATGCTCTGCTACATGCAAGAGCAATAACCATTCTTATAGTTTCATGTCTTGCAACAGGAGAGAATACTTTTGTGAAATCAAAGCCTTCTCTCTGTTGGAAGCCTTTCGCCACTAACCTGGCCTTATGCTTTACCACCTTGCCTTCTGGATTCAGTTTTAGTTTGAAAACCCACTTTACAGCAATGGATTTCTCTCCTTTATGTAACTTAGTCAGCTTCCAAGTCTCATTCTTTTCAATGGACTTTAGTTCCTCTATCATATCATTCTTCCAAGCTTTGTCTTCCAAGGCTTCTTTCACACTTACAAGTTCAGCATCTGCCAACATTGCAAGTTGGACTAAATCACCTTCATTGGTGATTTCTCTGTCAATATTTACCTCATAGTCACTGAATATTCTAGGCATCTGTCTATGCCTTTGAGGTCTGGGTACAGGCACTGGTTCCTCTTGTTCACCATTACTGTCATCATTACCATCTTCACTGTCCTCATTATTAGGAGCATCACAAGTTCTGTAACCTCTTCAATAGGTTCTAAGTTTATAGTAATAGGAGGTTGAGAGCTGATTTGGTTTAACTTCTGCCAATCCCAGCTTTCATTCTCCAATACAACAACATCTCTGTCGATCTCAACTTTATTGTTAGTTGGATTTACACCCTATAGGCACCAGTAGGATGATAACCAACAAGAATAAGAGGCTTACTCTTATCTTCTAACTTCTTTCTAGTGGCATCAGGTACATGTCCATAACACAGTGACCCAAACACCTTTAATGAGACACAACTGGCTTTCTTCCTAGCCAAACTTCCTCAGGTACTTTACCATCTAATTTCTTAGTAGGACATTTGTTCAGTAAGTAGGTAGCTGTCATCACAGCTTCTCCCTATAGCTTATGAGGTAACTATTTCTGCTTCATCATGCTTCTGGCCATATCTAGGATGCTCCTGTTCCTTCTCTCTGCCAGGCCATTGTGCTGAGGTGTGTAGGGAGGGGTTACTTCATGGATGATCCCTTCTTTTGAGCAAAAGTCTTCAAATGCATTTGAGGTGTACTCACCTCCTCCATTAGTCCTTAGAACCTTGATAGTTTTGCCACTTTGTTTCTCAGCCATAACCTTGAATCTCTTGAAGATCTCAAAGGCTTCACTTTTGGCTTTGATCAAATACACCCACAGCATCCTTGAGTACTCATCCACAAAGGAAATGAAATCTTTGTTGCCTCCAACAGATTGTACCTCAAAAGGACCACAGATATCAGAGTATAAGACATCTAAAACACCTTTAGATCTTCCTTTTATGTCTGATTTAAACTTTAACCTAGGTTGTTTACCAACTAGGCAAACTGTGCAAGTGTTTTCTGGTAACCCAGTCCTAGGGATGCCACTAACTAGCTCCTTAGCATTCAATAGAGATAGACTTCTAAAATTTAGATGCCCATACAATGCCATAGGAGACTGTCTGATTCTGCTACTGTTGTACTGAGGCATTCTGTTTCTGCAACTTCCAAGCTTGTCTTGAAGGTTCTGTTCTTTGATAGTGGTGAGGTTAGGACCAATTGCTCCTTTGTGTCATAGAGTTTCAATTTGTCGTCTTTGATAGTAATTGAAAATCCCTTCTCAATTAACTGTCCCACACTGATGAGGTTATTTCTCATTTTGGGAATGTACCACACATTCTCAATCAACACATTTCTGCCATCTGCCTTTTGAATGAGTATATCACCCATTCCCTCAGCCATCATGCTTTCATTGTCTGCACACCTAATAGAGGTTTTCTTGGTTGGGTTAAAATTGATCAACCACTCTCTATTTCCTGTCATATGGTTTGAACAAGCTGTATCCAAGTACCAAATGTCAATTACTGTCTTACTATCCCCTGTGGTAATCATAAATGCCACATATTCAGTATTGGCATCAATTATAGTCATGAATGCTACTGGATCAGAATCAGAATCTGATTCTTGAGCCACATTGGCCTCCTCTTCTTTATCCTTATCTTTCTTGCCTTTAGACCAGCAGTCACTGGCATAATGGCCATACTTGTCACAGTTCCAACACTGTATGTTTTTCTTATCAGTAGGTTCCTTTTTTCCTTTAGAACTACTTGATCCTCCTCCTTTAGAGGATTCAGAACTCTTGCTTTTACCTTTGTTAGGGTTCCAATTACCCTTACCATTTGGTTTCTTCTTGCCTTTAGACCAATTAGGTTTAGAGGACTTTGCTTGGAAAGCAGTTTCTTTCTCTTGAATTACTCCTTCCATCTCATCAAGGTTAATTTCCTTGGCCTCTAGTATGCTTTGAAACTGCTCAACTGTCATAGTTGATAAATCTTTAGTGTCTTGGAGAGAATTGACCACCAAGCCAAATCTTGGGGTCAAAGACCTAATGATTTTTTCACAAATTTGTTGATTTGTGAGCTGTTAACCATTTAATGCCATTGCATTGGTACCCTTGACCTGGCCACATATTCACTAATCCTTTCCTTATCTTTCATTCTGGTGCTTTCATATTTCATCCTCAAGGCATTGAGCTTAACCTTTTTTACTTGAGCATCACCCACAAAACTGGTTTTTAGAATATCCCAAGCTTCCTTTGAAGTCTTGGTATTTCTAATCTTATCAAAATTTGACTCATCACATCCTTGATGTATGAGATACTTTCCCTTGCATTCTTTCTTTTTATTTTCATTGTAAGTGGCTCTTTGAGCCTCTATGGGTTCTGCAAGTAATTCTGCAAACCCTTCTGTGACAATTTCAAATATGTCTTGGAAACCAAATATGGCTTCCATTTAAATACACCACCTGTCATAATTCTTGCTATCTAGCTTTGGAATATTTGTAGGTAGGCCCCCTATTGCCATGGTCAAGAGCTGAAACAATTTCACTCACTGTTTCCCTTACCTAGAGAATCTGTCACACTGACTATACCTCACAAACACACACCTTGCACTTACATAGGTGTTTTTTAGAATTCTTGATCCCCAGAAACGTAACTGAGCTGTAAGATACCAATTTGTTGGTGTATAAGATGAAATTGTGGTGTGTAGATAATAAAATGATACTTTCTATTGCTATGTTTCAGGTCCAGGTAATGAGCCCGGGGTATCTGTTGACCCAGCCCACAAACTCTACATGTGAGGGTTAAACGTAACCCTAGTTTTCTTTCATGCGTCAGGTTATTCTCTTTCTCTCTCTATTCTTTCTTTTTCTTTCTTTTCTCTCTGCCTTCTCTCTAAACAAACCACGAAACCCTAATCTTCTTCTTCTTAATTGCAGGTTTCATGAGCTTCAACAAGCAGGGAAACGTAGCATTCAGAAGTGCAGAAGATCAACGGATGCTAGTGTTCAAATGGGAACCAGGGTGGAGTGAAAGGAGAAGCGAGATGGTCGAAGATTGCTGAGAGAGAAAGATGCGAAGATGCTGAAGAAGATAACACGATTGCAAGGAAGATTGGAAAGAAAAACAAGTTCTCAGTATTGTAAAACTTTTAATTTCTTCGCATTATCATTTATGATGTATATCTATGTATTTACAGGGTTTACAAATAGTTTGTTAGAGTTTCCAACTGAACTCTAACTGCCAACTAATTTTTATCCACTGATTTGTAACGGTCACAATTTACTTAAACCCTAAATTTTACAAAGAATCACTAATTAGGGTTTTCCCCCAATTTACACTTTTAACCCTAATTACAATTTAAAAAATGCAATAAAAGCATAATTACAAAACAACACCAAGAAGAATCAAGTAATGACCTCACCCAAGAGAAACAAGCCCAAAATACCTAAGAGACTATGTGACCTAAGAAGAAGCACCTAGAAGATTCTAGAAGCATCATGAGTCACCATCTTATATTGCTTTATTTTTTCTTTTAGTTAGTCATTGGATTCCTTATCTTTTTTGCACACTATGTATTTGAAGTGCTATATATAACTTGAATATAAAAGGCAAATTCATCAATAAAAAAGAATGTTAACAGTTTTTCTATTTTGGACATTCATATCATATAAAATGCATAAACTCCCCTTCTTTTTTCTGCTATACTTAACATCCCCTATTCAACTACAATTCGGACACACCAGTATATTAGAAATGTATAGAGTGCTTGTAAGCTTAGAATCAACCACATAAAGACTCCTACTGCATTTTTTCCCTGCAATACAAAGGGTGTCAGCACTCCTCATTAACTAAGTGTGAACAGTAACATAGGGTGTCAGCATACAAAGGGTGAAATCTTCATTTAAACTTAAAAAATTGATCAAACCTTGCTCCATCACACAACAATATCATTGAACCGTCTATATGATATTTATGATAATTCATATATATTCACTATTTTTATATATTAAAATACAACATGAAACCATATGAATTTAATCTTCTCAAAATTCACATACTTGAATAGTTTCTAAATCATGCATATACGTATCTAATACAAATATAACTTTATCATAAATAAAGAACAATTTTCAGATATTTTTCATGAATTTATAACATCATACATATGATATATTAATATAAAACAATTATGTCCATGGTCATAAATAAATGAGAATGAGTGTTCATCTTTTTATCAAAGTTACAGCCATTATTAAACCACTATATCATAAATCGAACTTGAAGATTATTGGATCTTTAGGGGGATCGTTGCAAATACTTGAACAAGAAGAAGATGAAGAAGAATAATGTGAATGGTTGCACACATAAATTCCAAAGCGTGTGTGTAAACACTAACATTTAGGTTCGATTTGCCCCCATCAGTTTTTGTAAACTGGATGCAAATGGGTAAACTAGCGAATCCCATTTAGGATACTTTAGAATCCTTGATAAGAATTGCACACTCATATCAAGTATCTCGAATAATGGTAGTTTACAGAATAAAGTTTCCTCAATTACTCTTGCACACTAGAGAAGAGAAGAAATAACTTAAATATAATTTTGGCAGAATTTTAGATCATGAAAGCATGAATTTCGTATGGCTTTTCTGTCCAAAAGTAACTATTTATAGAGAAATTTAGTGAAAGAAAACAAATCTTAAAAGTATTTTTGTCAACTACTAGTGAACACTTCATTTCACTTGAGAGGCGTCGATCTAGTGGTGAAGAGTCACATTTAACCATGTACACTCTTTAGTGAGCTGTAAAAAATATATGTTGATTCCGTCAAAAGAACTTCATTAACTCACAATCACGTAATTAACTGAATTAATCAAGTACTTGCACCTCATTAACCGTGCTTTTTTATATATATAAAAGATTTTATTTAACAAGTCTAGCTGCAGCATCATAGTCTATGAGGTTAAATCGGTCCACCTTTTATGAAGGGTTGTAGAGAGAACTCCATATCATTTGTTCAAAACTCGACTAGGCAAACATCTACAATCACCGATTGATACACATTCCCAAACAAACAGACCAAAGTAATATCAAGACAAACCCAACGCAACAACACCCATATCAGATACAATGCATAAACTCCCATTCTTTTTTCTGCTACCTACCTAACATCCCTTATTCAACTACAATTCAGACACACCAGTATATTAGAAATGTATAGAGTGCTTGTATGCTTAGAATCAACCACATAAAGACTCCACTACTGCATTTTTTCCCTGCAATACCCTCATGACAAATTCCAACACCACCTCCTGATTAACTAAGTGTGAACAATAACATAGGGTGTCATCATACAAAGGGTGAAATCTTCATCTAAACTTAAAAAAATGATCAAACCTTGCTCCATTATTACTACTTTATTGAACCAGTTATTTAACGTTTTCACTCCTAGTAATTCATTTTTTTCTGCATTTCAGAATCATACGTGAACTTTCACGTTCAAACAAATTTCCCTATTTCACTATGCACACTCAGTTCACGCAGATTCTATAAAATTTGAATACAAAACCACTCGCAAACTTAGTTCGTGGATGTTTGAGAGAACTGGATTCACATACATTCAAATTAAGTTATGCACATACGTGAACTCAGATCACGTACATTTATGTGATTTCAGCTCACTCAAGTGTAGGTTTTAGTGATTTCAGTTTCACTTAAGCATATGCGAATTGAGTTTGTCGTATGTGCATACTTTATGCTTGAGCGTATATGAACTCAATTTGCGTAAACATATATGAACTTAGTTTGTGAGTGACTATGTAACTCAAGTTTTACAACGATTTGTGAACTAAGTTCACATACATACATACTACGTATGTGAACTCAATTTAAGTACGATTCTAAAACGCGGAACAAATGGATGAATGAATATATGAAAATGTTCACTAACCAGTGCAATGGAGATAAGTTGAATAGCTTTCTTCAAATTTAGGTGAAAATTTCACCTTTGGTACACCCCCATGCAGTGTCGTTCAACCCAGACCGACCGGCCGGTCGGACCGGTTCAACCGTGACCCAGGCTCACTCACGGTTCGGGCGAGCTATCGGATCGGTCATGCAAACAGCCCGGTCAAACCCGCGTTGACTTGGTTTTGGCTCAAGCTATTTCGCTGATATTTGTACCAAAAATGTAACAGCAGGGAATCGAACCCATCCCATCTTCATTCACTACAACAGATTTGGGGATGGGCAGCGTTTTTTTTTAGCCATGGGCAGCGTTTCTGGGCGCTGCTAAATTTGGCGCTGGTGATTCCTCCCCAAAAATGGGCAGCGTTTGAGAAGCGCTGCTCATTAATAGCCATAGGCAGCGTTTGAAGGGAGAAGCGCTGCTCATTCACCTAGCGCGTTTAGAAATGGGCAGCGTTTGGTAAGGGGAAGCGCTGCCCATTTCTAAACGCGCAAGGTGAATGAGCAGCGCTTGGTGGGAGAAGCGCTGCCCATTCACCTAGCGCGTATAGCAATGGGCAGCGCTTGGTAAAGGAAAGCGCTGCCCATTGCTGGTGAATGAGCAGCGCTTCCCCCACCAAGCGCTGCTCATTCACCTAGCACATTTAGCAATGGGCAGCGCTTCCCTTTACCAAGCGCTGCCCATTGCTATACGCGCTAGGTGAATGGGCAGCGCTTCTCCCACCAAACGCTGCCCATTGTTTAATTTTTTTTTTTCCTTTTTTTCTTGTTTTTTTGTACTTTCCTTTTTATATTTGATAATTTCCTGGTCATATACAGCCAATTAATACCAATCCAATCCATTATATACTAACAACATATATATATATATATATATATAAACTAGCTATATATCCCAATGCACCAATATGATCACAAACCAAAACAAACTAGCTAACAAGTTATTATATGTATCCAAAACTTAGCAACTTACAATATTAACAAATTAATATGTATCCAAATCAAACTCTCTACCAATATGTATCCAAAACTAGCCAGATACTTACAATATGTATCTAAATTAAAACAAGTTAGCAGCTAACATATGCATGAACTAATTCATATGCATGTATCCAAAACTAGCAAGCTACTTACAATATGTATCTAAATTAAAACAAGTTAGCAACTTACATATGCATGAACCAATTCATATGCATGTATCCAAATAAAACTCTAACAATTTACAAGATTACAATCTATCTAAAATCAAAAGAATTGCGAGACATAACGGCACCACTCTCCTCTAAGCTCATCAATCTGTGCAGTAGAGTATGTCTTCCACCGACAATCGGGAAAATACTGAAATTATATAATTAAATAAAATTAGAATTGAAATATATGGTTAAACCAAAATAAAAAAGAGTTCTGTAAAGATACCTGTCTGGGGATAACCATTTGATTGTGGGTAATAATTTCCTTCATAAATCTCATTACGTAATACCCACAATCATTGTTATTTGGTTGTTTCGGACACTACAAAACAAAAGATTAGTTAATTGTTAAATTTAATTTCATACATTTTTTTGACAACAATAATGTAAATAAATATATGAGAAGATTGATTACAAACTTACCACTATTGGCACCCATTTTGTCTGTGATTGTTCCAATCCCCAATATTCCTTCAAACAACTGAACACAATTGGATATAACTATATTATTAAAAATACATATAGTTAACAACTAAAACAAATAAATATGCAGAGTGATCGAAATACACACACCTATTAAATATGTCAACCAAGTCTGGGTGGGTGTTGAAATGACCATGCACAGAATCAATGTAGTACACCGTATCTGTCTTAGGATTTATTGCAAGCAAAATCCAATGATCCCTACAAAATAAAACTTTGAATAAGTAATTGACTAGTATTTAAAAAATGCATGTTATATAAGAATTAATAAATTAAATCTCTCACCCTACGAGACACGGTGCCAAAAACATGGTATCGACGCCTCTATGTTGAGCATCCGATAAGCGTCGAGTGATATAATTTGTAACATCTGTCTTGTTTTGTTCCACAAGGACGTTATAATTAGACAGATCCTCCCTGACATTACGGAGGTGTGTACTATCCGGACACAAGAACACATATCTCTGTGTCCGCTCCGAAGGGACCAAAATGTTATGATACAAGCACCTACAATTAGAGGTATATGTATATATAAATTAACTTAACAATATAATAAAATAAACTCAATGATGTTAAATAATAAATTACATACGTACCTGATATATGCTCTAATACAAACACTGGTTGCCCAATTCATCTGACATAAATCATTAATATCCTGTTTTGGGATTATCAATAGTTGATCGGGATTTCCAAAAATGTTGTCATCCATCTCCAATACAAGCGGGGTTTCATCATCCATCTTGAATTGTGCATGCATTTCGGTATACAAAATAATCCTAGAATCATCAATGGAAGAGGCGGAGGGCTGACACACTTTTGGAGGGGCGGGCTGAGTCACTTTTGGAGCAAGGGTGGACCGAGTCACTTTTCGAGGAGGGGCGGGCTGAGTCACTGTTGGAGGAGGAGAGGGCTGAGTCACTATTGGAGGAGGAGAGTGCCGAGTCACTTTTTGAGGGGCAGGCTGAGAAACTTGTGTTGAACGGCCGGACCGAGACACTTTCTTGCTAGTAGATATTGCCTTGCTAACACTTTTGCCCCTAGATTTTGCATTTTGGCGTACCTATATATAAATCAAATAATTTGTTAGCTAGCACACAATAAATGACAAAATAAAATAATTAGTTAGTTACAAATATATTGTCACTTACAACAATAAGGTGTGCTGGCCATGCCACAAATGTACCAACTGCATCTTGCACAGTTAGTAAATCTATACTGGGTATTGGAGCAGGCAAAATGCAGTCCCCCACAATTGCACAATCAACTCTGACTCTAACATGATTTGGAGGTATGGGTAAATTGTGCATCAAAGTTCCCAATTGGTCACATGTGAAGCCTATTGCAACCATTTGGTGTGAGTTTGAGATATACAATTCACACTCACACTCATTGTTGTCCTAAATCAATTATAAACAAAAATTAATAAATACATTGCGTAGAAGAAAGAGAGTTTAATAATTAATTTCTTATTTATCCTCAAAAAAAAAATTAATACCTTAGTTGACGCCATGGTGCAACTATCTCGTGCGCTATCTGTGGCAGGGGATGGTACTGCAGGCGAAACCAACCCATAGTGCAATTTGATTTGACTAAGTTCAGACCTTAGACCTTCATACAATACCCGCAACTCTCTACTTTGTTTACAATCATGATGCTCCTCATAAGTTCTCTTCTTTGACCCAAGGTAGTTGGATGGATTAACGCCAAATCCACAACCCCTTGTACGACCTGGGTATTCTTCCTTTTCCAAGGCACGAGTCAGGATTTCCTTTTCAGAGCAATCAGTGATCTCCCCCTGTGACACAGACTCTGATATGGTTTCCTGATTCACAAACAAAAGTATAATAAATAAAATTATTATACATTTTAAATATCATAAAAGTTTCAAAACAATATTCGAATTTTGGAAATACTTACAATTCTGTCGGTCACCTCCTTAGTTTTGGGATCCACAACCTCTCCATCCTTTTGTCTGGCTGCTACCCACAAAAAATGTCGCTCAATGCTTTCTTTAGTAGGATCTTTCCCACTCTCCTCCAACTATATTTAAATTTACCAAATGTTAAGAAATTATAAATCAAAAGATTTATTAAACAAAGAGAAATCAAGCTTATTGTGTCTTACCAATCTCTCTTCAAAAACTTGATATCCACTAGCACCGCCTCTATAAGGGTACTCACAACCAGAAGCTCTCTCTCGATTCGCTTGGCATAGTTCCTATTTAGAGACATAAGTATACATTAATGTATAATATATAATTGTCAACTATATTTTAAGTTATAACTTAATAGATTATAGTACTAACCATGAAATCTTTATCTTCGGTGCGTCTCCTAACAAATGTAACCCAATCCTCCTCCGTAATAAATCCACTATATGGCGCTGGAGGCTTCCATCTGAGGTTTCCACTATTATCAAACAACCATTTTTTTTTTAAACTACCCCTGAAATTCCGATGTAGCTTTCCAGCTTCCTTCATACACCAGTCTTTTCGAGACTCATCCACATCAAAATATTTCTGCATACACATATTCAATAAAAATGATATAAATATATATAGTTACAAATTTATTAAATAAGATTACTAAAGAGATGTAAAATTATATACCTGTATTGTTAACCAAAACTCCTCTTTGTGTTTCCCCAAAACAGCACTTTTCTCACTCCAAGTACTGATTGTAATTGGTATCATTTGTTTTACCTTACTACCGAGGAAGGTAACCAAATCTGCGCGATTATCCCCAATTGGCTGGCCCTTAATATTCCACAACACCTACATTATGTCATTAGTAAATTAGTTAACAAACAATTAAAACTAAGTGTTGAATTAATAAATTAATTAGTAATTAGTAATTAGTAACTTACTGGTACTTTTCCTTTTCCTTTATTTACTCGATTGATGATATCTTTTTTGACCGTCATTCCACGAGGAGCCTGCCTTCTGATATACTTTTCAACCTCACACTGATGATCGCTGTCATGATCACTGTGATGATCACTATGATCCGCCATCTAACCTGCAATAAAACATAATCATTGTTATTGTTATATTTATCTATCCAAAATAAATAAATAGACAAGAAGATGAAAACTATGTAAAATAACTACTTGGAAATAGATAAAAAGCATATGATGTAAGTCTAAATTACCTTTTCCTTTTCTTGGATATAATTGTATTTGCAATTCGCGTCTTAGTATTTTTTTTTTGACGAATCGTAATCCCATCACTATGATCGTTTCTAACATACACAAAATCCTCTATAGGAGTACTTTCCCCTACAATTGGTAGTGACGTCCCAAAGAAAGGGTCGTCCTCAATACCATCATCATCGGTTGCTTGATCCTCAATGTCATTCACCAATTTTTTATTTGTCAATAAAACAATGGACCAATTTGTATCAACTGGATCAGTGACATAAAACACTTGTTGAGCTTGGGATGCCAAAATAAAAGGCTCATCTTTATATCCTAACTTATTGAAATTCACCCGCATGAACCCCGACTCATCAATCTGTAAACCACTATTATTGTCAACCCACTTACATTGGAACACAGGCTCCCGAAACATGTTGTAATCCAATTCCCATATGTGTTCAATGACCCCGAAGTATGACATATTCGCATATATGGGATTTCTGTCTTTGGCACTTGATGTATGCAAAGCTTGAGCTACAAGAGTCACCCCACTATTTTGCATTTTACTTTGATCATCATGGTTTTTTGTATAGAACGTGTACCCGTTCATTAGATAGCTGGTGTAAGAGAAAATTTGCATATTTGGGCCTTTTGCTAACCATCTCAATCTTTCTGAAATCGAGGAAGGATTCATAGCAAATTCGAAATCAATGTGCGCTTTTAGCCACACTATGAAACTCCGATTATGTTCTTTTGTTAACCAAACTTGAGTCTTATATGGGTGATCACTCTTAAGTATGTCCATGTGCTTGGAAACATATGAATCAACCTCAGTATCATTGTGCAAAACATATAAGTGTGCTTCATCTAGTTCTTTCCTTGATACCATCACTATTTTTGTTCCTGACATCCCTTTACTAATGCTTCCTAAGTGACGAGACCTTGGCAGTCCCACAGAATATTCAAGACTAGATAGATAGCCGGTACAGAACTCAATAGCTTCTTCAACTATGTAGCGCTCAACAATACAACCCTCGGGTCGTGATCGGTTTTTCACATAACCTTTTAATATCTTCATGTAACGCTCAAACGGATACATCCATCTCATGTAACATGGGCCACACAATTGTGTCTCCCTAATCAGATGAACTATTAGATGAATCATTATGTCAAAAAACGAAGGTGGGAAATACATCTCAAGCTCACACAAAGTGACAGTAATTTCTCTTTGCAATGATGGCAACTTTCCAGGGTCAATCACTCTACTACAAATCGCCTTAAAGAAGAAACTAAGTTTGGTTAGGGTCTTGCGTACTTTCTTAGGCAAAATGGAACGTATACCAATGGGTAGCAAATTTTCCATTAGTACATGGCAATCATGAGACTTTAAAGACTTTAACTTGAGGTCTTTCATCGATACAAGGTTCATAACATTTGAAGAGTAACCCTCTGGAACTTTAACTCCATGAAGAAACTTACAAAACACGGTCTTCTCCTTTTTAGATAAAGTATGAGCTGCCGGAGGTAGATATGTACGTGTACCCTTCTTTAACGGACCCAATTCTGGTCTCAACCCCATACTAAGCAAGTCCAACCTCGAGTTGATGGTATCTTTAGTCTTTCCTGGCATATTGAGCAAGGTACCGATGACACTTTCAAAGACATTTTTTTCAACATGCATCACATCAATGAAGTGCCTTACATATAATGACTTCCAGTATGGCAACTCAAAGAAAATAGACTTTTTCTTCCACCCCCGTTTGGCAAGCTCTCCTGCAAAAGGCTTCCCAAATTTAATGTTCAAACCTCTCACCTTTTCAAATAGTTGTTCACCCGTCAAAGCCATGGGAGCTTTACGGGTTTCGATATTCCCATTGAATGCCTTTTTCAACAATCGATACGAATGAGTAGATGGCAAAAACCTACGATGACCACAGTAGATATTCTTCCTACCATGTTCCAACCACATCCAATCAGTGTTATCTTCACATATAGGGCACGCACACTGACCTTTGTTACTGTACCCAGATAGATTGCCGTATGCTGGAAAGTCATTAATTGTGCCAAAAATCATAGCCCTCAGGGTGAAAGTTTCTTCTCTGAACCCATCATACACCTCTACTCCAGTCTCCCACATTAGCTTCAAGTCTTCAATTAACGGAGCCAAGTATACATCAATATCATTTCCCGGTTGCTTGGGCCCAGAAATTAACAAAGACAACATCATATATTTGCGTTTCATGCAAAGCCATGGAGGTAAGTTATAGATCGCCAAAATCACGGGCCATGTACTGTGGGAGCTACTCTGAATGCCGTGCGGATTAAATCCATCAGCAGACAATGCAAGTCGTAGGTTTCTTGGATCCAACCCGAAATCAGGATAATCAATATCAATTTTCTTCCATTGCGGAGAATCTGCCGGGTGTCGTAGCATGCCATCTTTAATCCTTTCATCATCATGCCATGTCAAGTGTTTTGCATCTTCTGAACTATGGTACATGCGCCTAAATCGAGGAATTATGGGAAAATACCACAACACCTTTTCTGGAGCAGATTCTTTCTTTTTATATCGCGATGCATTACATTTAGGACACGACTTTAACGAGGCATGTTCATTCCGAAATAAAATGCAATCATTGGGACAAGCATGTATCTTCTCATAGTTCAACCCAATGGACCCTAACATTCGTTTTGCATCATAGGTCCGAGAAGGGAGCACATTATCCTTCGGCAACATTTCTTTCAACAGTGCGAGTAATTCCGTAAAGCTCTTATCCGTCCATCCGTGGCAAGTTTTCAAGTTATACAACTTTATCACAGCCAATAGTTTTGTGAATTCAGTACAACCTGAATACAACGGTGTCTCCGCATCCGTTATCAATTTCTCAAACATTTGAGGACAATCATTAAGATCGTCTTCAACAGCCTTTGCCATCTCTTCAAATTCGCCCCCTTCAAATGTAGGTCTTTCGGTGTCAACCGGTGCACATCTCTCAGTACTATTACCCATATTTGAAGATTCACTTCTTTCCTCACCATGCATTGTCCAACAAGTGTAACTTTGATCTATTCCGTAACCCTTTAAATGTCCTGCCAACTCCTCTGCATTAACTGATTTTACATAACAACAACTCAAACAAGGACACTTCATGTTACTAGAAGTCCCTAAACGTTCAACAGCACACTTCACAAAATAATCCACTCCAGCAGCATATTCCTTGGACAGACGATTGGCAGACATCCACTCTCTATCCATAATTTCTCAGTATTTATTTATAATAAAATCCTGATAAGAGAACTTAAAAACCTATTATAGGTGACAAACAACAAACAATTCGCATATTTAGGCATATTTGATTTTACTTTGCTAGTTTCATTCACCACACATATACAAGTCCACATAACTTATATTCTTGTTCAAGTATAAATCATCATGGTTCAATCAAAACAGTTATTAGCAATTGATTTTTAGAATCATTGTTGTTGCCAAGACTAAGTTAGGTATCAATCTTTCATTTCAAGCACAACTAAAAGAAAAGGAACACATAAAATAAATAAGAGAGGCAATTTCAGTTTTAAATAAATAAATAGTCACTCTAGTTTTAAACAACAAAAGTACCTGAACAAGTGGAAGCAACAATGAACTCCAACCTAGGCGAACCACGCACCAGCAAATGAACCGAACTCTCGAACAGCGAATGCAAAGCTCCAACAAAACGAACTCGCAAAACCTAACAACAATTCACATATTCAGCAACAATCCTCAATTTCTCATGTTTAGAAATACATCACAAGTATCCCTTAACCTAGAACAACATTCAATTAACATGCATTTCACTAAATATCTCAAATTTATAAATACAACACAAGAATACCTTAACCTAGAGCAACATTAAATTAACAAGCATTTCATTTGGACATTTCAACAAACACTACACCTACATTTCCCCTCAAGTTTAGAAACACTTCACCCTTTCAAAGAACCAATCAACAAGCATCAAGTTTGAATCATCTAACTTAAGGTTTCAATGCCATTAAAATAACTAGAACAACAAGCAATCCTAAATATCTCAAATTTATAAAATCCCTTAACCTAGAGCAACATTAAACTAAAAAGCATTTCATTTGGACATTTCAACAAACACTACACCTACATTTTCCCTCATATTTAGAAACACCATTTCAAAGAACCAATTATCAAGCATTAAATTTCAATCATCTAACCTAAGTTACCAATGCCATTAAAATAATTAGAACAACATGTAATAATACTAACCTTAGTGAAAGAGAAACGAAAATGGGGAAGAAATGAGCTTCCAAGTACGAACCGAAATCCTTTGCAAAAATGGAGAAGTATGGAAGAGAAACGAAAGTGGGAAGAAATGAGCTTTGGAGAAACGAAAATGAGAGCAGCCACGAGGGAGGGTGAGAACGAAAATGAGTGTGAGAACGAAAATGAGAGTGAGCACGAAAATGAGGGTGAGAACAAAAATGGTGAGCTAGAGTGTGAGAGTGAGCGCGAGAGAGAAGAGAGCAAGAGACTGTGCGTGATACCCGTTGAGAAGAGAGGAAAATAACGAAATAAAAAAAAGAGCAATGGGCAGCGTTTTAGCAAGAAGCGCTACCCATTGCCTAGCGCTTTTTAACAATAGCCAGCGCTTCCAATACAGGCGCTGCCTATTGGCCTTGCGCGTTTAAGCAATAGCCAGCGCTTCATATAAGCGCTACCTTTGGCCTTGCGCTTTTTTGCAATAGCCAGCGCTTCCAATACAGGCGCTACCTATTGGCCTTGCGCGTTTAAGCAATAGCCAGCGCTTCAGTATAAGCGCTACCTTTGGCCTTGCGCTTTTTTGCAATAGCCAGCGCTTCCAAATATAGGCGCTACCTATTGGCTTGCGCTTTTAAGCAATACCCAGCGCTTTCAATATAAACGCTGCCTATCCCTTTGACCGTTTCCCCTTACCTAGCGCTTTTTAATAAACGCTGCTTAAGGTAGCGCCTATTTTTCCTAATTCTGGCGTAGTGATTCTAGCGAATTCCTTAACCTAGTGGGCTACCAGGATCTATTGTTATATGAGCGTAATACATTATTCTTAAACCATTCTTCATTGTTATTTTAAATAAAAACCTTGCTACTTATTATTTTATTTTTTTGGTAATTCCTTGTTACTTTTTTTTTTGACCAAGTCTTGTTACTTATTATTAGATCCAATTACTATGTACTTAAGGGTCTGCTAGGAAAAGAATTCGAAATGAAAGACTCAGGGCAAGCAATGAAGATATTGGGTATGGAGATCACTACAAGTAAGAAAGGGGTCACCATTACTCAAGAAGGATACTCACAGAAGGTCATTACCAGATTCAATATGGAAACTGCTAAGACTGCAAATGTGCCTGTTAGTTCACAATTCAAACTGTCCAAGGGAGATTGTCCTAACAATGAGCATGAATTAAAGGAAATGGAGAGGATACCCTATGCTAGTGCAGTTGGCAGCTTGATGTATGCCATGGTCTGCACTAGGCCAGATCTAGCCTATGGCTTAAGCCTTGTAAGCAGATACTTAGCAAATCCTGGACAACAACATTGGAAGGCTGTCAAACATGTTTTAAGGTTCCTCAAGGGAAGTGTGAAGCTTGGTTTAAGCTATCACAAAGGAGATGGTGATTCAGGTGGAGTTGTAGGGTATGTTGACTCAGATTTTGCTGGTGATCGTGACAAAAGAAGATCACTCACAGGGTATGTATTCACACTCTTTGGCAAGACAGTGAGTTGGAAGGCATCTTTGCAACATGTGGTGGCCCTTTCCACCACTGAAGTTGAATACATTGGTGTCACAGATGCTGTCAAGGAAGCTCTGTGGCTCAAAGGACTTGTGAATGAATTAGGTGTCAAGCAACATAGTGTGGATGTGCATTGTGACAATCAAAGTGTAATCCACCTATGTAAGAACCAATCATTTCATGAGAGAACAAAGCACATTGATACAAGGTTACATTGGATAAAAGACATAATTGCTGAAGGCAAGGTTCAGATTAAGAAGATCCACACTGCACACAACCCAGCTGATTTCATCACCAAGGTTGTCCCATTGGCAAAGTTCAAGCACTGCTTGAACTTGCTTAATGTGCTTTAATAAGAAAATGAAAATTGGATGGAGCTTTTGCTATGAGAAGTTTCTGTTATTATTGATAAAGGAAGTGCCAAGGTGGAGATTGTTATATGTGGCACTCTCCCATAAGTTCTCACTGCCAAGTCAGAATCCACGTTTGCAGTTTTATCCACCTCAGCAGCATGGCTTAATGCAGCTGCTAGCAAACGGTTATAACAGACTTTTAAGAGACTGTTATTGGCGCTAAACCGTTTCTAGCATTTATATAGTTGTGGCTTGCATTGTAACAGATTAAGGGATCATTACAAGATTACTGGGGAGTGGTGAGAAACACGGGAATAAAGGGAATTGGGAAGTGAGGGGGAATCACGATTGTGAAGAACATAGTTCAATTGTGTGTACTCATTTGGAATTCCAAGATCAATGATAATGGATCATAGCAATTGCTATGTCCCCCAGATGTAGATATCATTCCTGATATCGAACTGGGTAAACAAGATTCTGTGTTTGATTGTTCGTTAATTTTCCCCAAATTTCTCGTTTTAGAGTTCATACGCGCGAAGATCAAATTGGTGATCAATTCAACATTGAATTGTTGAATTGACACTCTATTTGTGTTCCGTAAAGGTTAATTGACCGTCTGCTATCACTTCTTTCTATCTGTAACGCGTTCAGATTCATTTCGTGATTTTTCTGGTTTTTCTTTGTGAAACTACTATTTCATAGCTTCTGCTACAACTGGTTTATCAGCAAACCAGGAGTTTAATTCCTAACAAATGCCCTACTTAATTAGCTCAAGTATCGTTGTATGTGAAGTAGTTATATCAACTTCCCTAATTGTTATTTATTGATAAATGATTAGTGAAAGTGAAGTGGAGTTACTTATCTTTTAAAATAGAGAAGAATTGGTTGAATTTCATTTCCCTATGTGTTGTTGAGAATACATGCTTGAATTGCCGTAAAGTGTGAATGTGATTCTGTGATCAAGCTCAATATATTAGTCTCTGAATTTGGTGTATAGATGTTTGTAGCCTTTCAAATTATTTTACTCATAACATGTGATCCGGAACTCCGATTTCAGTGTTCTTGGATGCGTTGGAAATCTGGAAAAAAGATTTACAACTGTAAATAAACTAAGAATTGTGTTTTTGACTCCTTATAAGAACTATTCTTGACCTATCCTAAACACTACCTTGATGCATAAGGAAAATGTTACTATCTTACATATAACCTTGATGTATGCTTATCCTTATTTATTTATTGATGAAATAACATGTTGCGTGACATATCTACATCATGGAATTATCAAGATGGATGGCTAATATGGTGTATGACAAAGTTCTATTTTCTTATAACATAAGTTATAAGTGATGCATGTTTTGGAAGGATATTGTATGGAAGGATATTGTATTACTTGATTATCTGAATTTCACTCCAAAGGGGTGAGTCCTTCACCTCGTGTTGATTGTATTTTGTGATGATGGTGAACCTAAGTCATGTTAAACTAGGAAAGTTAAGGGTATATATGATTGCTTTGTTATACCTTGATATCTAACTTGAAGGTGTGATTGTTAATTTTCCCTTGTCATAATTTGCCAAAATGAAGTGGTTGCAATCATGTCTTTTTACAAAGTCTAGTTGATGCATAAATACTTGTTAAATGATATGATGCTAATGCATGCATGTGCCACTCTTATTATTGTTACCATAAAAATTGAATGTCTCTGAAACATTTCATGCAAGCTAGATACTTTGATATAGTTGTTATCAAGTTGGGGTGACTTAGTTGATATAGTTGTTACATGACAAGAAACTCAACATGAATGACAACAAATTGGAAAGAAGTATTATTATACAAAAGAATCAATCAAATCATAAAATAATACAAGGGATTTAAAATTACAATGGCGGAAAAAAAGCTCTCTCATAATATGCTAAGAGCTTGAAACACCGTGCTATATATATATATATATATATATATATATATATATATATATATATATATGAACCATCCCCCTTTGCACTTTCCCCTTCTTTACATCTCCCACCCCCTTATAATCTTACCACCAAATAAATTAACCCAAACATATACACGTCACATGAAAAATACCAATGAAATATTAACCCATAAAGTTATGATTTCAACAGCAACTTACTCCATTGTCTTGTTTTCCAATCAATTCCTCCAAACTCCAATCTCTTCTCACACCACTGCTCCTTAACAATTTAGGTCCAACATTGTCTGCACTATTGGTACGACGATGTTGTTCTGTTATAAGTTTAGACACAGCCCCATTTTTATTTTGGGGTGGTGATAAATTCCCTGACCAGCTTCTATCAACATTAATTTGTGGCTTCTTTAAACTCTTGTTGATTTCTGGCAAATTTGCTTCCTTTTCAGAGTTTTCCCTTTGAAGGCCTTGGCCACAGGTAAGACAATTGAGACTCATGTTCATGATGATGCTTGGGTTACAAGTAATCTTGCCCCAAACCCAATTCTTCCCTCAAAAGGGTGGGAAGGTTGGTGGGTAGAGAATATTTGGGCTTATAAATTGCATTAAAAGAGATAGAGTTGGAGAAGAAACGATTGACTTTTTTATTAGAAGAAAGAAAGAAATAGGAAATCTCAAAGGTATATCATAACAACCTGTGTGTTATGTTGTAGCATGAATTTCTCATCCTTGAAATTAGCTTAGCCATTCATTCTTAATTGTGGTTGAATTTGGTTGCGTGTTAATGAACTGTCTAGTCAACATTTTGTCAATGATAGGTAGGTGGTCAATGGGTACGAGTGAATGTGAATCCAATAACCCGATTAACTTGAATCAATCTAAGGAAATAAAATATGATTTTTCTGAAATTTAATTAATTTTAGAAAATTCATTTATTAGTTTTTGACGGAATTCATTTTTAAAAAAATAATATTTTTTTCTAAAAAAACAGTTATATTAATTAAAAATTGTACTTTTCAGTTTAAAAATTTTAAAATTTAATTGGATTATTTTATGGAAGTTTTAATTGGGTAAGATTATCTTGAAGATCCCACTTTGTATAGGTCTATAGTAGGGCGCCTTCAATATGCAACTGTACCGTCATAGACTTTTGGACTCGGCACACTGCAAGGCAGACCATCTTTCAACTTCACATGAAGACCTCGGCCCAATAGAAGATGAGGCCCAACTAAGCCCATCCGGATGGGAGAGCAAGAAAACCGCCCTCAGTAACCACTTGGAAGCGACACTGGCTCTATATATAGAAGTATTAGAGAATATACAAAGGGGACAGATTCTTGTACACAAAACACATGTAAATTAAGCACACCGGCATAGCCAAAAAGCTGTCCGGCCTCCATTGTTACAATCCGAAAATATTGGCGCCCACCGTGGAGCCCGGTAAAACTTTTTGCCCGGCCACACATCCTTCTTCAACAACTTTCTCATGTCTATGGAAAAAGTCTTGATTCACGATTGATTCGTTTCTGGAAAATAAACTGCAATAAAGATCATCGGTATCTCCTCTTGTACCAAACGAAATCAACATCCCGAATATTGAAACCAAAGAATTAAATTGGCAATTCTGGAAATTTTGTACGGTTACCAAATCAACATAACCGCCAAGTATGAAGAATTTCCATTCTTCGCAATGGCTAAAAATAAAGCAAAGAACAGTTTCCACCGGATCAAGTTCGTGTAGGAACATCAATCTCCAGATAAGTTCAAAATTAATCTATTATTATTGTCCCACTTTCTTGTTTTCCTTCATTCTCAGTACTAGTATGTTTCACCCGTGCCAACATGGGTCGACATTTACTTGTAACTTAAAAATTGACAATTTTTTAGGAATTAAAAAAACAGAAGCGGTATATTTAAGAGCATTGTGTGAGATATTAAATACTCTGGACACTATCTAAAATTAAGCTATTATGTTCTAAAATAATTTTAGCTAAATATATTATTAAAATATACTTATAAAGATTTTATACAAATTTGTATATTTAATTATTTGTCAAAACGTATATATTTTATAATATCGTTTTCTCGAATTGTATTAATCGATTTTCGAGGAAAAGATCCATGTGGAAAACAAAAATAATAAAGTAGGAGAAAAAAATTGAAAATATGGGAAGTAATATGAGGTTCATATTCTCTAAGTTTTTAATGTTTGTTATACAAACAAAATTGTAAATAGACAAAAAATTGTAGTTGTAGCACATAATTAAAGAAAAGATAACTATAACATGGAGAGGGGTGTTTTTCGTTTTTCTGAAAAGGGTAGGGTCAATTTCGTAACTTGGCTGTGAGTTTAACTCAACCTTCCTTTCAGAAAACCCTTGGTCTTCGAATTTCCCCAATTGTGTTTCCTCTTCCTCCTTCTCACGGGTATATATTTCCTTTTAACTTAAAATTTGAATTTGTTTTTTGGGACTTAAAAAATAGGCAGTTGTATGTTTACGTGTATTATGTGATATATTGATTACTTTGTACACCGTTTAAAATAAAAACATCTTATGTTATAATATATATATATATATTAGGATAAAATATAAATTTATTTTGGATTAAAAGATATATATTCCATAACCCCGAATTATCGAATGGTATTTAGTCTGTTTCGACAATGTTTATAAACGTGAAAGACGAAAATAACAATTTAGGAGAAATATAAGTAAATAAACCTGTTTAGTTTTTTGAAACATAGTTTATTAAATAGTTAGTATGAATATTCAATATATATAATGGATGATTAGCAAGAAAATTGATAAAATATGTTGGGCTATTTTCGTTCAGTTGGGTTTGTAAACAAAAGTTAGGGCTACTTTCGTCATTTACATGTAAGTTAGAGTGTGCTTACCGTACCAGAACTTTCCTCTTCCCTCTTATTGTCGTTGTTCAGCCGTTTGCAACCGTCTCCGATTCTGTAAAATTGAAACAAAAATTTGTGCTGCAAGGAGATCAACAATGGTGACACACTATGGATCATCTTCCTCACGTAATGGACGGCGCTCATTCGTAAACTCTGCTCATCAAACGGCTGAACAAACCGGCAAAGAGGTATCAATCTAATTCCTACAATTTTTGGTATTATTGACGGGTATTAGACTGAGGAACACTGGTTGGATTCATGATTCGTTGGTTTGTTGGGTATTACATTGAGAACACTGATTTGAATGAACAAATTCGTATGGGCTGTTAATCAATTTTCCATTCAAAGCCATCTGATATGCTAACTAATATTTTTAACGATAAAACTTCTAATTCGCTTTAGATTCGATTAAATATTTTTTGATTTAGTTACAACTGTTGGTGGAAGTAAAAACGATGGGCAGAAACATTACCGTATTTCTAGTTTCAGTGAATATAACACCAAAAACTGCAGAAAAATTCAAAACAGAACGGTTTCTGTTAACAGCTTCAGAAGGGGCAGTCAAACTTTTAAGATCACTTTTAAACTACCTCTTAATTTTGAAAACGAACTCCCAAAATATGCAATAACTTGTTTTAATCAATTTCCAATCAAGAATCAAACATAAATAAATCTTACAAAGAAACCAAAGAGATTCAGTTCTATCATCAACGAAGAACATGTGACAGGTGTACCAACAATTCTTTTTATTTGACCAAAGTGTGTACCCAACAATTCTAAAGACCACATAGCTGATACCGATAAATTTGACGATCTCATTTCAAACTGTTTTTATGCAAAATGCTTAATCAGGTGTTGCCACACCAGGAAATAAATGTGGTAAATATATCAAGTTTCTTTATGAACTACATGTTTTAAGTGAAGAGAACAGGTAGGTTACTTTCCTTTTTTTTTTGACGTGAAGTTGATTTCCTTTAAAGAAGGTTTAATGGTATAGCTCCAATAATATTCTAAATACGTGAACCTACTATGATAAAAAGAGGCAGCTTTAATTTCATCTCTAACATAGAGATTTACAGCTTGAACATGCTTAAACAGACCCGGAAGAAGTCATAAAGTTTTTAATAAAATGAAACCAAAAATACTTGCTAAAGTATAAAGAGTGCTTGAGTAAAAAAAGCTGTGAAATTGACTTGTAAACCCAAAGTTTGTATTCACCACACTAACGGGGCAGGAAACAAATTGTCTCATATTACCTAAACAAAATAAGAGCTCCTGATATCATGTCATATGACAACATTAATATAGGTCTATTCAATCTAAAACATTATTTAGTGAGGAAGTGAAGTAGCATCCTTTCTCTTCGTGTTATTTCAAAGTCCCAAAAATAAAAGCTTCAAATAATAAAAGCTGCATCTAGCATGGATTTTCAAGATTTTGAATCAATATAAGAACATTCCTCTCAAACCACAATTTATGTGTGCAGTAATAAATTAGGCGGTATGATTCAAACTTCACAAATATTCCTTTTCGATTTTATAGAACATAGCTTTTCTGTTCTAATTCTCTATTTTTTACCTATTCTTTCTAATATATGGTGTGGCTTAGTTATAGTGTTCAATTATAGATTTTGAACTAAATGTGGAATCTGAGGCAGTCATAATTTCTTAGCATACCTCAAGAAGAAGCCTACATCGATCATAATATATTAGGATTGCAAAACCAACAAAGAGCTAAATAATAAGCACTCATACTTAAAATCATATAATAAGATGTGTTTTTCTATCTTGCTCATGCTTACATCATGAAACTGTGAATGGTAGTGGATCTTACTTCTGACTTTCTCTATTTTGGCTAACCACCTTGCATTAACATAACTCATGAGTTATGACGTCTTCTTTGTGGCATCGGTGTCATTTAGCAACTGCTAGCTTACGTGAAATAGCCTTTAAGATGGTTTTTTCCACCAATCCTGCAAAAGTGATATATAACTAATCTAGACTTCAAAACTCAGACACACTTTCCACCACAAAAATGAAGCCCCAAAACAGAAAAAATAAAACCCTAAAGCCTATAAACCGAAAATGAACACTACCACAAAAATCGAAAACAGAGAGAGGAGGAGGAAAGGGAACAAACAATTAACGAAACCCATGTAATAAAATGTAAACAAAAAGAGGAGGATGAGACCTTGCATGGACTACTCTGGCTTCTTTCTCAAATCTCGCTCTCTTTCGTTTTTGCTTTAATTTGACAGCAATACATTTTTATTTGAAGTAATTGACTATCAACTAAAGGAGGAGTCATTAAATCCTAGTTAATGTATGCAAGAAAATAGAATCTGAGAGTTGGAGAACTAAAAGGGTTGACAATTTGGTTTATGGTGAGCGACGATCCGTTTTTTTAGGGATTCTAATAGGGAGTTTTTCAATTGGTTACGATTTCAGCAATCATGTCAATCTGATGTGGTATCAACGTGTGTTTAGAAATTCTTCCGTGGAATTGTTTGAAGGATGACGTATTATTCATGATTTAGTGATGTGGACGCTGACATGTAAAACTTATGGTTTAGTATAATAAAGATATATACGATACTAACATATTTAATGGCCTCCGTTAATTTTGGAAAGTTATTTTACAAGGTCATTATGCAAATGTTGTTTAATTTAAAAAGGCTACTCCCACTACCTTCTACCGAAATTGAAGTAAGTAAAACCAAAATTAAAAAGCAAGCAAGGACTTGCTCAAGTCTCCATGAGACAAGGGTTCCCCCTTTCAAAAGGGCTACTCCCACTACCTTCTACCGAAATTGAAGTAAGTAAAACCAAATTTAAAAAGCAAGCCAAGACTTGCACAAGTCTCCATGAGACGAGGGTTCCCCCTCCTTCAAAGGGTTACTCTCATGATCTTCTACTGCAATTGAAGTGAGTGAAAACAAAACTAAAAAGCAGTTCTCTGCGCTAAGTCTCCATGAGATGAGGGTTCGTCCTTCCGTAAAGGATTACTCCCACTACCTTCTACTGCAATTGAAGTTAGTAAAACTAAAACTAAAGAGCAGGTCTCTGCGCTAAGTCTCCAAGAGACAAGGATTACTCCCACTTGCTTCTACAATTGCAGCGAGTAAAATTTAACCACTCGATCAAAGAAAGAACCGGGATCCCTTTAGGATCGTTCAAGACCAACAAAGATCAGTGGTTACTCACCTAATTATAGGTAAAAGGGATGTTTACTCATGAAACAAAATCCTAAAACCTGGGGATAACGGGGTCACACATGAACCCCTAAAAGAAAATCGGTTAACAAGATTAAACCGAGCTCATATACATCGAGCTAACTTGTGGGGCTAAAATTCTCAAAGTCAGCCAAAACCACAAGAGCAAAGTTACATCAAGCTAACTTAATGGGCTGAAATTCTCAAAATAATAAAGAAACTTAGCGTTCAAATGTAAGGAAACTGAACAAAGGACTTGTTCCATTCAAAGAGCCCGGAGGCATTACAAGATAAAGATAAAAAGCCCGGAGGCATCTATAGACTTCCTTGGAGTAAGTAAAAATTAATCACTCAATCAGAATAAGAACTAAGATCTCCACGAGACAGTTCAAATCCAATAAGGTCAGTGGTCACTCACCCAATTGTAGGTCGAAAGGATGTTCATTCGTAAAACAATCCTATAACCGGCCTGGGGAAAGTAAGGTCGCATTTGAACCTCAAAAATACCTCGGTCAAAAAGATAAGTACGAGATGATAACTCAGTCAAAAGGGTAAGTTCGAGATGAATAACTCGTTCAAAAGGATAAGTCTGAGTCAAATAACTCGGCCATAAGTATAAGCCCGAGTTCAAACCCTTACCACGCCATGCTCGGGGGCTAACCACATGTCAAGTTAATAGAATGAGCTCGGTTCACAAACATAATCAGCTCCCTCAAAAATTACTTAACCCTAAAACAACTCGGTCAAAACATGCAAGGCCGAATACACCCCTACAGTACCACGCTTGAGGGGCTAACCCAGCAGTCAGGTCAATAAAATGAACCCTGCACGCAAACAGGGTCAAATCTATAAAAAGATAATTGGCACCCTGAAACAACTCGGGAAAAAACCATAAAGTCGAGTGCAAAGTCATGCTCAATAAAGGGAATAAAGCAAGCACAATGACTTGCAAGAAACTAAGAAATTCACTAAAGGTCAAATCTTAAGGAGATGCTCCTTCACGACCTAAGTCGAGTAAAACACTACTAAAGATCAAGTCTCAATGGGATGCTCCTCCTCGGCCCATTTCGAGTAAAACACTATCTCAAAGACAAATTCCTAAGAAACGCCTTCCCGACCTATGTCAGGCAAAATACAACAAAGACTGTCCACATGCATAATAAATTAAGGCATGCAACTTCTTTAGAAACATCGCCTTCAACCTCAACATCATGCCTAATCATCTTAATTCCAAACAAAGGCATACTTCATGAAGCCGAGCTAGGCTAAGAAAATGTACGCTTGGTTTACTTACTCAACACCTGAGGCAAACTACTCAAAAGGAAGCTCACCACTCGCCGTGCAAAAAACGAGCGAAAGATGGAAAAGACGACCAAGGTGATAACAAGAACACCTGGTTAAGTTATCAAAATCATCATCAATGAAACATCCAACTTGACGAGTCTCAAAAAGATTCAAACATATCAATTTCATACTTAATCTAGCAGTCAAATTCAGGAGAGTATAAGGAATCCCATTACAAATTCTACAAACTCGGTTGGACCACACTACCCCATACACTCGGGGGGCTGAACTCATCAAATGCATTCTATGCCTTCCCATGTCAACATGAGGGGGGCCAAGGGCCAAGTGAGCCAATTTGAAGGCCAAACATCCTCGAGGTGACCCAACTCGTCAACAACAATATAAAGGCTCCAAAACACAATCAAGGTCAAGTCTCCATGAAATGAATAGAGTCCAAATGAACAAAGACCTCCATGAGGCGGCCAAGGTTAGAGCCCCCCGGAGTTCACCGAGTGTAAAAAAAAAACAACAACAAAGACCTCCATGAGGCACCCAAGATCAGGCGGATGAGCCGAGTCTAAATGAACAAAGAAAGAAACAAGCCTACGAGATGAGGTGACCTAGACTCCACTTTGACTGATAAGGCCAATTTCCCACAATACAGGATGACCTTGAGTCTTGTTTAAGAGAAAAACAAGCATCCAAGAGATCGATGATTCCTAATCTCCAAGAGACGAGTCGACCTTAATTCTACATCAAGGTTAAAATAAGTCTCCAAGAGACAAAGAGATAACTCGCTCCGGGCACATCGAACCAGAACGAGCTCCCCATAAAAAGACAAGAGATAATAAAGAACCCATACCCGGGGGGCTCATGACATGATTCGCCAACTAAAGGTTAAGAAGCCTAAGGCCGACCTGCAGCCAATAAGACCGAACTTGGAAGATCAATCATAACTTCAAGGTCGCAAATCAAACAAATTTATGGACTTGAGACCATAAAAGGAAGAATCGAACAAATTAACACCAGACATTCGGTCGATCCTCCATAACTGCAATGATAATGACAACATTTGATTAATGGGTTAAGTCGAATGGTCTACTGCTCTTCTTCTCATATGATTGCAGGTGCATTTCAAGACATGGTATCAAATAAATATCGGCGAAGACACCAAAGGAACTCGACAGCAATCAAGAACCTTAAGCGCTTCACCCTTGCAGAGCTCGCGCTTGGGGGGCTGTGGACCGTCATAGACTTTTGGACTTGACACACTGCAAGGCAGACCATCTTTCAACTTCACATGAAGACCTCGGCCCAATAGAAGATGAGGCCCAACTAAGCCCATCCGGATGGGAGAGCAAGAAAACCGCCCTCAGTAACCACTTGGAAGCGACACTGGCTCTATATATAGAAGTATTAGAGAATATACAAAGGGGACAGATTCTTGTACACAAAACACATGCATGTAAACTAAGCACACCGACATAGGCAAAAAGCTCTCCGGCCTCCATTGTTACAATTCGAGTTCATCAATGAAATTCTATCCAAGAACAGCAACAATTACACAAGCAGATATTAGATATGCAGCGAATAAAGGCTGCCAATCCATGACTCAACCACTTGAATCTCACTAGGTTGTTGTGAAACGTATTATAAGGTAACTAAATGGTTCTCTATTCCTTGATCTTGTCTTGCAACCCTCAACTAGTCATCTGCCTTTCACTCTCTAAGCCTATTGTGATGTTGATTGGGTCTCAGATATTGATGATAGGAGGTCCACTTCTGGTCCTTGTGTGTACCTTGGGCCTAATTAGGTTTCTCGATGATCCAAGAAGCAAACTTTGGCTGCAAAGGCTGAGTATCGTAGTTTGGCTCTTGCACCTGCTGAGGTGCTTTGGATACAGTCTCTGCTTCAAGAGCTTCAAGTTTCCAGACACACTCTAGTGATTTATTGTGATAATCAGTGCACTGTAGCTCTGAGTTACAATCATGTCCTTCATTCTAGCACTAAGCATGTGGAGCTTAATATTTCTTTTGCATGAGAAAAGGTGCTCAGCAAGTCGCTCATTGTATCCTATGTTCCTACTGAAGCACAGATAGCTAACATTTAGTGGCAGACCCAGGACCTAGGCTAGGGGGTGCAAAAAAAATTCATTATAAAAAATGTTTGTACATAGGATTGTTTATTTTTTTTTCCAAATATCCTCACTTAATTTACTGAAAGTAAAGAATCAAGTTATCTTACTCCAAATTTGTTTAAGAGTAAATCACAAAATTAGTCTATAAGTTTACATGTTATTTCCTATTTAAGTCCTAGAGAATATGAAAATAACAAGTAGTCTGTAATAGTATGTGACATTGGTAAAATTATTTCATAAAGTTTTATAAATAGTCCTTTAAGGAAATTAATGAGACAAATTTATTAAAAGCAGAGTGCAAAATTGGGTGCAAATTTAAAATTTTAGAGGGTTTAAATTTTCGTTTACATAGAAGTACTAGTATAATTATTTTTTTTAGCGAGTTGAACCCCCTGAATTGTACATTGCTCCTTGGTTATTGTTGTGTTCAACAACAACTACAATAATGAACTCAATCTTTTCTCTCTATTTTCAGAAGCCTTTGATCTAATCCTTAACACTACACCTACATTTTCCCTCATATTTAGAAACACCATTTCAAAGAACCAATTATCAAGCATTAAATTTCAATCATCTAACCTAAGTTACCAATGCCATTAAAATAATTAGAACAACATGTAATAATACTAACCTTAGTGAAAGAGAAACGAAAATGGGGAAGAAATGAGCTTCCAAGTACGAACCGAAATCCTTTGCAAAAATGGAGAAGTATGGAAGAGAAACGAAAGTGGGAAGAAATGAGCTTTGGAGAAACGAAAATGAGAGCAGCCACGAGGGAGGGTGAGAACGAAAATGAGTGTGAGAACGAAAATGAGAGTGAGCACGAAAATGAGGGTGAGAACAAAAATGGTGAGCTAGAGTGTGAGAGTGAGCGCGAGAGAGAAGAGAGCAAGAGACTGTGCGTGATACCCGTTGAGAAGAGAGGAAAATAACGAAATAAAAAAAAGAGCAATGGGCAGCGTTTTAGCAAGAAGCGCTACCCATTGCCTAGCGCTTTTTAACAATAGCCAGCGCTTCCAATACAGGCGCTGCCTATTGGCCTTGCGCGTTTAAGCAATAGCCAGCGCTTCATATAAGCGCTACCTTTGGCCTTGCGCTTTTTTGCAATAGCCAGCGCTTCCAATACAGGCGCTACCTATTGGCCTTGCGCGTTTAAGCAATAGCCAGCGCTTCAGTATAAGCGCTACCTTTGGCCTTGCGCTTTTTTGCAATAGCCAGCGCTTCCAAATATAGGCGCTACCTATTGGCTTGCGCTTTTAAGCAATACCCAGCGCTTTCAATATAAACGCTGCCTATCCCTTTGACCGTTTCCCCTTACCTAGCGCTTTTTAATAAACGCTGCTTAAGGTAGCGCCTATTTTTCCTAATTCTGGCGTAGTGCTTTCCGATTCTCGCTCAGTTTTCTTGTTTTTTTATCTCTATATTCTCTTTGGTCACTTTGTTTTTCGAGGAAACAACCATTTTAGTTCTGAATGTTTGAGATGTTATTACTGTAGTCCTCGAATGTACCAAAATAATAAAATATATTCAAGTGTCTTTCACTAGTTGGTTTGGTCCTCAAATTTGTTTTTCACTAGATAACTTGATTCTCAAATGAGTGATCGTTACTTAGTTTTGTCCATAAAATTGTGAAGAGAAAATGCACGCATAGATATTTTTGAAATTCTCGATTCTCTCTCTCTCTCTCCTTACTTTGTTTTTCAGGGAAAAACCATTTTAGTTCTAAATGTTTGAGATGTTATTACCATAGTCCTCAAATGTATCAAAATAACAAAAATATCTCCAAAAGCTTCTTTCATTAGTTGATTTGATCTTCAAATATGTCTTTCATTAGTTAATTTTAGTCTCAGATGTGTGATCTGTTACTCAGTTTTATCCATGAAATTACGAAGAGAAGATGCACTTCTAGATGTCTTTGAAACTTCGACACAAAAGGACTATAGGGATATCGTCTCCAATCTTACAGACTAAAATGACTTTCTAGTCTTGTTTTTGAGTTACAAATACAAAATCCTTAGAAGAAAAATGAAATGATTAACTACTGGACCACATACCCCACTCATGGACCACATACCCCCACAATTTTTCGAATATCCCCGAAATACCCCTGCCATTTATTTCAGCATTTATTTCCATCAGTTACTTGGACCACATTTTTGTACGTCGGATTTACCCAGCAAAAAAGTAAATTTGTTATGCTATATTTTGAATTTTTAACAGATTTATCTTTTTAAAGTGATAAATCTGTTGTTCAATTTTTTTGACAAACAGATTTATGTTTTAAAAAGATAAATTTGTAGTTATAATTTTTTTTACAAATGAATTTACGTTATTAAAAGATAAATCTGTTATTGTATTTTGTGAAACGAACTTTCCTACTAAAAAGATAAATCTGTTGAACAAAAATACAATAATGGATTTATGCGGTAAATACGTAAATCCATTGATGGTTCGCCAGGGCCTCTTTCCTCCTCCCTTTTCTGCTCACTCGTAAGGGGTAAGGACCCCCACAAAGGGGGAGGGAGTCAACTGAACATCTCAGCCATTGGCGGGAATTTCGCTCGCATCTGATCCCCAATTCTTGTTCACCCCGGATGATCGTGTTGGGTGAATTGTTTAATTACAAAACAGATTTATCTTTTGTATAGGTGTTAACACACAAAAATAATTAAGTCGTGGGCCGAGGACTAAGAGGAGAAAAGAGGAACTTTGGTGTGAAGGCAAGCCACGCGACAAAGTGGAAAAGGGGGTATTTGCCAAAAAGAGTGAAGTCAAAAGAGGCCATCAGGGCACATTAAATGACAAAGTTCCCCGAGGGCCAATGAGCTAAGCCGAGGGAAAGTAATAGCCCCAACCTATAGAGTCCCAAGGCCCAGGTGATTCGGGTGCCTAAGCTATTACCAAAAAGGGGGCTAGGGCAGCCGAGCCACCGAATGGCCGAGGCAAGGCGGGCATTGCTTGGAAGGCAAGACACGGCACGAAGATAGAACGTGGGAGTGGTTGAAGTTCATGCGGAAGAGCAAGGCTGGAAAACACGGAGCAACAAGCACTTACCCCACTAACCGTGCCAGTGGGAACGTGGGCAGTTACTCTGCCCTGTTGAGGGCCTAGGAAACGATGAGAATCGTTGATCTTAGATCAATCAAACGGCAGGCAAATGTTGGCTAGCATAGTGGCCGACAAGGGCCTGTGTATATATATAGCAGTAGAGTAATTGTACAGACACACATCCAATCAATCAATCAAACTCTACGTTTATCTCAATTTAACTTCCTTTATCGCATTTTTTTCCTTTTTACTTTATGCATTAGCCGTAGTATAATCCAACACTCGCGTCCCTCTCACCTTGCCTGACCCTTTCTAGAGGAGTCAGGAAACCCACAATTGAGGAGCAGAGTTCCCTCCTCGACGCAATTGCTTGAAGACACGAGGAATCAAAGACTATCCAAATCTTTGGCCGACTCCACGGCCAGGACCTAAGAGTTTGACGACAAAACAATAGGTAAATCTGTTTTGTAAAAAAAACAACGGATTTATGTATTTAAGACATAAATCCGTTTTCTATTTTTTGTTAATTATAGATTTATTTAATTTTATTTAAAATGAAACAGATATGGATGAAGCAGATATAGATATGGATTCACAGTTGGTTCTGTTCTCGGTAGATACATCAGGGCCATTCAGGCTGAAAGTGGTATATTTAATTAATTTTTTTTTACAAAATGTATGTAGATATTTAATTAATTAACTAACTAACAATTGTCTATTTTGTATTTGTCAAAAAAAAAACAATTGTCTATTTTGTAGCTATTTCTAACACGTGATGATTGTTGTACGTTGGGTCAGAGAGGTTGGGCTCGTTGTGTGTGCATCATTAAGGTTACACATGGATTGTCATGTGCTTGTGAGCTTGGAGTTTATCATGTCTAGATACCTCAATTCCATTGGAGGTGGTTGACAAACATTGGTCTAGGCTGAGTTTGGATGGTATGGATGAGGATGAGAATAAAAAAGAAATATGTCGTGTGTGACATCACTTATTCTATGGAGATGCTATGGAAGCGATTTAATGCTATGACACCGGAGGAGAGGTTTGTCTTCAAAAATTGATGAACTCACATTTCCTACCACATCTTCTATGTTTCCACCACCATCTAAAATTAAAAGAAAGGGTGCACCAAAGAAGAAGAAAAAATGTATAGTGTGAAACATGATCCTTCTTATTGGGAGCATGTGGATAAGGCAATGAAGAACACTCAAGACTCTGTCCGTAAATCATCACAGCAACTATCACTATCACTATCACAGGAGACTTCAAAAAAATCTCACATCGGATCTCACAGTGTTCATCAAAGCGATTCTCCCAGCATGATATGCCTTTATTACCATGTATTCCTCTACATTTCCACCCCAATGTTGCAGACATTATTGATGTAGAAGAGGATGCAAATTGTGGTTACCGAGCTGTTGTTGTTGGACTTGATTTTGGTGATGATAGTTGGGCGTTAGTTTGGCAACACCTAATTCAAGAAATAGGCTCATGTTATGATCTATATGTTGAGTTATTTGAGACTAACCGACTTGCAACTATTAAGGAGTCAAGAAAACGGATTTGTCTAATTATTAGATAAATCTGTGGTGTTGTATAAAGTGAATAACGGATTCATCCAATTGTTAGATAAATCCGTAGTTATTAGATAAAGTTGTTATTAGATATTCAACTCGAGTTTATCTAATAATTAGATAAATCCGTTTTGCAAATAATGCATAACGGATTTACCAACTGGTGAGATAAATCCGTTTTGCTAAATATTCAGGGGTAAAATGGAAAGAAAAATTTATGGTGGGGTACCAAAAATGCAACCCTTAACTACACGTATCCCAAAGCCCAATACACGTTGAGAAAATGAGAAAGGCCCACTAACCAGCCAAGAGATATTTTGATTTGAGGCGACAATCGAGGTCTCCTTAACATTCTCGTTCTCCACCTCTAACAATCAAGCAGAGTACGAGGCTTGCATTGCCGGACTGCTGCTTGCCCTCGAGTTTAATGTGAAACGAGTTGAGCTATACTTAGACTCCCTACTGGTAGTGTCCCAAATCAAAGAGGCTTTCACTGCAAAGGATGAGGTCCTGCAAAGATATTTGACAAGAGTAAGAGAGTTATTGGAATGCTTCGAACACGCAGAAGTCAAGCATGTCCCGAGGACGGAGAACGTAAGAGCAGATGTACTGTCAAAACTTGCAAGCACGAAGAATCCAGGAAACCACAGGAGCGTGATACAGAAAGTTCTCACACAGTCTAGTGTGCGAGTTGAGCAGATCATCGTGGATCCTGATGTGTGCATGATCGACCTGGAAGGGAGCTGGATCGACCCTATCTTCAAATACATCAGGGACGGGGAAGAGCCAGAGGACCCCAAGAAAGCCACTCTGGTACGCAGACGAGTATCGTCTTATTCAATCATTAACGGACAGCTATATTGAAGGGGATTGTCCATGCCACTTCTGAAGTGCCTACCCCCTGAAGAGGCCAACTATGTACTTAGAGAAATTTATGAAGGAATCTGTGGCAACCACCTTGGAGGACGAGCCTTAGCGAAGAAGGCGCTGAGGGCAGGTTACTATTGGCCCACCATGGAAGAAGATTCAAGTCTCTTAGTTAAAAAATGTGACAAGTGCCAAAGACATGCAGACGTCCATCTCGCTCCCCCGGTCGAGCTAAACAGCATGACCGCCCCATGGCCGTTTGCCTGGTGGGGGATTGATAACAATCAAATATGATTGTTATTACCTCTTATTTCAAGCTTAAATCATTGATTATTCGCAAGTAATTTAGTGATTAAATGTTGTAAATATGTTAGTTTAGAATAATTTAAGGTGCAAGCTTTATTTTGTTATAATGGGCACTTTGGTGCCCAATTTGTGGTCTAATGCGTTTGTTTAATTGCTGCAGCACTTATTGTGGCAGCAATGCCAAATTACACAACATGAGAGAGAAGGCAATGGAAAACACGAAAATATTGGCAAGGACACTTGTCAGCTGTCACCCATCATCAGTGTGCGTGCCAATCATTGAAGATTCCTTGGTCACCTAGGGAATTGGGTAGAAAGGACATTTTGCCCTCAAAAAGGACAAAATGCGCCTCCCCAATTAGGGTTACCTCTCATCCCTAGCCTCCTCTATATAAAGGACCACATTCTTAGAATTAGGTTAAGCCGAATTTCAGAGGTATAGGAATAGCCTCTTGATTTCGTGCCTCCATTGTTACTTAGAATCAGTTGCTGGAATATTGATTGCTGCAGCAATACTGGAACTACTTCAATTTCGAAGGAGCTGCATTTTGAGAGCTGGAATCGCTTGGTGGATCACCATTGAAGCTGTCTCAGTATCAAGACTTGTAGTTGAACTTCTCTTCTCGGGTTTTAGTATGAAATTCCTACTTCCCTTGATGTTTAGTTTAGTTGTAATGTTGTGTAAGCTCAATATGAGCTAAACCTCTGTAGTTGGGATGCTATTATGAATTTAATGAAGTTAATTTGTTCTTGATGCTTATGTTATTGTGTTGAGCACTTTATCTTGTGTGTTTTACTACATCCATCTTAGCTTAGGGTTGGCCGTCTAATCTAAGTAGAAATACATTCACAGGAATGGTTTGTATTTATATCTCACAAGATGACATGGTATGTTGCACTATAGGAATATAGTTGTTCCTTGCTTGAGTCCTAGGAATAGGAGAGGCATGAGCCATTAGGTACAACACTTAGGTGTAAAGCTGCTTGTTCTCCAGTAGCCTAGGGAAATAATCCTTTCTGAATTAGGAATAATTTGGGAGGACTAAAGCCTAGTGTTAAGCATTAGGAATAATGCACAATTGCGGCAGCACCTAGTGCTGCAGCACTTAGCATAGCATTTTGAGCATTTTAATGGATTTATTGAAGTATCGCATCTCAACTTGTCCCAAATCTGATTTTCATTACCCTGATACTTTTTACCTTTATTGTTTGTTACCCAAAATTGTGTGTCATTTACTTTTTACCCCAAATCACTATTTGTTACATTGATTAAACATTTGTTTACAACTTAATCCTCGTGGGAACGATCTCACTTATTCACTGTATTACTTATTGCGATTGTGTACACTTGCACAAGAAACAATCACACGTTTCTACGCAACAGAGATCGACCTCCTGGGACCCTTTACAGTCGCTCCTGGACAGCTAAAATATCTTGTAGTAGCAGTGGATTATTTTTCCAAATGGATCGAGGCAGAATCCTTGGCAACGATAACATCTAAGAATTGCCTCCGGTTCTTCAAAAAGAATATTTTAGTCCGTTTCAGAATTCCAGAAGTGGTCGTGTTCGATAATGGCACTCAATTCACTAACAAGAAGTTTCAAGAGGCTTTAATCGAATTTGGAGTAAAGCACCGCTTCTCTTCCGTAGAACACCCACGGACTAACGGAGAAGTAGAGGCTGCAAACCGAGTGATCTTGAATGGCCTTAGAAAGCGATTGGATGAGGCGAAAGGAAGATGGGCTGAAGAACTCCCATACGTACTATGGGCATATCGAACGACCCCACACACCACCACTGGGGAGTCCCCTTTCAAACTAGTCTACGGGACAGACGCTCTTATTCCTGTTGAAATCGGAGAACTAAGCTGGAGGACGACCAACCCCAAACCACCTCATGAGAACGACCAGGCCATCAGGGAGGAGCTGGATCTAATTGAAGAGCTTCGCAGCAAGGCAGCCCTAAGAGAACATTGATCAAGCAAGGGATGACCACGAGGCACAATGCCAAGGTCGTCCCCAGGGACTTCAGTGTCTGACAGTTGGTGTTGAAAAGGGTAGACATTGGGCAGAAGAACGCAGTCATGCGCAAGCTCGCCCCAAACTGGGAAGGCCCCTACTGTATCATCTCCAAAACGGGCAAAGGTGCTTACACGCTGCAGACTATGAGTGGTTGAGTGATTCCTAAGACTTGGAATGCCATCAACCTTAGGAGATATTTTATTTGATACATCAATTTGTAAACAATGAAAGAATGTCATGTTGAACTCAATGAATGATGTACTAACGGGTGGGACGCTCTTTTTCCCATTGGGTTTTTTATCGAGGCCCGCCCATCCGTCAATAAAGACGAGGTATTTCTTATAGATGTGTTGCTTTATTTTTCTTAGTCACGAACGAACCGAGAAGGATCCCCTCACCATGCGAGTTAAAATCAAACCGAGTTTGATAAATTGTAAGGTAAGGATAAAACACTTAAATGAATTTAAGTAAAGAAGCGACCTAATAGACGGACGCACCCCCAAGGGCGAGTTAAATTTGGGTAGAAACTTGGTAAACTGCCCACGGGCGCTCTCGATCCTACTCAAACGAAACGAGTGGAAAGAGTAAGATAGCAAGCGAAAATAATGAGCCAAGCGAATAAGGCAATAAAATAATGAGCGCTCCTCCTTTGGGAGGATCAACTCACAAGGGGCGACCCCCTCTACTCTTCAGGGGGTTCATGCTCCCCTTCTAGCACAGAGCGCTCCTCCTTTGGAAGGGTGATAAACTACAGCAGACTTAGCAATTTGCACGATGCAACAAGCAAAGCAAACGAACTATTTGTTTAGGCGCGAGCGTCCCTACTTTGGAAGGAACAACTCAAGAGGCGACCAGGCCTGCAAAGGGCGACCTAGCTTGACAGGGACGACCTGACCATGCCTGCCCGGGGCGACCTGGCTTGACATAGACGACCTGGTGGCCCATACATCAGACATATCAAACAATCAGAGCATCAAACATGAGCAAATGAACTTAGGCAAAATAAGTCATGCAACAAAATACCGAAGCATGAACGATCAAAGTATGGGTTACAACAAAATTAGACCAAATCCAAAAAAGGATGACTTAGTAGAGCGACCCGACCTAGCCCTCATGGTCGCTGGTAGATAACCAAGCTGGTCCCGTCAGGCCTGCCTCTAGGCCTCACAATCTGGTCACCTAAAACAATGTGGTTGACATCCACAATGGTCTTGCCAACCACTAACCCAGGATTAAAGAACTGGACTTGCTCTAGAGCATTAGTAAACTGCTCCTTTGCAATCCTAACTGATTCATGAGCAACCATTTTAACATACTCTTCAATCTTACGATCAGCAGTCTCTTTGGCTAACTTCAAGTCTTGCAGCTCTTTCCTCATCTTAGCCTCGGCAGCATCTTTGGCTAACTACAATTCTTGCAGCTCTTCCTTCAAGATGTTAACCTTCCCCTCAGCTTCCTCCAAAGCATCCTTGGCTTCCTTAGCTTGACTCAAAGCCTCGTCTCTCTACACCTTCAACTCTGAAAAAGGAAAGGAAATAATCAACAATAAGCCAAAGACAACTTGGTAACAAAAGAAACAAAAAAGGGGGGAGGGAAGACCCGATAGAAAGGGGCGACCCAAGAAAGAAAGAGGCGACCCAAGAAGGGGGGGACCTAAAGTCAAGCTAGGCCAAAAGACTTTACCTGCAAACCGTTCCTTCTCCTCTTCCTGAGACTTCTTCAGCTGTTTGGAAGCAACCTTGAAGATATCAATAGCGGCCTCGAGAGGGTCCTCCCTGTAACGAACATAGTCAACAACAGCCAACTTGTCCAACCTCAACTTGGGAGACTTAGCACGACACTCTTTTCCATGCCTTTTCTTCTTCGACTGATCAGGCACGCCCTCAAAAAGGGTGATCACCCCATCAGACACACTAGCGTCAGCTCGCCTCCTCTTACTTTTCTGATGAGGGCCTTCAAGGTCACCCCCGAGATGTGGATCCACCAGAGAAGTTTGTGGATTCATCTCTTGACTTGGCGGAGAATGAAGAGTAGGGGTCAAGCCCTTGGCACAAGCGGGGTCGAGCTCTTTGGAGGCCCCTGTCTGGCCACATCAACCATATCAGCAAAAGACATCTGTTTGCCCGCCATCTCGTCTGCAAGAAAATGAACACAAAATTATTAGATAACAATCAACGCAGCAAAAAATCGATAAGAGGGTAATCAAAAGAGAACAAACAAAATCATTACACATATCGATAAAAAACCAAGATATAAACAAGAAAGCCGGCAAACCTAAGGCCACAGCCAACTCGTCAGGAGATCTAGTCAGAATGATTGGTTTACAGGGAAACGTCTTCTCTTTGGAAGGTAAATGGGAGGCCAAGTTCCTCAGCAATCGCAAAGTCTCTCAATCAGCTGCATTCAGGTGCTTTGGTATGAACCGATAGGTATGTGGCTCCTTATTGTAGTGTTGCTGTGATCACACAATAGGAAATTTATAATGAACCGCCTCTCCCTCATCATTCAAAAATGCCACCAAGTCCTGAGCATCACGACTAGTAGGGGCAACCCAAAGAAACTTACTCTTCCACTGCTTCTTCAAAGAGTCCATAAAATGCCTAAAGAGTTTATAACCTGTGGTAGCCTTCAAACTGAGATACTCCCACCTAATCTTGCCACTATCTTTCTCTCCCCGCCGGTTGGTATCGAAAATAGTAAAGAAGAGCCTGAGAGAAATCGGCCTCTTGAGCTTGCCTAACAGCACCTCGTAGGTCCTGACGAAGGCCCAAGAGTTGGGATGAAACTGAGAAGGGGCGACACCTAAGAAACGAAGGACTTCACGCTCAAAGGGAGTAAAGGGTGGTCGTACCTGCATGGTGGAAAGAACCAGCGAGTACATGGTGAACTTTAGCTCGGTCGGATAGGTAGCAACGTGCTCATCCTTCCCCATGCTCTCGACTTGCCACTCCTGGCTGGACGTACCCACACAGTTGACCGCCAAATGTAAATCTCTCCGTGTCACGGTCGTATGTTCCTTCAGAACGACAGTAGAAACCCAAGAATAATCTGTGTCAACTGGACACCCAAAAGATGACCTAATCTTAGCAGGTCGCGACGACTCAGTACTCTGCGCAGTAGAATCGGATGACCGACCACCCAAAGAATGGGCAGGAGACTTAGACTGTCTAGAACCTTTCGAGGCTGGAGACTCAGCAGGAGGACCAGACTTGACCTCCTCATGAGAGCTCACCTCCTCTTCGTGCATAGAATGCACCTCCTCATGAGAGCTCATCTCCTCCTCACCATTCGACATCTCGAGAGATCGTCCCTTTTTCAAGGTAGCAGCCCGAGCAACGTGAGGGTCAGATGTCGGAGGTTTGCGTAGAGTTTGCTTGGTCCTCGTCACGATATAGACCTACAGGATGGAGCGACCGCTCGTCAGACGAGTCCTTAGGCTTGCGGGTGAGGGGGCGATTGTCTCACCCCAAGCCTGATCGCCCCTTCCCGCCAAACCAGAACAAACACAGGTAAAAGAATAAACAGCGAGGAGGAAAGATAGAAAGAATACCTGAGAATCAAGATCTGCCAACAAAGAAGACCAAGTCACCTGCTATGAAGACCAAGGGAACCCACTGAATACAGAAATAAAAGGATGATCAGGCCCGCAGCAAGACAATAAAATGAAGAGTTATCATTTATAACGCGCATACAACAATTTTGACAAGTGACTAACAACGAAAGATAAGGTAGCATACCTGGATAGCAGCTATATTGAGCTACAGTAATATCTAGGGAATATTCGAATGAATTCTGTACCTGACACCTGGTAACTGATGTTATTTATAGTGATTAGTTCGGATCGTTGACGTTGGATAGCCCAGTTGCGCTAGGGGCCCAAGTATCGGTTGAACTAATCCTCTCATTGCCCAGTCTAGAGCATATCCCAATGCCCAATACACATTGAGAAAATAAGAAAGGCCCACTAACCGGGCAAGAGATATTTTGATTTGAGGCATTTTTCCATATGATTCACATTCACATGCATGGATGTAGACTTGTGACAGTGATAACTTTCTTTTCTTTTGCTTGACGGTTCCATGGTTAGTAGAACACGAAGCTAGGCAATGATACAATGAATCTTAAAAGGAAGAAACAGTAATAGTAGTCTTTGTTAAATCAATGCATCGTCAAATGTTTTGATATATTAGGAAGCTGATCCAAAACCCAAATCACCACGTATCCTCGCGTCCTAAAAATTCCAACGAGCCCATTTATATGGCTATTGTAATGACTCCAGTTTTAATTAATGAAATTTGAAATTGACATTAAAAAAAAAAAAGATAAACGCCATTTATGACATAGCAGAAACTATTGGTAAAGGTCACCTCAAATTATTGTAAAAAAGAAAGCACATAGTAACTTTTTGGTCCTTTTATATTGGTGAAATGTATACTGTCCTCATTCATAATTTCATATCAGTGGTTGTGTTTCAATTGAGACATACAGCATACCAAGAGTCTAGTGTACAAACCTAACTTTGGAGTAAAAGAGGATTGAATGAATACCTTTCTTACCCCAAATCCAACCATACATGTCGGAGGATATTTTCAGTGTCAAGTGTCAACTTGGTAGGGTCAAAACTTTACTACAGAACGCTGAATTTATAGAATGTGTTGAAAATAAACTAGAGGTCTAGCAGTGCGTGCGCGTAAAGCCAAAAACATGAAAACGTAGCAAAGAATAAAGATGTTGACTCACGATACAGAATGAACCACCAACACAAAAAAGAATTGTGTAGTTTGGACTTATTTTCCACATGCCTAATAATAAATAATAATATAATAATATTAATAATGAACCCACCCACTTGTCCAGATACAGCCAAACAGGTTTGTGGACCTCAAGGACAGGGTATCAAAATCATACTGTTCCCTCCCCAACACGTTTTCCTTGCTTAATTGTTTTGTCCCTATTCCATCAAACACCGAAAACACTCAGAAATCAAAGTCTTTCCTCGATAGATCAGACGATCAAAATACTCAAGAGAAGAACACTATCACAATGGTGAGACCAAAAATTGATCCATTTCTATACACGATACATAAAATATACCCACAACAACAAGCAGCACCCTTAAACAATCCAAAAACACAAATAAATCACATGATCATACAGAACTTGTTGCCGGAACATAAATCATGGATACATAGGCTAGAAATTTCATGAAGTTCATTCAGTTCAGTTCACGTTTATTATAACTGATAAACAATACATAACGGCATATATACAATCTAGATATAGATCATAGATGATATTAACACTAAAATAGTCCATTTAAATGTGATCAGAGAGCCGTTAATTTATTTTCTTCAAGGATTTGAACTAATTCCTAAAAGTTCTACTCAAAAATCAGAAGTAAAACGGACTAACAAAAAATAAGAAAAAGACCACTATGAATATTTTACACAGCCAACATGCATTCTATTCCTGTCTTGCACCACCACCAACTTTGGAGGAGAGTGCTGATAAGAGTTGCTCCTGCGTGTAAAATCTACTTCCCATTTTTACCGTAGCTTGTTGAATCACCAAATCGTTGACTACTGAAACGCTAGCATGATTAACCTTTAGGTCTAATTCCTGCAATGCATTCATCAACCTCGCCGCAGGGTGGTTATTGTCGCTGCATTGGATTCTAATCATTGCATCCCAACCCATGATCTTCACTTCTATTTCCAAATCAATAAGTTTACAGCTACTCTTTGCTTCTTTATCTTGTGGTGATTGTTGTTGTGGTGGTAGTGGATTATTACTCAAAACCTCAATTTCTTTTTTCGCTGCCTTTAATTCTTTATCCACTTCACTTTTCGATGATTTTAATTCATGAAGTTCTGACTTAATTTGGTTAATGTAAGAAATTGCATCGCCGAGAAGTGATGCCTTGTCCATCTTTGATACATTAGGAACCACCGCGCGAAGCGCGTAGAATCTCTGATTCAACTTTTCTCTCCTTTGCCTCTCGGCTTCCACGTGATTCAACGGCTCCTCTCTTCCGTTGGCCGGCTTTCGTCCTCTTTTGCGTGGCCGTTTCTCCGGTTCCACAACCCTGCCGTTGTCCGGTTCCTTCACCACGGAAGCTTCCAGATCTGAATGATCAGAATCGCCACCTCCGCCGCCGGATCTCAGGTTTGAAGCAGGCAACAGCACGCCTGAAGTGAATGAAAGCATTCCATCATCAATGCTGCTTTTGCAAACAGGGGACTTCCTCGTTCTGTTCTCTTCAGCAGCAACGGCAAACGGTGAATTACCGGAAAACAAATTTCCGTTAGCACTGTAAGACTTCTTCTTATTGCTCTCTCCAAAGCTCAGAATCTCGCCGGACTCTGGCTTCAACGAATTTGCAAAGTTGAGTTCCCTCGGGAAGACACCATGGCGTTGAGCGCTGGATAAGTTAACGGCAGTTGGCGTTTCCGTTAAAGTACTGGAAGAACCGCCGCCGCCACCACCACCACCACAAGATGTTTCAAATTGCAAGCTCTTATTCCTGGTTGAGAGATCGTTAACAGAAACAGGGGCAGTAACGGTGTTAACTACGTTAACGGAATCCCTAATTGTAGGATCGTTAAGCCAAACAGAGGGATCAGTTTCACTCTGATCAGTTGTAACAGAATTCACCGGCCACAAACCTTGTTCAACGTTATTGAAGTTAAACAAAACCTTCACTTTCTCCATTAAATCAGGGTTATGAGGAATTGCCTCAGTGGAAGCAAGTTCAACGACACCGTTTGAACCAGGAGTAGGAATACAAACTAAAGTCTGAATCCCAAAAACTTGGCCCATACGAGCACGTTCACAGGCCGAAACGGAAAGCCTATCAGGCCCAGCAACCCAAACTGGACAGGAATTGAAATAAGCCTGGCTAGGAAGCCCAGTGCCATTGACAAAAGATTGAGTCATTGACACGAGGAAGAACCACTCTGTGTCTGTAACGTCTTCGTCAACCGCATCATCGGTGGAACCAGAGGAACCAGAAATTAAGGAATTGAGTTCACGGAGGACTTTTTTGCGGTGCTCTTGTTCAGAAGGGGATGTTGTTTTGATTCTTTTTCCTTTTTCTTTGTCTTCTTCACCTTTGTAATAACCGTCACCCCAACCGAGGAGAGGAGCGGCGGAGGAGAAGTCATAGGAAGGTTGCCAGAAAATAGCATAAGTCCAGCTTTCTTTTGCGCCTTCAATTAAGGATTGAAGACGATGTTGAAGGGTTTCTTGATTGAAGAGAGGTTGTTGTTGTTGCGGTAGTGGTGGTTGTTGTTGTGGTTGTGGAGGTCGGGTTTGGTCGGTGGTGGGAGTATTGGTTGATGTGGCGGAATGTGGTGTGGGTAACCAGAGGGAAGAGAGGTCGGCGGAGGTGTTCATGAAAGCTTCCATGACGGAGGAATTGTCGTCGGTCCAGAGATTCATTATTGGTGGTGGCCGGTTAGTAGTCATTTCATGCAACGGTGAGGTGAGTGAGTTTGTTAGAGAGTGAAGTGTTTGGCGGCGGAGGAGAAACGTGGAGATTAGAAATGGTTGTTGTTGTTGTTGTTGGTCTCTAAAGAGAGAGATAAGAAAGGGTAAAGGGTAATGAGTGAGGTTGATTTATGTTGGGATTTATTTGGGTTGCGATATTGGTTTTCAAATAGAAAGAGTGAATAGAAGGAAGTGTGAGGTTTCGAGGAAAAAGGCCCGCCGATTAAATCCCTGGGATAGGCTTGATAAAGACGGCTTCTTTTCATTAACATTTTTGTTATTAAGGCTCTAAAAGAGCGGATAACATATAAGCTATCGGATAGCAGATATAACTTATAGTGGATGAGGTAGCAGATAACGAATGAGATAGCGGGTTGAATTTAAAGTGTTTGGTAAAATTAGCGGTTGAAGTAGCTTATAAAAATAAAATTACGTAAATAGACATTTGTAATTAATGCTTACAAATGGGAGAGAAATTCATTTAACTAATGATAAGTGAGGAATTTAATTACAGTAATGAGGGTAAAGTTGGGAGAAAAAATGAAACGCTATAAGGTATAAGGCTAGTTGTGCCAAACACTCACAACTAACTGATCCGCTATAAGCTAGCAGATGAGCATTGCCAAACAGAGACTGGTAAAAAACAGCAGATAGCGGATAAAGTAGTGGAGAGCGGATGAGCTTATAGCGGATCAGCTAGCTGATAGCGAATAGCTTATAGCGGATAGCTGATAGCGAATAAGCTAGCTGATGGCGAATTAAGTGTTTGGTAAAACTAGCGGTTGAACTAGCTGATAAATGTAAAATGATATAAAAGTACATGTTTAATTAATGGTTTAGTTTTTTTATTCAATATAAAATATGTACAAATTATTATTGTTATAAATTCATGATAATTAAACTAATTATTAAGATATTTATAAATTAAGTTTTAAAATATTATATTTTAGTAGTCTAATTTATAAATTTACTTGAAATTCTAATTTATTCTTTTTACTTAAAATTCATGAAAGTCTAATTTATATATTTACTTGAAAGTCCAGTTTTATTTATTTACTTGATAATTGACAAAGATAGTGTGATTTATTTATTTTAATAGTGTGATTTATAATAGTTTTATTTTAATAGCTTGACAAACTTATTATCAACTAATTATTTATTTTAATAGTGTGATTTATTTAAAACAAAAACAAAAATAATCTCATTCTAAATTTCTAATTCCATTTGACAAAGATAGCATTTACGGAAAGAAACAAAATGGTGACCAAATAGAAAGGAAATGAATTGGCCAAAAAAAATAGAAAGGAAATGGAAAAAACGTACAAAGCAACAAATAATAGGTCCTTTACCAAAAAAAAAAAACAATAGATACGTACTACGTAGGTGACGTAAAAAACCAAGAAGGATCCATAAAAAAGAAAAAAAAAAACATGCAACAGTATATACGGGTGTAGCGTTTTATTTTGTATTGTTGGGATAGAAAAGGAATATTATAAAACAAACGAGGGTAAAAACGACTAAAAAGATGAAACGCTATAAGCTTAAACGCTACTTGAAATAGCGTTTCAAAAAATGCTATAAGCTAGTGCTTGCCAAACAGGTCTAATTTTTTTCATCCGCTATCCACTTGTCAAATCCGCTATAAGCTAGCGGATGAGACTTGCCAAATAGAGCCTAAATCTCTATTGAGAATTTGAGATAAATGTATTTTCATTTTTCAACAACGCCGATTAAATCTCTTTTCAAAATATTGCTCTAACCCTTTTTGATTTTACAATAATAAATAATAAACTATTTGATAGACAAATAGTTATTTCTTTTTTCAATAATAGTTTCGATTCGGTGTCTATACTAAATAGATAAATAGCTATTTCTTTTTTTTCTTATATTCTCTCTGTTCTTAATCATTGGTGTTTTTGACTTGTTACACATATTAATATACAATTAATTTGCTTTGGCTAGCTTAACCATTTTGGAGAAGCAATTACAGATGGACTATGATAATATCCTTAACCAGGAGAAGATCCTTTGGTACCAAAAATCTAGAGAGAAATGGATCACTCTTGGTGACAGAAATACAAAAAAAATTCATGCTCAAACGGTGATTCGTAGAAAACGCAATAAAATCCATAGTCTAAACCTTCCAGATGGGAATTGGTGTACTGATGATTCTATTCTTCAACATGAGGCTTAGTTGTATTTTCAGCAGTTATTTTGTAATTCTACCGCTGAGCCGAGGGTTTCTCCTGCCCCTACGGTTAGTGTGCCTAAACTCTCTCCTGAGGCTATCCAAGCTCTCACCCTTAATGTTTCTAAAGAGGAGATTTATGCCGCTCTCCAGCACATGCATCCTTATAAGTCTCCGGGTCCAGATGGTTTTCAAGGTATTTTCTTTCCTCAATATTGGCATATTATCGGCGATGATGTTACCAGGTTAGTTTGTCAAGTTTTCACCACTGGTTATTTTGATCCTAATGTTGCTTCCACTCTTATTGCTCTAATTCTTAAAGTGGACAATCCTAGTTCTTTTAAGGAATTTAGACCAATCAGTTTGTGCAATACTTTGTATAAACTTATCACTAAAGTCCTTGTGCATCGGATGAGGCCTTATCTTAGTCAAATTATTGGGCCTTATCAAAGTAGCTTACTTCCGGGCAGAGGGACTAGCGACAATGCAATTGTTCTCCAGGAGGTCCTCCATTCTATGCATACCTCTAAAAAGAAAAAAGGAAATGTGGCTTATAAGATTGATTTAGAGAAGGCTTATGACCATGTGAACTGGAATTTTCTTAAATTGTGTTTGGAAGATTTTGGTTTTCCATCTATTACAGTAGCTTTGATTATGCATTGTGTGACAGCTTCTACCTTGTCTCTCATCTGGAATGGGAAGAGATTGCCTTCCTTCTCCCCAACTAGAGGCATTCGTCAAGGGGATCCCCTCCCCCCCTATCTTTTTGTTCTTTGTATGGAAAAGCTTTCTCACTCCATTTTATCCGAAGCCTATGAAGTTATCTCGCACTGGGCCTGTTTTATCTCACTTATTTTTTGCAGAAGACGTCCTTCTTTTCTCCAAGGCTACTGTGTCTCAAGCTAACCTGGTAGCTGATATCTTTGCAAGTTTTGCTAGGGACTCTGGCTTGGCTAAGAATGTTGCTAAATCTAGAGCCCTCTTTTCCAAATTAGTCCATCACATCAAGCAGGCTCGTATTGTTGCAGCAACAGGTATTCGGAGCACGACTTCTTTTGATAAGTATCTTGGATTTCCTATGCTTCAAGGTAGGGTGAAGAAAACAGATTTTAATTTTATCATTGAGAAAATCCATACTAGACTTGCGTCCTGGAAGAACAAACTTCTGAATAAAGCTGGTAGGATTACTTTGGCTAAATAAGTAATGAATTCTATTCCAGTGTATTATATATGCAAACTGCTTGGCTACCTCAGTATACATGTGACCAGATTGATAGAATGACTCGTGATTTCATTTGAAAAGGGACTACGGGGTATGGTATTCACCTGGTTGGTTGGGACAAGATTACTAGAGAGCGCTCAGTTGGTGGTCTCTCCATCCAAATTGCTAGGAACGCCAATACAGCAATGCTTGGCAAATTGATTTGGGATTTACACACTAATAATGCCAAACTGTGGGTGAATTTGGTGTGCCAGAAATATATGGGGAATGCTCCAATCCTCGATGTGACTAAGAAAAATGGCTCCTACACTTGGAACTCCATAATGAAGGCTAGGGATATTCTCAAGGATGGTTTTCTTTTTCGAGTAGGAAATGGTTTATCTTCATTGTGGTACTCCGATTGGCTTGGTATTGGGCCTCTGGCTAAGGAAGTTCTTTTTATAGACATTCATGACTCGCAGCTTTGTATATCTTATGTGTATTTTGACAAGTCTTGGCATTTGGAGATGTTATATTTTTTCCTTCCCAGCAATATTATTGATCACATCCGAACTATTCACTTCGATATTAATCTTGCAGTTGAAGATGGTTACATCTGGAAGTGGAATCTGGATGGTATCTACACCGCCAGCGCTGGCTACAAATGGCTTCTTTCTCAAATGAACCTGGTGCAGCATCCTAATGCTGCTCAGTATCAGTCGTGTGGAATTGGGTTTGGGGGTGTTTCTGGGCCAGAGAAGATAAAGCTGTTGATTTGGCTGGCCTGCCACGAGGCTCTTCTGACTGCTGCGTTACTTTCCCATAGAGGTATGATGAATTCTCCTTCGTGTCAACGGTGTGGCGATTTCTAGCGGATTTAAACCACCAGTATGTTTACTGGTGGATTTTTTTATGCAATTTATGGCCGAATTTGAAATCACCCAGTAATGCGTTGAATCCGCCAGTAATTGCAGTTACTGGCGGATTTGTATTGGTCCCATCGTTGACTGAATTGAGTTCCACCAGTAATTGCACTTTCTGGCTGAATTTGAAATCCGCCAGTAATGCGTTCAATCCGCCAGTAATTGCAGTTACTGGAGGATTTGTATTGGTCCCATCGTTGACTGAATTGAGTTCCTCCAGTAATTGCACTTTCTGGCTGAATTTGAAATCCGCCAGTAATGCGTTGAATCCGCCAGTAACCTGTTGCTTCCGCCAGTAATGTGTGCAGTCCGCCAGTAATTACAATCCACCACCTTTTTCGCCAGTAATGCCTCCGCCAGTATTGTTCTTTTCTGGCGGAATTTAATGGTAGCCTCGAAAACGCATCTAGTTCCGCCAGTATTGGTATGTTTCTGGCGGATTATCAATTTTTAGCCGTTGGTTTTTTCACCTATTTATAACTTCTCAGTTTCTCAAATCATTCATCTTCATTTTTCTCCCATCTTCATTTTTCTCAAACTTCTCTTCTCTTCTCACATTTTAGTTTTCTCTAATATCTTCTCTTCTCAGATTCTGGTTTGCGGACGACGACAACAACAACAACAACAACAACAACAACAACAGCTCTGGAGACTACTATGGAGATAACTAGTAGTTTTATTGGATATTTTAATTTGCATTTGTAATGAATATTTCAATTTATATTTTGTTATGGATATTTTAATTAGTACTTTGTTGAATGGAATTTATGAAAATTTTATCATTATGAAAAATTATTCGATTATTGTTTTATTTTTTGAATTAAATAAACGAATTAAAAAATAGTTTTAAAAAAAGCGAATTAAAATATTTAAATAATATTAAACGAATTTTAAAATAATTTTTAAAAAAAATGCATTTAAAAATACTTTTTTTAAAAAAAATAAAATACATTACTTCTAGAATTTTGTTGTTTACTGGCGGATTTTCAGCCAGTAATTACTGGGGGATTTACTGGCAGATTTTCAGCCAGTAGTTACTGGCGGATTTATTGGCTGAAAATTCGCCAGTAACCGTTACCTGCAACCGTTTTCTGGCGGATTAAATCCGCCAGTAATGTCCTATTTCTGGCTGATTTTAACCATTATTAGGGGATTGGGTCAGCCAGTAATACACAAAATTCTTGTAGTTACTACGTTATCTGTGTTTGATTGGTTGAGGGAGGCGTGTAAGGCCACGGGCTGTCACCTCTTTCTTGTGTCCCTGTGGTGGATTTGGAGAACTCGCAATATAGAGTGTATAGCCAAAGAAATTGTTCCTGATTATGTGCTAAGGCTGTCAATTCACAATATGGCTTCTCTTATTTTAAAAAGTTATGAGACAACTGTCAATACTTCAAAGCCCTCTAGGCTAGTCTCGTGGAAGCCTCCTCTAGAGTATGAGGTCGTGCTCAATGTTGATGGGAGTAGCCTCGGTAATCCGGGAATCTCCGGTTTTGGTGGGCTGCTGCGTGGTCAGGATAGTCATTGGATTGTTGGCTTTACAGGACATATTGGAATTTCTAATAACCTTCATGCGGAGTTACTTGGTTTGAAACATGGTCTTACGCTTGCTTGGGATAAAGGCTTCAGATCTTTAATCTGCTATTCTGACTCCTTAAATGTGATACAACTTGTCAACTCCCCCCTCAATGTTTGGAACCGGTATGCTCCTATTATTCATTCTATTAAGGATCTTCTAGGAAGGGACTGGTTGGTGCTCCTGACTTATACGCTCCGGGAAGGCAATTCGTGTGTAGACTTCTTGGTTAAATTGGGAGCTGCAGGCACGAATTACTAGACCTTGTTAGATGTTCCCCCTGCTGGTCTCACTCCCCACCTGCTTGCTGACGCTGCAGGTGTGGAATTTGTGAGGGTGTAAGTTGCTTATTTTCTCTTGTTTCCTTTTTTATTTTATTTTTTGCTCTCTAATGTTGTACTCTACCAAAAAAATACTAAAATATCCTTTTTATAGTTATCTTGGGATAATTGAAATCAAAATAAAAGAGTCTTAAGACAGTTAATTAATATTTTGGGACTCTAAAAGACTCAATAAATATAATGGGAATATTTGGAAAAATTGGGTGAATTGTACATTGAGTTTTTAAAAGTATCATTGTTTTGAAACAAAATTGAAAGGCCAAAAGTACCAAAGATCAGAAACGGGGGAGAACTTTTATTTTGACAAACAACAAACTTCAATACTCCTACCTAATTCAAATTCCCAAGAGTATTCATACCAAATTTATTCCTCAATTCAATGAATTTTGCAGCTGCTAGAGGCTTGGTAATTAAACAGGTCAGCAACTTGTTCTATAAATTTGCAATACTCTAGCTCAAGTCTTTCTTTATTCACTTGGTCTCTTAGGAACTGGTAATTAGTCTCAATGTGCTTACTACTCCCATGTGCAACTAGATGCTTTGCTAGATCAATGGTTGATTTATTGTCAATTGATTCTTTAGCTTAATTACATAGTCAGCTTTGAAGCCAACTTCTGTCAGCAATTATTCAAGACATTGTGCTTGACATGCTCCTTGAGTAGCTGCTATATATTTAGCCTAGCAAGAAGATAGTGCAACAACATTTTGTTTCTTTGAGAACCCTGAGATTGGTGTATCACCACTCCAATCTGAATCGGTGAAGTCATAACTCTTGCATCAGATTTGTTCATGCTAGGAAACATGATTCCCATATCACAAGATCCTTTCATAGACCTCAATACTCTCTTGGATGCTTCCACATGAGATCTCTTGGGTTGGTCCATATACATGCTGATCAAACCCACACTAAATATTACCACAGACATCTATAAATGTAACAAAATAGAGATGTCTCCTCAGGGTTTTAGTCTCAAATGGACCACAGACATCATGTTGGAACTTTGTTAATTATGAATTGAAAAAGTCCCACATTGGATAAAATAAACACTTTAAGAGTGTTTATAAGTGTGGACTTTACACCTTGGGTTGGAGCCTAATGGGTACCAAGTTTTGTAAATGGGAAAGCACACACACCATCTCACCACCACACACGCGTGCGTGCCGCCGTCCGGTAGGCTCGGTTAGGCTAGACTCGGTCGGGCCGGACTTGGGCTTGGGCTTGGCTTGTGAGGTGTAAATATATTTTTGTGAAAATAATTAATTATTATTTTATTTTTTCGTGCGTTGCGTGTCTAGATTCGTTGAACCGTCCGAATACGATGAACTGACCGTTGCGTACAGATTCGTTGAACAGAGTCGTTCTTATCCGCGTCTGTTCCTATCCGTTATAGCTTGGAGCGCAAGTACTCCTTGCGCACCAAGTCAGTTTTGAAGCCTATAAATAGGCCCCTCCCTCACTTGACTCTTTACACCGCTTTACGTTAAATCATACCTCAAGCTCTCTCTCCTCTCTCGATTTTTCTTCTCTTCTACTTTAAAGAATGGCCTACGAGCCATATTCAAGAGTGGTCTGCGAACCATATTCAGAGTGGATTTTTAACCATATTGAGGTGTATTTCTTGAGCGAAATTTCACTGTGCAGTGATATTTCGTAACAGTTTTGACTGGACTGTTTTATCCTGGGGACGTCGTGGTTGATAGTCTGCCTGCACAATTTTGAGCAGTGCCACGAAACGCCTTAAAGAGAGCGACCTAGTCCGCGACTCAACCCAATAATATCTTCGGTGGATTGATTTTCTGAAATTATTTTCTGAAACTCAAAAACAACAATTTTAAGACGTTTCGAAATTTAGCCATGACTACCGAAGACATTACTGGCTCTGATTCTGCTGTTTCTAACTTCAACAAATCGTTTCATTTTCAAGAATGTCAATGGTAAGAAAATAAATTTTTATTAAATATGAAAAATGTTGCCAACATTTAAAAGATGACATTCATGTGCTCACTGAAACAGTTGATCAGAAAGAAAGAAATAAAATAGCTAAAGAAATATTCCAATAGAAAGAGAATTATTTTCTCTGTACAACTTATTAATGGAAAGAGAATTATTTTCTCTATAGAAAGAGAATTGTTTTCTCTATATCATTTATTATCATTGGAAAGAGAATTATTTTCTCTATACTATTTATCGATGGAAAGAGAATAATTTTCTCTATACGGTCTTATAGAAAGAGAATGATTATCTCTATATTATTCTTAATTCTACGGAAAGAGAATAATCATCTCTATAAGAATGAATTATTTTAATTCATATTGTCTGGGAAAAGTTCTGGCTAGCAAAGACTTGGCACTTAAGCGTATCCGTTGTGACCCACCTCTCTTTCCTGGGAACCTACTCGACAAGAATGAATTTTCTTAATTCATATTGTTGCCGTTAGTGGTTAACGCTAACGGTTAATGATTTTAAATCGTAGAATTGCTTTTTAGCAATAACATTATTTTTGAGAAGTTATACGTTTTACGATATATTGCAATATTGATTGCAATATAATTTTGAAAAAACCTTTCAAAAATTAAAACAGTAATCAGGCTCAAAGGAACAGCAACTGGAATGGGACACCCCCCCCCCCCCCCCCACCTAGAAATGACACTGCTCCTCCATTTAATTGTTTCAATTGCGAGAGACCAGATCATACAACACGCAAGTGTATGAACAGGCCAAGCTCTGCCGCGCAGGCTAACCTGACTGAATAGCAATTTGTTGCTATAATTTTTGAAATCAACATTGTTGGTGAATGCGAAGATTGGTGGATGGTTATTGAGTATGTTTTGAACATATAGGTTGCGGAAAATAAGAAAATGATGCTGAGTCTGGTTAAAACTTTATTTTAAACAATGATATTTTTTTAAAGCATTGTTTACTTCGTCTATCGGAAGTTTTGTACACTATATAATTTTTAAACGTGGTTGACTTTGACGTGTAAACAAATGCATTCTTTTCAATAAGAGCCAAATAGCATTTTTCAAAAGTTAATTTTTTTAAAATGACTTAAGAAAAAAAATGTGATTTTTGAAGTCAAGCAAGAATTTTCAAGACTTCGCGTAAATCAGTAAGGAAATCTGAGTATTAGTTTTGACTCACTCAGATATATGCGAATAAGATAGAACGTTAACCAGAAATGGAAAACGATAGTTTATCACTTTTATTTATAATTGTTTTGACTACATTGTAGTATACTTTGGGAAAAATAAAAGTGAAGTGCTCGACATATTCAAAGTTTTCCATTACAGATTTTTGAAAATCAATTAAGTAGAAATGTTAAGAGTTTTATAGCGATTAACAAACGGAGTATGATTCTTATTAATTTAATGGAATTATACATGAAACGACTGCATCATATTTTTTCTGAAATGAATGGTAAAGCAGAAAGAAAAATAAAATCTTTATTGATTTGCTATTTTGCTGAATTCTAGCACTTGATCTCTCTTGTGAAAATTTTTTATAAGTTGTTGGTTAAGTTATGAATAGATTCGCCGAATCTAAAGAAATAAAAAATTTCCTTCGGAGATCTTGAAGAAAAGACAGCCCATCTTATCTTATTTTTGAACTTGGGATAACTTGGCTTATGTCATAATCCCAAAAAGAGTTAAACTCGCCAGTAGAGCCTATGAATGTGTATTCATTGGTTATGCAGTAAACAGTAAAACATACAGGTTTATGACCTTAATGCGAAAGTGATCATAGAGTCAAATGATGTTGACTTCTATGAAAGTAGATTCCCTTTTAAATCAAGAAATAGTGGGGGCACCGGAACTGCTCAAGTTTCTGTGCTTAGGAGCGTTGAAAACAACGTAGAAAAGGGAATAGAACCTCAAAGAGGTAAGAGAGCACATGTTGCTAAAGACTATGGACCCGACTATACGGTCTATACATTAGAGGAGGATCCTACTAGCCTTCAAGAAGCTCTGTCGTCATTGGATGCTGATTTGTGGCAAGAAGCCATAAATGATGAGATGGATTCTCTAGAGTCTAACAAGACATGGCACTTAGTGGACTTGCCTCCTGGTTGCAAACCCATTGGTTGTAAATGGATCTTGAAAAAGAAACTAAAACCTGATGGCACTGTTGATAAGTACAAGGCTCGCCTTGTAGCCAAAGGTTTTAGACAAAGAGAGAATATAGATTTCTTCGACACATATTCACCTGTTACAAGAATTACATCTATAAGGGTACTAATTTCGATGGCCGCTATTTATAACTTAGAAGTACACCAAATGGATGTAAAACTGCCTTTTTAAATGGCGATTTAGAAGAAGAAATCTATATGGAGCAACCTGAAGGTTTTGTGATCCATGGGCAAGAGCACAAGGTCTGTAAGTTGGACAAGTTTCTGTATGGTCTCAAACAAGCTCCCAAACAATGGCATGAGAAGTTTGATAATTTGATTATATCGAATGAGTTTAAAGTGAATGAAAGTGACAAATGCATTTATTACAAAACCGAGAATGACATTTGCACTATCATATGTCTCTATGTAGACGACTTACTCATATTTGGATCAAACATTCATGCTGTAAATAATGTGAAATCATTGTTGTGCAACAACTTTGATATGAAAGACCTCAGAGAAGCAAGTGTAATCCTTGGTATTAAGAATACTAGGTCGGAGAAAGGAATTTCTTTGGATCGACCTCATTATATTCAGAAGATCTTAAAGAAATATAACTACTTTGGTAGTAAACGTTCCTGCTCACCATACGATCCAATTGTCAAACCTTTTAAGAACACTGGTAACGGTGTTAGACAAACGGAATATGCGAGCATCATTGGCAGCCTAAGGTATGCCACTGATTGTACTAGACACGACATTGCCTATGTCGTGGGATTGTTGTGCAGGTTTACCAGTCGACCTAGTATAGAGCATTGGCACGCTATTGAGAGAGTCATGTGATACCTGAAGAGGACCATGAAACTCAAGTTACATTATCAGAGATTTCCAGCTGTACTTGAAGGCTACAATAATGCTTATTAGAATACTCTATCAGATGATTCAAAAGCACCTAGTGACGATATACTTAGTATATATATGGTGGTTTTGTTTTCTGGAAATCTAAGAAACAGATCATTTTGGTTCAGTCCACTAAGGATTATGAAATGATAGCATTGGCATCCGCCAGTGAAGAAGCTAGTTGGTTGAGATGCTTACTAGCAGAGATTCCTTATGGGAAAACCGACGCAGTTGTGTTGATCCATTGCGATAGTACCGCGGCTGTTGCAAAATAAAGAATCATTATTACAATGATAAAAGACGACAAATATGTCGTAGGAACAGCATTGTTAGAGAAATTCTCTTAAAATGAGCTGTAAGAGTGGATCATGTACACACTGATCAGAACTTAGCCGATCCTTTGACGAAAGGATTAGCCAGAGAGAAAGTCCAAAATACATCTCAAAGGATGGGACTACTGCCTTTAGAACCATGAGTCACTCGCGATGGTAACTCGACCTAAAAGACTGGAGATCCCAAGAATTAGGTTCAATGGGTAATAACAAGTTGTGAAGTGATAGGAGATGAACATGCTATTAAAAGTAAAGAAGCATGATTCCTGAAGCGATGTAAGGTTGAGATAATAGAAACTCTTAATGAGATCTATACTCTATGTGGAGTGGAGTACCTAGCTACATGAGTACTCTTGATAGACTCACCTTTGTGAATGTGGAAGTGGGGCCACCTCCTATGGAATTGTAGGCAGAAATTCCTAGAGCGTTCACTAAACTGGGATAGACGTGCAGGGTCATAAACGCACGGGCTTTTGAGAATACACCTAAGGAAAAGGTTGTGTGTGGTTTTGACGATTAGAGATAGAGTTCAAGACTACGAGTCACTCTTGTTGAATCTAAATCTTAACCGCTACGCAAAGGTTCAAGTCGTATGACACCTCTGCTTATGCACAATCTTATGGAGGCGTTTGACGCTACTTCTGAAACTTCTTTTTAAATTCAAGTGGGGGATTGTTGGAACTTTGTTAATTGTGAATTGAAAACGTCCCTGATATGATCCGAGACGGAACATATGTAGAAATTAGGATCTATCCTCGAGTGAATAATAAATTTTAAAAGACAAGAACGAAATACAATTCACAGTAACCAAAAATTAAAAAGATGGAGAAGATAGAAGATGGAAAAAGAAAGGCGCCACACTCTCAATTCTATGAAGAACGAGAAATGATAAGCCAAGTGAAGAATCGCCACAAAGGAAATGATGCCTTTGATAAGATCCAAATATGTGATCTTCCACAAGAAGATACAAGAGGCACAATGCTCTCAAAATGCTAATTGCATATAACTTTCAACATATCTCATATTGCATTCTTACATGGGTATTTATAGGCTAAGCTTGAAAGATAAAAGTAACTTTCCACTATCATACATTTATCTAATGCATTTACCTAGAATATAACCACAAACTAGAAAATAAATTTCCATTAGGTACTATAATGACTTAGAAAGTCTTTAAAACCCATAAACCTACTTTGGGAAGATCATAGGACACTTAAACTTATTCAACCAAAACAAATCCGAAAATTAAAATAGCAAAAATTGGGCCACCCTTGAGTTCTCCTTCATCATGTGCATTGGGCTTTTCCAAATTGTTGTTGGCCCTTATTGGTTGTCATCATTCCCTCCTTCTTCGAAAGAATTTGACCTCGAATTTATTGCTTTAGGACATCATCATCATCCTCCACGCTCAAACACAATTCTGTGAAACTTTTGGGGTACAACTCTTGGAATTGTTGTTTCATTTTCCTTCAAAATAGAATAAGAATGGCAGGAAATAGAAATAGTATTAGTAGGCAAACAAACACCATTATGAAGAAAGATATTTGTACGATTCCATGACAATAGTTCCTCCTTTCCCACATGTTCATTCACAAGACAACTTCCAATTTTTAACTTCACATTTTCCTTGCACTTTTTATTTTTATTTTTTTCTTCAAATGGAGAAATATCATTCTTGGCATCCTCTTGCTCTTTTCCTTTTAATATGAATTCCTCTTGAATGCTCTCAAAAGTGGAATTTATCTTTTCCTCACCAACTTCTCTTGGAGATAATGATGCATGAGTAACTTGAAGAACACAAGAAGTAGAAGACATAGTAGGAATAATTATTGACGTTTGGAAAGTCACAGAAATGCTCTCAATTTCTTTCTCTTTTTCCCCCAAATCATTTTCCTCTTTCTTTTCAATGACACCCTCCAATTTTTCTTCACTTTTTTCATTCAATTTCATCTTTTCTCTCAAGGCTATCTTTTCCACTCTTTTTGCTTCTTTTTTTAGACCATTTTCATAAAGATATTTCACATACTCTAGATCCATTACAAAATCTCTAATATATATTGCATAATCTCTTTGTCTTGCATCCATCATGTTCATTTGGAAGAAAGATGATAATTTTCGAGGAAAAACAAAAGACAAACAAAAATTCACTCTAGGATCCTTAGCTTTGATACCACATGATATGATCCGAGACGAAACATATGTAGAAATTAGGATCTATCCTCGAGTGAATAATAAATTTTAAAAGACAAGAACAAAATACAATTCACAGTAACCAAAAATTAAAAAGATGGAGAAGATAGAAGATGGAAAAAGAAAGGCGCCACACTCTCAATTCTATGAAGAACGAGAAATGATAAGCCAAGTGAAGAATCGCCACAAAGGAAATGATGCCTTTGATAAGATCCAAATATGTGATCTTCCACAAGAAGATACAAGAGGCACAATGCTCTCAATATGCTAATTGCATATAACTTTCAACATATCTCATATTGCATTCTTACATGGGTATTTATAGGCTAAGCTTGAAAGATAAAAGTAACTTTCCACTATCATACATTTATCTAATGCATTTACCTAGAATATAACCACAAACTAGAAAATAAATTTCCATTAGGTACTATAATGACTTAGAAAGTCTTTAAAACCCATAAACCTACTTTGGGAAGATCATAGGACACTTAAACTTATTCAACCAAAACAAATCCGAAAATTAAAATTAAAATAGCAAAAATTGGGCCACCCTTGAGTTCTCCTTCATCATGTGCATTGGGCTTTTCCAAATTGTTGTTGGCCCTTATTGGTTGTCATCAGTCCCACATTGGATAGAATAAACACTTTAAGAGTGTTTATAAGTGTGGACTTTACACCTTGGGTTGGAGCCTAATGGGTAACCAGTTTTGTAAATGGGAAAGCACGCACACCATCTGACCACCACACACGCGTGCGCGCCGCCGTCCAGCAGGCTCGGCTAGGCTCGGCCGGGTCGGGCTTGGGCTTGGGCTTGGCTTGTGAGGTGTAAATATATTTTTGTGAAAATAATTATTATTTTATTTTTTGGTGCGTTGCGTGTCTAGATTCGTTGAACCGTCCAGATACGATGAACTGACCGTTGCGTACAGATTCGTTGAACATAGTCGTTCTTATCTGCGTCTGTTCCTATCCGTTATAGCTTGGAGCGCAAGCACTTCTTGCGCACCAAGTCAGTTTTGAAGCCTATAAATAGGCCCCTCCCTCACTTGACTCTTTACACCGCTTGACGTTAAATCATACATCAAGCTCTCTCTCCTCTCTCGATTTTTCTTCTCTTCTACTTTAAAGAATGGCCTACGAGCCATATTCAAGAGTGGTCTGCGAACCATATTCAGAGTGGTTTTTTAACCATATTGAGGTGTATTTCTTGAGCGAAATTTCACTGTGCAGTGATATTTCGTAACAGTTTTGACTGGGCTGTTTTATCCTGGGGACGTCGTGGTTGATAGTCTGCCTGCACAATTTTGAGCAGTGCCACGAAACGTCTTAAAGAGAGCGACCTAGTCCGCGACTCAACCCTGTAATATCTTCGGTGGATTGATTTTCTGAAATTATTTTCTGAAACTCAAAAACAACACATCATAATGAATTACGACCAATTTCATTGTGGATCTAGTTGGCACATGAGATTTGAATGATATCCTTGGTTGCTTGGGCTCACAACATTCACTACACATCTTCATTAGGCTCTGCAATAGTTGGCAAACCCTTCACCATCTTCTTCTTTTCAAGATGGCTTAGACTTTTGAAGTTCAAATCTGCATACCTCAATGTCACATCCAACTTAATTACCTCATTAGTTGAAGCCTTCAAACACTTGTGATCAAGAACATTACCTTCCACTCTAAAAGTTTTGTTCTTGGCTAGTGGTGCCTTCAAAATAACCTTCTTCATGTTATTTAACAGTTCCAAGTGTCCATTCATTTTCACAGAATAACCTTTCTCAAGTAACTAGCCTAGGCTCAGTAAGTTGCTCTTTGTACCAGGGACATATAGGACTTCACTTATAACTGTCTTCTTCCCATTCTTTCTCTTGATTTCAACTTTCACCAAACCTTACATTTCTGGTTCACCAAACCATGACTTATTTCCTATCATGTGATTCGAACATCCTGTGTCTAAGTACCCCTAACATCAGTTACAACCATTAGAACCACTGTATCGGAATTAGAGTCTCCACAACCTACAAAACTGAGCCTCATCATCTTTATTCTTCCTAGGATCTTTAAAATCACTAAGATTAGCTTTAAAATCCTTGTGCATATTCGAAGGCCTGAAAAGCCAAGTGTTAGTACAAAAATTTATCTTGACACCATTCCAAAGCTTCCAAGTTGAGTGCTCAAATACATGATAATTCACTGGCTTATTAGCCTCTTGCTTTTAAAATGAGTGCCCATTATAAGTTGGTAAAAATGAAATTCCACCCAAGATTTAGCATGACAGCCCTATTAATTCATTTGATAAACCACAGACCCTGTTGACTTTCCTGAAATGGTTTGCACACCATACCCCAAACAATAACCATTTTCCTAGTACTAAATCCATAAACCATAAAATATATATAACTATTATCATAAACCCTAAAACCTAAAATTGAATCGATAAAACTTTATATAGAAGATGAATCAAGAAAACTAACCTTGCAAAGAAGAATCCATCACAAATCCCATGAAAGAGCGCTTAAATTGAAAAAGTACATGACCTCCACTGTAAAATTAAAACACAAAAGGACAAATTGAAAAACAAATAAAACCAAATGGGAGAGAAAATCAGAAAACAAAGAGTCACGATGGATACGAGACAAGGGTAAAAGAAAAATCTTTGTTGGGTTTGAGAGACTTCATTGGAACAAAAAAGCAAAAAAAAATGATTTATAAAAAAACAAAATACTCAATTACAAAAAGTAAAATTATTTATAAATTCATAATGTAAAATAATTATACCAGTAATTGTTTATAGTTGAGACTCAAAAGTAAAAAATAAATACATTCATGAATATAAAATATAACTATTCAGACAAAACATGTAATGTTTCAGGATTGAGAATAAAAGTAATGAAATTTATCAACAATTTAACATTTTCCTTTTGGAACTCAAAAACAAATTATAAAAATAAGTATTCCTACAATATATAATATATAAATAGATAATATATAAATTCAAAAAAAAATGAGAATAGAGAGTATAGAGTGGATTAACCAACAACGGTTGGTTCGAGCGGTACGGATCCCACCTCAAGGTATCGAGTTCGAATCTTGGGTGTGGCAAAAATCTATTCGGAGGGGAGAACCACATGGACCGACAAAGCCGGGTACTCGTGACCAGTCAGGTTCCCCAGTGTAGATTAGTCATTACCAAAGTTGATGGATACTGCACACCAATAACACGATACACCAAATAAAAGAGTGATTAAAATTGAAAGAGGATAAACTTTTTTTTTGTGAATGTGCAATAGACCGCATAAAAAGAAAACTATCTGTGAATGATTTTATTAATAGACAATTTTGCTCTAAAATATGGTTAACACAAAGTAATAACGGGTAAAATAAAGATTTTTATAACGACAATTGAGTTATTTGATTAGAGGTAGTAGACATCCAATATGTTCGAGTGGAAAAATGGATGGCGACGAGAAAGAGCAATAAAAGATCTTTTTCTCGCCAGGTTTTGGTTTAAAGAGGTTTTAACGAGACTCCTTATAATTTTTTCGGGTTAGAGTACCGCTTTACCCATATCAATAAATTCATTTTCTTTTGGAAATAAAAACAACGTTGCTCACAGCATGGTGAAAATATCAAAAGCTCAGTTCATAGTATGGGTGTTCAAAACTGAACCGAAACGAACCAAATCAATAGAAAACCGCAAACCGTAAAATCTATTCGGTTTTTTTATCAATCAACCGTACGGTTTGTTTCAACCCGCGGTTTTGTTTCCACCAACCGAACCAAACCAAACCAAACCGCAAGTAACACCGAGGCTTATTGATTACAACCTTCCTTAAAAATTTATTAGGTCAAATCCAACTAAAACTTAACTATCATTCACTTACTAGCCCTAAATCCAATTGATTCCTTCACTCACTTACAAACAATTCATATTGTTATGTTATATTTAAAAATTACAATAAAATATTTAATTCAAATTCTTTTAAACATGCCTATTTCTATCTTAAAAGAATTAAAAGAGAGTAATCTATATAATACATATAATTAAGCAATTTTTTTAAAAAGATTTATGTTAGTCCTTTTTTATTTTAGTTAATATTTACTCCATTTTTAAATTATGTTGTCTCAAAAAAACTGAACCAAGCGAATTAATCCAAACCACATTGGTTTGGTTTGGTTTGGTTTGGTTTGGTTTTCTTTTAGTAAGCCAACCGAACCAAACCAAATCGCTTGTAGTTTTAGCTTGCGGTTCGATTCACTTTTTGTCTCAAAACCGAACCAACTCGCACCGCGAACACCCCTAGTTCATAGTAAAAAGTCTGTTTTGTGTTGTGGACTTGTGTTGGGATGACCTTCCGCCCCGTAAGATGTGGCCACTCGGTCAACGCGTTTCAAATAATTGCCGCATCCTTTTAGTTTGACCACAGTCAACAGGATTGATGTATGCTTGTTACTTTTTTCTGTCCGATGTGTAGTTTAATTAGTGTTTTAAAAACGGAACCAATGGAACGATTTAATGTTAGATTTACTACCTCCGATCCACAATATAAGAACAAATTCAACATTACACAAATCAAGGAATAACATTGAAATCAACTATTATCATTAAATAAGGCTAAAAGTTTATCTACTTTCCAAGATTACCCTTTTCATTAAATGTTGTTTTACTTAAATAGGGGTAAATTTGAGATTGATCATTTAATGCACCTTAAAAATTGTGTTTGTTTCTTATATTGTGGACCACTAAAACTCGTTTTTTCTCTCGTATATTGTGGACTGGAGGGAGTAATTTATATACATGAGTGTTTTACACTATTTATTACTCCCCTAGTCCCCGTTATAAGTAAATTTTGTAGTTTTAACTTCATTTGAATAATTAACGTATCTGGCATATATTATAGGTCAGATATATTACTTATTCAATGAACCTAAAACTGCAAATTTTTCTTATAGTAGGCATCGAAGGGAGTAATTACAAGTCGACACGTTAAAAAAGGCTAAATAGCATTTTTGATCCTTTATCTTTGCTCTAGATTTCGTTTTGGTCCTTTATCTTTTTTTGGTCCGTTTTGATCCCTCATATTTCATTTTAGTTTTATTTTGGTTCTTGCCGTTAGTTTTTGTTAACAGACACCACGATGGCAGTTAACTACTGACGTGGGGTCTTAAGTGTCACTTCTGACTTGGAATTCTTTAAATGATGTGGCATATAAGGGACCAAAATGAAACTTAAAAGAAACACGAGGGACCAAATTGACAAATTTAACAAATCTGAAAATACCCAAATCTTCATCTTCTGCAGCGAGCCACCACCACCACCACAAACAGTGACATCGCCTTTCGCTCCTCCTCCCCTCCCTCTCTCTCTCTCTCTCTCTCTCTTTCTCTCTCCCTTCAATTAGTCAATTAATAACCATATTATATGTCAACCACTCCATAAATTGTTATTGGTTGTTGTGGTTGTAAAAGTCTATACATTGTATGTGTAAACTCTTTACGGTTTTGTTATTTTAGCTATTTGATTGTGGTTTCATCTAGATTTGAGTGTTTTTAAGCAGTTAAATCGGTGGCACATCCAATATTATTGAACAGAAGTACAAAAAAATTCATTATCAACTTTGTTGATTAACAGTATTGCTGATTAATTTTTTTCAAATATTTTCACTTGATTCGCTATATTAAAATTTTGATTATTTAACTACAAATATATTGAAAAGCAAATTATCAATTTAGTTTCTAGGCTTATACTTCTCTCTTTTTTCGCTTCTAAAGTACATAAAAATAGTAAGTTTTCAAGTCTGCGACATCGTCAAATTTACTTCTAAAGTTTTATAAATAATCTTTACAGACTCTATTGAGACAAATTTCTTGAAATTTTAGATATTAGTTTGACAGATTTTATATAATTTAGAACTATTTACTATTTTTCCATATATTTTAGTGATCAAAGTAGAATATAGTGTAAGTTCAAGAATTAAATTGAAATTTTTATCTTTATTTAGTTGTGAAAGAAGAAAAAACTGGAAAAACGTAGGTGCAAAGTTTAAAATACAGGAGTCAAATTAGCATATATAAAATTTGTAAAGATTTTTATTTTTGATTTGAAATTATAGTCTTAATAAAATGAAAAAGAAAATTTATTGCATATACATAAGCACTTCAACATACAAAAGTTCTAGTTTTACAAGCGAATTTTGTTGCTTATACGCTTGCGAGAGCATCAAGATTTTATGCTAACTCCCTTTTTCATTATTATAATCCAACTTGTATTACACACGTTATTGTTGATGAAATGAAGTGAGTTTGTTTTAGTAAAAAGAAAAGTTATGTTAGTCTTACATTGCACCCATTTTCATTATTTTATGCTAGTCTTACACGTGAGTTTGTTTTACCAACATGATGTGACACAAGTGGTAGACACTTGGGTTTCTTAACCATTTGGTCATATGTTCGATCTCTGACCGGTGCGTATGAAAAAACATTATTAGAAAATGTCAATCTCTTAAATGGATCTCCGATACTACGAAGGATCAGTCTTTACAGTCGCAATGAATGATAGATTAGTTTAAAAGAAAAAGAAAAGTTCTAGTCTTAGACTTGTCAAAAAATATTTTTTATTATTTTTTACATAGTAAAAATGCCCCGTATATGTAGTACTACAGTTATTATATCAGTCTATTTATTTAGACTAGACCCTCACCCGTGCTCTGCACGGGCCTGAAATGGCCAGTATGTGGCAACAAATAGTATGATATGGATCGTACGTAATGATAAATTGAAAAATGCGTACGGTAACGCTTTCTTAGTAGTAGCTGGAGAAACAGGTAAATATTAGTGAGAAAAACATTCTATTTGACATTCCGAAATACTTCATGGTAAACAACATTTGAAGTAGTAGCTGGTGAAACAGGTGAATCATGTGCGACCAACACTTTTAGGCCTTGTTTGGAGGTTACTCTAGAGAAAGCAACATATAGCTGACCATGAGAGAAAACTGGATTTGGCAAATAAACCCCAACTTGCTTCAACGATTGACCTTGGCTTTTGTTTATTGTCATTGCAAAGGATATGGCAATAGGAAATTGCCTCCTTTGAAATTTGAATGGGATCCGTGTATCAGATGGTGTGAGACTTAAGCGAGGAATATAAACCTTGTTTCCAATGTTATGGCCAGATATCACCTTTCCTTTAAGGACATATTTACCGAGTCGAGTGATCATTAAGCGTGTGCCATTGCATAAACCTGCTACTTGATCAACATTCCTTAATAGCATAATTGGCATACCAACTTTTAGTTTCAACTTGTGTTTAGGCAACCCAGAAGATGAGATTGTGTTCAAGTATTCAGTAGAATGAACATTGTCAACACGATCAGTGTCCATGAGATCATCATGAGGAGTATCAATACTTAGGTACGTTGTCTCTTCTCCGGGAAGTTGATCTGCCATGTATTCATTGATATAATCGACAATATCATTTTTTGGGGCTAAGATTGCCCTATTTTGGTAATATGAAAGATCCGTTAATGAATCCAAAAAAGATGGGTATGTGGAATTGACGATTGATGCTATTGGATCATTCGAAGCATGTAGGAGAATTTCATTTGGTATTGGCAGTTTAATATCATCATCAGTGCATTGACCAATGGATCCATCTCCAACATCTAAAATCCATTCAGAGAATTTTTTACTTTCCAACTTGTCGGCAGAGGTAGCACCTGTCAATAACCTCATGTTTGTATGTAACGTCATAACCTCGCAATGATTCCATAGATATGATGAGTTAATGGTTGATGATACAATCATTGGCCTTGTACCTTTTGGTATCACTGGAAGTATTTGACGAAAGTCTCCACCTAAGACAACAACTTTTCCGCCAAAGGGCAAGCCTAGATTCCCGTTTGGTTGCAGCCTTAAGATGTCTCGAAGTGTACGGTCAACAGCCTCAAAAGCATGCTTATGCATCATGGGTGCCTCATCCCATATTATTAATTTTGCACGTATAATCAATTCTGCCAACGGAGTACCATGTGCAATATTGCATGTTGAGTCCTCATGAACAATTAGAGGAATACCAAACCTTGAATGAGCGGTTCGACCACCAGGAATTAACAGTGAAGCGATACCACTGGAAGCAACAGTTAGGACAATTTCACCCTTAGATCTAAAATATGCTGCTAGTGCACGCCACAAGAATGTTTTGCCCGAACCACCAAAACCACTAATAAAAAACAACCCTGGTTGTTTGTTTTGGACCCTTCCAACAATTTTATCAAATATAGCACGTTGCTCGGCAGTCATTTTGGAAGTAAGTTGAAAAAACTCTTTAGCTAATTCAAGACGGTCATAATTGAGCTCATCAAAAATGAGTCTGTTTGGTTGATCTTCGTTAAACTCATGATGAAATTCAGGCATTGTCGTGTAATCAGATAGTCGTTTGTTATGTGTCTGTAAAATTAAGTCAATCTCTGCCAACCCATAGTTTTGCAACTCTTCATCAGTTAATGTTAACTCTGTATGGAAAAATAAGTTTTGTAAGTTGAATGATTGTATTGAAATTCGAACTTATATAACTTCACTTAATTTTGTGCTATAAGGAGATAACATACCTTGAGACTGATAAAGTCTCCGTTCCCGATATAGGATATCATCAGTTAGGTGTTTCCAAGTTTGTTGCCAAACAAATTCTGGTCTAGACATCTCATTAGCAATCAGCAAAGTTGAGAACAACATCCTTAAATAATGCGCCGAACCCCATGTACTTGCTTCGTTAATTGCGTTGGTGAATTCCTGATCATCACGCAGTAAACGCATCGCGAAACATGCATCACGAAAAGTATCGTGGACATCATCTCCCACAGTCCGAAGGTCTTCATAGCACGTGGCTCCTTTCACGTGATTAAGGAGAGTTCTCATATAATGCAGCTCACCTGTACCAGGTGGAGTATAATGCATGCGACCAACACTGAATCCCCTTTTCCGTGGAGTCCATTCACTTGTTTGTTTATTCCAGACAAACTTTTGAGGAAACTGTAAGTATGTTAGGTTTCTACCCTCTGGATATCTTCTATTAGCATCAAACCAAGCAAGGAATTTCGTGTATGATGTGCTATCACGAGAAAGAACATCAGGAAGGGTACGACGACTATTCCAAATGACATAATGTTCACCTGGCAAATGAAACATTAGTCTTTCAACTGAAGGATCCCTGTAATTGATGTCGAAGCTGAAAATTCTCCAAACAGCCTCACATGGTGATAGATACCTACAATCATAGTACATTCTGATCTCATCAATAATATCATTGCGTGAAGCAGCATTGGCAGATTCATAAAAACTTGCAGTCACGCGATCATGGCCTTTGTTGATATACTTGAACAGGTATTTAATAGACCGAGATTGGTTACACCATTCAACATTGATGTGAGCATTATATTTGAGTAGCAACATTGAATTGTATGGAACAACAAAACTGTTATCAAGAACCGCCTCACCCTTTCGAATAGTAACACCGTTGTCACGCCGGCGGTAAACTGGATAGCCGTGAGAATCAATGGTTGTGGAGTCCACGAACTTTTTGGGAAAGTACTTTGAACACTTGTTATTTACCATGCAAGGAGATGATCTTCGTTGGGCCCCACATGGTCCATGGATCATACAAGCAGAGACCACTTCGTATAACTCAGGATATAGATCTTTGTCTGGTATCTCTGCGCATATGATTGCATCAATGTCTTTTGATTCAATGATCCTACTTTGTTGGTGCAAGAAGACTAATATATGTGCATGCGGCAAACCCCTTTTTTGAAATTCAATGGTGTAGATAACTACAAAAAAGACAAAATGATGTTAGTATCATATATTTATATTACATGGTAAAAAAAATGCTATATATCACATTTATAGTAGTCAATTGCATAAGGATATTAGTATAGTAATTACGGAAAATGTAGTACCTCCTTTGGTTTTCCCGAAAATTTGGCCCTTCTTAATGTCCTTGATTAACTGATCAAGTTTTATTTTGAACATTCTCGCAACCAGATCTGGTCTGTCTTCCGGATTTAGATTCAATTTTTTGAACAGTGTCGTTAGCTCAGGCCACTTAGGATTGCATGTAAAGGTAATGAACAAATCTGGGTAGCCTACCCATCTACAAATAGCCATTGCATCTTGGTAATTTTGTTGCATGTACCGTGCTCCACCTGTGAAACTTGACGGTAAGACAATTCGCTTACCCACAGTAACTGGATTAACATCCCCTCGAAGTACTGCATCAGACAACCCCTTATATAGATCTGCGCGAACTTCATTCTGATGATTCTGAACCCATTTTAAACGTTGTGACTCTACCATGCTATATCCATCAACTAAGAATTGCTGAAATAATCGCCTTCCATACAGCATTATGGCCTCTTCAGTATTACGCTGTTGAATTCTATAAGCAAGCCATTCCCGCAGAGTCACATGTTCACGTTTGATAGAGTTGTTAGATGAGGCGTCATTGTATTCAATTGTTTCAGACCAGCCATCTTCACCCTTAAGAAACAATATAGGGTACTGCAGTGGAAGATATGCTTTCGTCAAAGTTGATATCCGTTTCAAACGACCACATTGTGTTTCAACAATTATGTCACGATCATGATGTCCACTATCAAAATCACCGACGATAAGTGCTGCAACTTCTGATACAGATGGAATGTTGTATCTTCGCGGATCTGGAGTTCGTTTACCAATGATACGTAATTTCAAGTTTTCTACTGAATCACATGAAACTCTGTCCCGAACAAACCTATAGTTTTTGACATAAGGATTATAAAGATCAAGAAGTTGACGAATTTGGTCAACAATACTGGATTGTAGTTTATCTTTATTGTCTTTCATCCTGCATATATATAATGAACAAAGACTTAATAGTTATTAGTGGAATAATTAGCGATATATGTGAATGCATAAGCAGAAGGAAGTAATGTTAAGTAATTATACCCGACAACTGACATCCTATGATCAACCTCGTTCTGTGTGTCGTAAACATACAGTTGTGCAAATTTTGGTGATCCACCAGGCATTGGTAGCAAACTCCCTATTTGATGATAATTTTCTCCATTCATAACAAAGATTGGTGGTCCTCCACCAGCATTAACTTGTCGCTCAATTGTTCCACCCATAGAAGTTAGAGCAAACATTGTGTTGAATGATCGAATATGATCTTGAAAAAATTTACTTCTTCGGTCCGTGTTGTGGTATAGATCATACAAAGCATCAGGTGGTTTTTGATAGAACGGCAGAAGAACTCGTCCATGTGAGCAGCACATGTGAAAGCTGGGGTTATCTGATTTTTGGTCTTTCCTAATTCGTTCCTCATACCACATCGACGCATGACAATGTTGACAATTTGACAAAGGGAGTCCAATGTTCCAATAATTAGAGGAAGCAACTGTGGAATATTGAATATAGAAAGTATGAGATCCATATGTTTTGGAATTATATAATGTCTTATGGTTGTATGTGAAAGTACCTGTGGGTGAATTACTTGGTGGAAAGGTCTGTATATAAGTTGGCGAATCTTTGTGAGATATGTTAGTTGGATTGAAAATTGTTGAGCTGTTCGGATCTGCAATTACAACATGTTGCATAATGTGATATAAAAAAATGATATTCATCATGCAAGCTGAACAAAAATGATAAAGGAGTCACCTGTGTTACACTGTGCTATATTATCAACAATTGGTGTAGGAGGAATAGTTCTACTACTGGTGACAAATGGATGATCAGTAGTTTGTTTTCTTGGCCTCCCACGACGGGCTGAAGATACATTTGTAACATGGTAGTAAGTATGCCTGTTACGTCCAATAAAAAAAATAACTTAATATATACAGAATTACCTCGACGTGGGGTATACTGGTCATTTGGACGTGTGTACTGGCCATTTGCAGTTACTACATCAACTGAACACGTAATGGATTAATACTTTCTTTTGAATTTGAATATTGTTGAACTTATTTTATAACCTTATGTAAACAAGTGTAAATACCTAATGGTGTGCTGACGTCAACATTGGAGCTAACCGACTGCCTACTCGTGATAACTACGAAGGGCGAAATCCAAAATTAATAACAATGGAGCAATGTTGTATATGTAATGATTAATGAAATAATATTTACCATTTGTAATATCGGACATGGGAAAAGAGGGGACTGAGATTGCATCAAAGCGGTTGGCAAGAGATTTATTTTTGCGAGGACGTTTTCGACTGCTTCCTGCAAGGTGATAAAGAAGACAATCTAATTTTACATGATGCAAGGCTGTGTTGGGATGAAATTCTATATAGTATAGTTTGACAGATACATACCTTCAGTGATACAGGATAGCGGAGTCTGTGTACATGGGCTTCCATTTCGAACAGATTTTCCTTCTTTCCTTGATTGGGAACCTGCATGATTGTTGGAAAGTTAGCTTAAAATTAGTGTTGAATAAGGTATTACTTTGTCGTCAGGAAAAAATTAAACGGATGCATTGTTGAACAACCTGATTGACCATTACGTGTAAAACATATTGATGCGTTGAAAGGAGTTGTTATTGGATGAGAGGCATAGTTGTCTTCTGTTGTAATTTCAATATTATTGATAGCATGGTGTGTGGTTGCAGGACTATGATGTTGGAAAGAGTCCATGATTTAGCTAAAGTTTGATTATAACTATACTGAAATCGTGGATGGAGTGGTGTTAGAATTTTTTTCCATACTAACAAACTGGTGTTAGTTTTTTGCTGTGATGTGTTTGTCGTATGAAGGGGGTTTATATAGGGTGGGATGGATAAGACAGTATATTCGTTGTTTGTTGGGACGTTTGACAAACAGTTAACGTGTCGCGATTCGATTTGATTCCATGTTTTTGAACAACAGCTTTTTAGTTTCTGCTTTTTTGTTATGCAGTATAATAAAGCATGTTTCCAACACTCGAAGTGTCGTATCATGCTAGGGAATCATGGTAAGGAATATAATGATAGTTAATATTCCCTAAAGCTGTTATTCCATAAAATATTATACGTTGACATTTCTGAATGATAGGTGCGGCTAAAAGGAATATTTGAGGAATATAAAGTAAATAAGATACACATAAAAAAGAAACAACTTTGACGCATTTTGACTGTATGTTAATGGTACTCATATAGAAAAATTAACTATCACGAATTAAAAGGTTGGCTTGTTCTCAACTTAGACTAACTAAATGTTCCATATTTTTAATTTCGGTAGAACATGTTCGATATTTTTAATATAACTACATGTTATATACTTTTAATTATGTTGGTATGTTGATAACATTTATAAATATCCTTGTATTTATAATTGGAAACTTTCACGAATAAAAGCAGTGAAGGAGATGTTAATTGATATTTTTAATTGTCCTATATTTTCTAATTTAACTAATTATTAAATATATATATATATATATATATAAATATATAATATATAATATAATTAATAATTAATTTGATATTAAAATGGTACAGGAAAAAAAACATGAAACAAAAGTGGCCCATTGTATTATTGGAATTTGAAAGTAGTACAAACAACAACATCACCTAGACTCCACGATGAGTTCATGGGATAATACTAAACAGAAATCACAAGAGGCAACAACATGGCCAATGATAACTGGCTTTAGGGAATTCAAAGCTAATTACAACATAGGTGAGTATGGCCCACATGAAGGTACTAACGCATTAGTTGTTGGTATCAATTGGTCTTCTCAATCTTGACCACAACTTCTTGGTTCTTAATGGTTGGAGGAGAAGTGAAGTCAATATTGCTAAAGTCAATGGATGCAAGGTCTGGGCTAGTCTTGGAAACTTTACCACTGGAAGGAGACATCATGTCCAGATCAGGGAATTCAATAGGGTCAATTGCAGATGAACCACGTTTGCCATTTGATTTGGTCGGTGGTGTAACTTCAGCATCATTTGCTTCCAAAACAGATGTGGGGGTAATTTGTGAATCAGTGACTTCAGCAAAAGTAGTGGGTGTATCTTCAGTATTATTGAATTGCAAGATAGATGTGGGGGAATATTGAGGAGCAGTATTGGGAACAATATCATTAGGGCTACTCTCACTTGCAGAAATTGCGACTGAGGCATTGGGAGAGTTCTCCAATGATGGCAAAGAGAGAATGGCGCCCTGGCTAGGCTTGATATCTTCAAGACTTGCCTGGTATCAATAGAAAATCGGAATAGTTATTATTTTATTTGTTACAAAGAGAATTACTTAAAATTATTTAATTAGATTTAAAAGATAATGTTAAACTTACTATAGGTAGTGAAGAACCAACTTTGTTAACTTGATCAGCATAGACAACATCATCTTCTTCATTTGTAATCTATAATAGACACACCTTTGTGTTATATGTGCATTGGTAACTTTATTGGTTTAAGTTGTTTTAAATGTTTGAAATAGCAGTAACAAACCTGCATGTTATGTTTGCGATGGAATCCTTGAATGATACCGGAATCATGTGTAATTTTCTTTACTGTGAACGCCTGCCAACCCTTCAGAATGTTTCCCTCAGAAACTTCTACCTTAAAGAGGAACTCCTTTCCAATAAATGCTTGAAACTCGTCGGGGCTTGTTGGTGAATTCTCGAGTTGCTGGATCAGTTGAAAGATTGTAAATAAGTTGATGCAGTATATATATTAATGGAGTTGAAGGTATAAGGTACGTATGTTCATACATCTTTAATGGAGCGAATTAGATCAACAGCAGATCGACCGACATACATAGAAACAATAGTGTTGAACAGTGTGAATGTTGTTGATCCTGTATGGTCAATTACTTGCAACTGGAGCTTGAATCTATATAAAGAGTTTAATAGGAATGTTATGTTTTTTAGCCGGATGTTTAGTTTAAATGGAGTGTAAAATGTGAAAGAGAATATGTTAGCCAAAAGGTAGACTAAGTTTTTGGTAGAAACAACCTTGGGGTAGCAGCAACCAGAGTATCACAATAGTCGCAGAGATATTTGTTCCCAGACTGTGTAACACGTCTAAGGCAAGTCTTACATGCATCATAGAGCCATCCCTGGTCCAATTCGATCTCGATCACCTTCGCAAATACAGCTCCGAATCCAGTCTGATTAACAATGCATTATAATAAATTTGTAAGTTAAAAATGATTAAGGTGTTGAAATAAATGTTATTAAAACCACAACATAGATTAATAGATACATCTGAAGCCTCAAGCAAATCTGCGATAGTCATTCGCGGTGTCTGGAGTAATTCCTCAGCAAGGGTGATGGAGGTTGGTATGGCCATTTGAGTAATAGCTTGACTCATAGAACATGCTTCTCCAGCCAAGCTAGATTGAGAAAAAATTAAATGAAACTAATGTCAAAGGGAACCAAAGTAATAGGCTAGAGTAATATATGGATGGACTAATGATTACCGCTTCTTGTAGTCTCTGATTTCGGGTAACTCTTCATCGTCGAGTATGACTTTTGTGCCAAAGAAGGCAGAGGAGACAGCCATGAGACCTGTGTCATTTACAATATAAGGACTGTATACATATTAAATAAGATGCGTTAAGCGTTTAAAAAAAAACAAATGCGTGAGAGAGAATAAATATTTAACGAACCCTGATATCTATTTAGTCTAACCAACTGAAAAATTGCAGTGACAGGGCCAGTTTGTCCTACTGATGCAAGATATGTATTAATCCTCTCAGCATGTTCACCCCACAAGGTGCATGTAAGCCTATTTTGCCTTTGATATAAGAGATGCATGATGTTAGTGAAACAACAAATATAAAGAAAGTTACATGGATGAGGAATATCAGGAATGTTATATAGAAGGGGTAACTTACTGCAAGTCCTCCATAACAACATCAATCAACATCATATTCCTTCCATTTTTTTCAATGTTTTTCAGAACATCCTTCTCCACAATGTGGCCAATAACATCTGTAAATGCAACATAACACGTGAATTAGAAAACTGTGGTGCATAAACTATGAAGGTCAAACTATGTGTGAGATGATATTTATGAGTTATGCAAATAGATTACCACAGTACACATCTTGTTTCATCTCAGATTGTATCTTGTTAAAAGAAGCAAAAGAGAAGTGATTCTTTGGTATCTCTTCTGCTGATATGTTACATACTTTACTCATTCCCATGAAAAAGAGCTTATATTTGTGATCAGTCTTTCTGTACTTCGGATCATTTTGTGCGACCAGAAGCTTATGGAATAGATACGTTGATCCTTCCTCAATGTACCCAGCAAATTTGATGAGCAAGTGTTTCTTAATTGTAGCTTGAATTTTTCCACACTGAAAATATGAATTATTGTTAAACTGTAAAAGCTGTAGAAGAAGTGGGAACCAACTCATAGGAATGTATTAACAGATCATACCTTTTCATCAAGCAATAGCATATCTATGTAGTTAAGGTCATCATTGTTCTTAGGATTGAAAACATGCCAAAGGTGAATGACTCTGACTTTGAGTGTCCAATCTATCTTCCCTGGGACGATGTCATCAACAAAGTTGATCTCGGAAGCCATGCTGCATAACGAATGTTTACTAAGTAAGAACAGCATACATTACCAGTTGTTAATTTTACACAACTAAATGAGTAATATATAAGGCTGCATGAACTGAATAACAAAGGTATCAACTGTTCCAACACGATAGCTTTATCATTGGTGAAATGGAACAGGAGACATTTCATTACAACTGGAAATGTTTTCAGAGTGGTGTCTGGATATTTCATTTTCTACGATATATTACTATATTAGTATATAATATATATAATATAATGATGAATGAAGGAACTTATGTTGTATAGGTATGAAGTTCGTAAAACCCCATTCACCTTATAGCAGATATCTTACACTATCAGTATGTGTATGTGGAATTGTGGAATCCACTAAATAATTGTGAGGAACTAAGCTGCGGGATGGTTGTATTTATACTACATGTGAGGGTGGGGGTGTGGACACATAGATGGTTTTTTATTTGGTAATTTGTTTAACTTTGTGTGAATTCTTGTATGCTATTGATTTATTTAGTGTGATTAGTGTGATAGTGTGATTACTGTGAAGACTTGTGAGAGTTGGTGTGGACACATATTATTATATTTAATATTAATATTAATATTTAAGTTAATATTTAATATTATATTTACGTTATGGTTAATTGTTGCGTTAAAAACACACTTATAGCAAGTGTACTCTTTCGCAGAAGTAGTATAAAAGAATATCGTATCCACAGAGATTAATTAATAAGTACTAAACTACTTAAAATTATTTATTGTTTAGACGAGTGAATAATTGAGTTGTAATTGAAACAATGAAATAAAAAGTAAACAATTAACAAATAATAAAACGCAAGATTTAATAGATGGAGAGCGAGGTATAGGGTCGCGGTTTCACTTGCAAGCTTCGATTCCCCTATGTCTAATTCTACCTGAATTCCCTTATTTTATTCAATTAACAATCCCTTTACTAAAGCTACTAATCCGTTTGGTCATTCGCGATTAATATTCTTTTTCCTAAATTACAGAATAACCCGGAAATAGAGAAAGTCTTAATCTTTGTCTTCAGTCTCCTTCTTTTACTCCAAAGCTCTTTCACGGTGCCGAAAAACTCTTCTCTCCCTCCGTAGCGTTTCCGTAGCGTTTGTGTAACTATTGTTTGTTTATGTGGTGTGTGGCTCCCCCATTCACAAGTGAAGCTCTCATTTTATATTAGTTCATTTTCTTTCTCTCCAAGCAAAGGATCAAGTCAAGATTGCTTCCACTTTTAATTGCAAGATATGCCAATCCCTAAATATTAGGATTTAGATTCTTCCTAAATATGTGTTGCTTGCTCTCCACTCCATGCGTCTTTCTTTCTCTCCAAGTCACATGTGCATCACTTTTAATTGAAATCTCGAAGAGGATCTTCTTCTTTTTATCACTGTGGGCCTTCTTGCATTAAAGTGATATTGGGTTTGTTTTCTTTTATTTGTTAGTTTTTCTTCTAATTTCAGCCATATTTGTGTCATTTTTCTTTTTCTACCTTTCTGCAAATATAGAGTAATTTAAGTTAGTTATTTATTTTATCAATAATAATTACTCTAAATATGACTCAAAAACATTTCTAAAAAATGCACAAAATTTGAGTTTATCATTAATACAGCTGGGAATTTAATGCCTAGCAATAATTTTGTTGAGTAAAATTTTTATTAAAACTTGAATTTGAATTATTTGAATGATTTGAATAATAACGTTGGTTGGTTGGTGGAGTTGAGAATCGAGCAGAAATGCTGAATACACCGTTGACATGGTGAATTTTTTATCCCCCAATAGGAAGAGAGAACATCTTGGGAATATGCATACCGTTACATGCTTCTAGGAAAGTCATAACGTACAAAGCATCATTATATTCGTTCAACTTTTTAGTCTGTGAACATATAGACATGTCACAGTTAAAGATGCAACATTAGCTGATTTAGAATCAGTAAGATTCTCCGTACCTATGTGTATATGTTACTTTTGGCAGTTTCGTAGTTGTTATTCTTAACCTTGGTGTACACTCTTGTATCAGATATTCCTTCACTACTGACATGAGAGAATATATTATATGAAATAGTTGAACTTCATCAACCTTTTATTGAATGTAGTTCGAAAGTATGGTACTTTAAGAATATATATATGAATGTATTCTTTTTTTTGACAATGACAGTTGCTTGCTGTTCATATCACTTTCATAGTGTTGTACTTGAAGAATATAGGAATATCATATTTTTTCGGGATTGAAAGTGAGCTGGATATACGCCATGAATCCATTAAAGGTTACTGGGTATAAGGTAAAACGATAAATTTTCGATTTTATACGTTGGATAATAGCATGCAGATGAGTTATACTTTACGTGTTGTCCCATTATAGTTGGTAAGTAGGCTGAGTTTCATGGTGAAAGTTTATTCGTACGTACTCTAACGAAGTTGATGTTTTATTCCTGGAAGTAACGTGTCCTGAACTACTGGTCCAATTAGGTTTGCTCCATTAGTTGTGCCATTAGGTTATCTCCATTAGTTGATCTTTGATTGTCGTTGCTGACAACTCGCTGTGTTAATTTTGATACTGGAAACATGAACATTTCTTAGTTATCAACGTTTCTTTGTTATGAATATTATATACTTATTAGTTATATCTGTTAAAATATATATATATATATATATATGTGTGTGATTATTCCTGCTGTCGTATATCAGTCCATGTTCTCGATCAATAAGTAACATAGTATAGTTGTTGATTGGAATAATTGGACTTTGAATGTCTCCACTAAAATGGTGTGTTGGAAATGGTTATTTTAAATCTGATACAACTAAAATGGTCACAATTTTTAACATCTACTATAGTGGATATGAATAAAATGGACTTCATTAGCATGCAGGATATAGGTGAGATACAAAGTGGAGCATAACTACAAATAACATAAGTTGACTTAGAAGCTTAGGTAAAGAGCGTTGATTCTGAAAATCAAATTAACATAGTGCTACTGAAACCGGGTTCAATCTTTCACTAATGAGAAGGACAACATGTTTGGATTAGTGGATGGAACACCAAGGTGAATACGCAGGCCTGGTGCAAGTTTTTTTAGATGGCAAAAGCGATACCACCCATCTGCCACACCACATGAGCCAGGATAGTCCTTGTGAAATTGTAAGAAGCACGATACTTCTGTTCCATAATCATCATAGAGTATGACTCGATTACCAGATTGGCGGAAGGCGATCTCACAAAACTCATTTGGAATATGCTGCATTTTATTGATCAGTGTTTAGTAAATAACATTGAATTTAGCATTTGATTTATCTTTAATAATAAAGTTATTAAAGATGTGAAAGTGAAAACTGACCAAGCGCCCGGAATAAACGTCTGCAAAGGTTAATGTCTTTTCCAGAACATGGAATAGGTCAGGTTTCTGGCATATGGTTAGCAGATGATTACTAACACCATCACGGCGTGGGCATGCAACAAATTTGGGTGTATCTCCAAGCCACACTATCTTCGGTGGAGAGGGGTAATTGACCTCGTGTTGTAACCGATCTCGCATTTTGAATATGAACCTATCTGGTCTTAGATAGATCAATTTGGCCCAACCACCTGCTAAAATACCATAGAACTTGACCAATTGGTTCCAGCCTTTAACAAAAAACGCTTCCCCATTTTGAACATCGACAATGACCTGAAACATGTTACCAACTGGATCGCATAACAGAACCGAAGCACCCACCTCATGAGCGTGCTGTTTGTTGAACAGGTTAGGCAGCTTTGCAGTTTCCTTGTAAAAAACGAAATATAAAGTGAATAAAATGTTTATTTTAGCTAAACGTTGATGCACTATACCATAATTTGTAAACATAAATAACACACTAACAAAATGGATATGAAGCAGGATACCTGGTCTGGATCACAGTCCAAAAAGAAAGGTTCGTATCTAATTTGCAACTCATAACAAAACTTCAAATGATTGTATAGTGATGCCATTAATGAATACAAACGTTTCTTGAAGAGAATGAAATGTAACTTGAATAGGGAAGTTGCTGAACTAAAGTTGTGTTGGTAAATGATGAGTTTGTGTTGTGCTGGTGAACGTGTATCATGCTTCCATTTATAGGATGGGTGAAAAAATTCACCCTTCTTCAGCACTTAAATTACATCAACCAACCATGTATCCGTTATCAGTGTGGGGACCCACACAACTCTTTATGCTGAAAATAAACCAGTTTTCCATCTGTAAATGCAAGTGCAAGTTTTATAATATATTAATTTTCTTTCAATCACGTTTATACAATGTTGTCATCATCAAGTGGGAACCTTTCTTTTTACATGTTAATGTTATGTACAACATGGCTATGATAATTATTTTTTCAAAAAATTGTAAGTACACAATCAGTGAAAAGATGAATGTGAATAGTATTAGTACGTTTTGATTCCCTTTTGTGAAAAAACTGATTAGAACCTCTGTTGTTTTGGACGGAACACTAAAGTATGGCGTGTGGGACAATATTTTCAACACGTTATTCAATTCAATACATATACATATATACATATATGAAGTAATAATTGTGGTGAGTAAGAGCCTTTGTGTAAGGTTGCGTCAAGGTCATTGACTTTGTGCGTGCAAAAAAGGCAGCATGTGTCGTGTAGTTGAACATATTTGACTTCACGAACATTTGCAATGATGGAACACAATATTGGAAATGAAAATGGCAGATGCATCTGCGCTAATAGATCAGAGATAATAGATAATAGATCATATATCATAGATAATATCATTTTGGTAGGATAAGTTACATTTAGTTGAACCACAAGGTTCCTGATTGAGCCACTGCTGCCAATATCATGTGCTAACAGGGAACAGAGATAGGTGCATAAGAGTGCCCTATAGTACATATTACATGTTAATATTGCTAGGAATTATAAAACTACAATACATTAGACTTATAGTAGGATACCATTCAAAATAGACTAATACTAAACAACTGAAAAAGTAAACATAACTGACGACCATTGTGCAAACGAATAATCGGCACTGATAAAGACCCAAAAGATGCACAAGTAGCCTTTTCCTATGAAATGGCATCACTGATTTTTGATATAATACAGAACATCTGGCCTCATTTTGGTGACACCAAGGAGAATATTGTCTCCTTAATTTAACCCTTTTAGTGATCGAAACTTGGCCCATTCACCAGTCAAATGACAGCAATCGCTACAACCAGTTTCAATGTTCAAGAAGCATTTCCAGTTGTTCTCAGCCTGATCCATAAGCGTGACCTCAGTGCTTTTGACTGGGAATGCACGAAGGCAGAAAGTCTGAGGCAGTGGCTGCAGTAGATATGAAGAAATTTACATAAAAATGGTGATAAGTTATTGAAATATCCATAAAGCTGTTAAAAAATTTACTAATAGTAGGTAAAGGTAGGTACCAAAACATTTTTTGTCATATCATCATGTGTAAGGGTATGCATATAAAGGACATTGTATTCTCTGTTATCACGGAGGTCATGTTCAGTAGTAGAGCCCTCTCCATCGGAATCAAGAGCAACTGAATGCAAGGCAGGAGAAGGGAGTGGTGGATACACCACCTCTTGTTCTTCGCTATTGAATACCTGAATAAAGAACTTCCCATGACCAACATATATGAGCCTGATATCAGCACCACTGGTCAAACCGTAGAAGTGGCCAACATGCAACCAACCAGCAAGTACTATAGTTCGTCTATGTTTCACAAGGAAAAGATAAAACTGGTTACCCTCCGGATCGGTAAGGACAAGGTTATTAGGAACTTCTTCATAAAATCTTTTCACAAATAGGGATGGCATGGTGGCAAAGTCCTGCAACGAAGGTAGTGTAAATTATTTGTGAAAACAATCATTTGAAGAATGGTATTATTTTGAACATCATTTGTGTTGAGTTTTAGAAACAAATGTTACATCATCTGTGCAATACTCCAACGTATGAACCTCAAATAGCACTGCGTTGAAAAACAAACGGGCTCCTTCAACAGGAGTGAATGAATAGTTCATCTGCAAAGGAGATGAGAAACCATTGTGTTAACAAATCGTACTTCAACATGTAATTTTTTTAGGAAACAGAATGTGTAAGTATATTGTGTTACTTTTGAAATCTTTGACTATGTAGAAGTCATTTGAGTCTAATAAGAAAAGGGATTCATCTTACTGGTTAATGTATTAATGTATTCAAGGGGAAGGCATAGGGTTTGAGAAAATGATTTGCATTGGAAGAGTTATGCTTTGAAATTTGAAAGAACAAAAAGAACATGTGATTATACTTACTATGGCTTGTTCTCGGAACGGTTTGATTTGTGGAGACACAGCCTGGTTGAACTGATATTTATAGTGAAATAGGCAAAGACAAATTTATGGTAATACAGCTGGAAATTTAATGCCATTCGAAGCTCCTTTTTTCAGAAAACATCATTTGATAAAACATTTGTTATTTTATAAAACAATTGATATTCCTTCAATGAAGTGTTGTGTTATATAATGAATCGAATTTTTCAAATTATGAAGGGTGGTTGAGTTGCATTAAATGCAACTGAGGAATTACACGTTTCCCTAACACAGAAGAGGGGGAAATGAAAGATCAGGAAAACGAATATTAGCTGTTTAGTGTTCCAAATTCACTTTTTGTGACATAATTGGCCTACCATTGATTCCTTTTTCCTTTAGTTGTGAAGTCTCAAGCAATGGGTGTTAGAAACGTGGAAACCCCAATGGAATATGGATTCTGGCACGTGGCTCGGATAACCTAGAAGGGACCAATGGATCTAATGAACTTTCGCAGCTTCTAAATCTCTCCATCTAAAAAAGATCCACGGTTACACTTTTTGAATATTTGGTAGGGTAAAAGGGTTGACTTCGAAGATCTTTTGGTACGGCATCTTCCAGGATTCCATCACCTTAACAGCTATGCATGCAACATATATATACATGTAACCATTCATATTAGATGCCATGTTGATTTATCCATCCTTAACCATGCATACGATTAAAATCTCTACTGACATCAACGGCCACTAACACATGTTGATATCATGCTTTAGTCTTTATGACCCCATGCATTGTCCATGACTGCCATATAATGTACGTATCAATTGGAAAAGGCACGTATAATACGTATTTTACTGGATTGTGTGTGTATTTTATGGAAATCTTGCTTTGTGAAGGTTGGTATATATGAACAGTGGTTTTTAAGTGTTTTTTTTAAGTATAGCTTTAATAAATAGGGGGATTAATGACGAGATCTCTTATTTTTTTGGTTACAAATAACGAGATCTCTTATTGATACCACCGGTCAAGATATAATAGCAAGGTCATGGGACGAGCTTGGTCAAGATATTTGCAAGCTGAAGTTGTGGTATGACATAGGACCTGTTTGGATAGAGTTTATTTTGAGCTTATGCAAAATAACTTATGCAAATAAATAAGCTTTTATGTATTATTCATAAGCTTGTCAAGGTAGTTTATAGAAAAACAACTTACGGAGATATAAATTTTGTTAGTGAGAACTTGTTAATTAACATAGAAACTTATTTATCTCCATAAATTGTTTTTCATAAGCTCAAAAATAAGTTAATCCAAACGGGTCCATTGTTGATGTGGCATACACATGGATAAGTCATTGGTGATGTGGCAAGTCAATGGTTGAAGAAATGGTCAACCACTTTGACACGGAAGCAAGGAAAAGAGTGACTCTCTTTTTAGTTAGTTCACTTTCAGTTTTTCTGTTACAATATTGAAACAGTTTTTTGTAACTTCCTCTTCTAGTTTTACATCACCACAGTATATAGCTTGATTTCTTCTTCATTTGTGACGCAATCAAGAGAATTCATTCTGCTGTACTTTT